>JACRUU010000026.1:3128331-3253331 GCA_030449085.1 Kryptopterus vitreolus | reverse complement strand
TATCTTTAACAATTATAATTTCGAATTGGCACCATCCACCACCACCACCCCCCCAATGGCAATATTTCTGTGCAAAATTATTTGCATAATATTAATTAGCTAACATTCTGTCATAAAGGATGAGCTCAAGTGAACATCTGTGCTGTTTTTTTTAATTTGAGAACAAGTATAGCAATATATATGGGGGGGGGGTTCCCATCCCTTACCTCTGACTATAAAGATGGATAAACTTTTACTGAATGTTTGCTTTCCACCTCCATTAACCTGCGAATATATAACTTGAACTGTTCAATTTATTTATATTTAAGATGTATTCATGGTAGGGGGCACAGTGGCTTAGTGGGAGCACGTTCGCCTCACACCGCCAGGGTCCGGGTTTGATTCCCATCTCGGCCATGTGTGTGTGGAGTTTGCCCGAGGGAAGATCGGATATAGTGGTAGAAGATGAATGAATGAATGAATGAATGTATTAATGGTTGAGTGGTGGGTCACCATGATAAACTGTCCTCACATACGGACAAAAGTTGGTAGGCACCTGACTATAAGATTCACAGGTGCTTTTTGAACATTTCATTCCACATCTGATGATAAGTTGCTGTTATAATAACCTCCACTCCACTAAGAAATTGCAATGCTTTAACGTGCAATAGCCTCCAATACAAGTGTGTGCCTACAAATTCCTAACAATTTAGGTAAATAAAAACAACAAGAATAGCTTAAAAAAGAGAGAAGTAAACCTGATAAGCAAATTTTAATTATATTCCAAGGTTATTCGACCCGAAAAATGTTTAAATCCTCTTACACCAATTTCATTCAGCCGTGTCTCACCTTAGCAACAAAACGAATAATATAACTAACTAATATAAATGTGACTTTTTGACCTTTTATTAAAATCACGCAATTATTTTGAAATACACATTAACTGACACAAGCGGTTCTAATATATGAAATGCCGCTGATTTTAATCTAATGCATTGCTGAGAAAAAAAAATAAGCTTATAAATGTGTACGAGTATTTAATAACTATTTACTGTACATGTGAGGAATCATGAATGTCTTTCTAAAAGGTAGAAAGTCAAAGAAACAGTAGTGAAAATGACTTAAAAGTGACTTAAAAAATTAAAATGGAATATATGTAATAATAATTTTACCGCACATTTTCCCGCACTGTTATAAAGGATTTATGCAATGGCTATAAATATACTGCAGTAAACATTTCATTTGAAGAGTAGTTCTATACTTTACGTATCGTTATACACATAGTTATTGTACTTAGAGCCTGAAAGCATTTACTCTTAAATCAGGTCCAGTAATAGACTCCTGTCTGAAATGTTTTAATGCCTTGTGGTTTATTACACCATGTCCAGCAGAGATAAACATTAGCTCCATGGCTCACAAAGTGGAACTGCAGTCCTCTGTCAATTTGCTGGTAACAATTCTTTCTCTTTTCCCTTCGAGACCATTTTATCTCTTTGCTTCTTTCCTCAGCTGCCAGTCATATCAGGCAGGGGCTAGTGGAGAATGGGTCAGTGTTGATCTATTTGTGGGACAATATTGGCAATAAAACCTGCCCCAATTGTCAAGGATTAAACCGGCTCTGCTCATTATAGCGAGGTCTTCTTGTGGGAGCGGAAGAATTTGACCTGAGACAGTGATAATTTAAGGTGCTGACGGGGCCCGAGTGAGTTATATTCTTATCTAATTGGCACCAGGTGACCTACATCATCCCTCAAGGTTCAACTCGACGGCACTGCATGCACAGCTAGTTCGGAGAAGTGCACAAGTCTAGAACACAACAGCATGCACACTAGGTGAGAATGGTCTACATTTCACTTTAACAAGTAAGTTTTTATTGCATTTTATATTTTTTATATCCTATTTAATAACGTCTGTATTGTTTTGTATAGTCTAAAATAAATGTGTAGTGCTATTTACAGTATGTCTGTATTTTTGAGAGGCACCAACAGCTGGAAACAATTTCCAGAAGTGTGAATTGTCAACACACTTCACCAATAGACCTCAGAATTTGAGGGGGTTATGTCCCTTGAGGGTGTTTGTATGAGTATTTAATAACTCTCTACTGTGCAGAATCAAGAATGTCTTTCTAAAAGGTAGAAAGTGGGCAAAAATAAAATGGACCATATGTAATAATTATTTTAAAGCAAATTTTCCTATGAATGCCTATAAATATATTGCAATAAATGTTTCATTTGAAGAGTATTTATATATTTTATGTACTGTTATACACATTGTGTATAGTTATTGTACTTATTGACAACCTGTGAATTGTAAAAAAAAAACAAAAACAAAATGAAAATATTGGAGGTGGTCAAAAATACCTATAAATATCTGTTTAATAGCTAAACTAAACCTAAACATGAACCCACATTACTTTCATTTTATTTACAAAATGTATTTACAAAAATACATTTGAAGGTAAACCCATACATGTACTATTATGTCTCTCACAGTGCTAGAATGTGAAATACAGAAGTTACCCCTCTATAAACTGTCATTCATGCAAGCACATTTTATTTGGTATGGACAGCTTTTTTTTCTACAATATAAGTAGTGTAAATACTGTCATAGTTTAATTTAATAAAATATGCTGTAATAATTAAATTTAATAACAAATAATGTTAATAATGTTATTATTTATTTCATATATTATTTAATAATAATACCAGGAACTCGCGACTTTGCAGGGATCGAATAAGAATGAACAGATTCTAAATCAATAACGAGTTTGGGGGGAAGAAAATAGGAATAGGGAAAACTCACTTGCTAAGACAGTGATATAAACGTTAGATGTAAAATTCAACATGCTAAAATCAAATGTATGGATATAATTTCCCCCCAAAAAATGATACAAAAAGACAAAAAACAGACAGGTTAAATATGATAAGATCATAAACGAGACCAGGATAGATGGAGCAGGCAGAGATTGACAGTATTTGCTTGATACTTGCTCGGTTTTTGACATTTTTTGGCAAACCAATGCTTCATCTTTTGCCTTGTTTTCCCCAGACAGGTATAAAGACCAGTTTCTGATACACTGAAACCAGCCAATCAGCACCAATCACCATCTCACTTTCAAGTCAGCCCGCTCATATGTCCAAGACTTTTACTTTGGAACTCTCGACAGGACTCAAGAACAGCTGTCAGTGTAAAACTCTTGACTCTCGGCAATGCTGCCTCAAGACGATGCTGGTGGTATCTCAGTGGGAGATGTCTTGTTTAATAAACCTGGGACTGTGCTTTGAGGGGAGAGACATGGAAGTGTGGTGAGAGGTGATAGTGAGAGGGTAATTGGAGTTCATACATGACCTAATTTAAGTGCTGGAAAACTTCGAAGGGGACAGTGTGATTGTGAGAATGGTGCCTGAAGGGGGTTTTCTCCAGGTTCACTTTCAATTCATGTCACCGAACAGCCTGATGCATGTACAGTCTGTGGACATGTTCCCTTGCCCTTTAGCTCTTTTGAAACCACTTGTCAACAGGCATTAGCATAAAAGAAAGGGAGAAGTAATCTTTTCAATGGTCTGAGGGTGATGCCAGGTGTGAAACTTATCAGCATTTATGTAATATGAATTGAGGTACAATGTTTTCAAATGTTTTTAGAGGTGGCAAACGAGGACGGGAACACAAGTCAAAACCAGGACCTCTGAGATTATAAAATAAAGGAACAAGTTTCAAGGAGTGGAACATGCATTTAGTTTTAGTACTCCGCTGCTACATTTATACACTTATCCCAGATTTCAATTAGTGTCTTGGAATATTTGGCATAGAAAAACTGCATCCTAGGATGTTCTACTTCACTTCATCACCATCATGAAATGCTGACCTCCAAAAGAACCTTTATTATAGAAACGTACTAAACATATATTATTCATTCATTCATTCCTTCCTTCATCTTCTACCGCTATATCCGATCTTCCCTCGGGTCACTGGGAGTCTGTGCCTATCTCAGGGGTCTATGGGCATTAAGGCAGGATACACCCTGGATGGAATGCCAACCCATCGCAGGGCACACACACACACACACACACATTCATACACTAGGGACAATTTTCCAAGGTGGCAATCAACCTACCGTGCATGTTTTTGGACCGGGAGGAGAACCCGGAGAAAAACCCCTGAGGCACGGGGAGAACATGCAAACTCCACACACACATGGCCGAGACGGGAATCGAACCCGGACCCTGGCGGTGTGAGGCGAACGTGCTAACCACTAAGCCACCGTGCCTCACATATATTATTATAACGCTTATTATAGAAGAAGATCAGGAATTCCATGCATTTAATGATCACAAAGAATGCTGAGGGCTGAGAACCAATGAGGGACATACGACCATCTTTAAAACCATTCGAATGTCTTACTGCAGTTGTTTCTCTCCACCATAATACCTTTGAAGCCTTTTGTAGATATCTGCAGATATCTTTACGTTTTCGATCACAATACACTTCACCCCAACACGCTGTTCCAAGAACACACCAACACTGTTGTCTGACATCTTGATTAACATCCCACGGAATGCCCTAGTAATACGACACACAAGCCACTCGCTAACGAGTGTAGCTACGCCATGCTAGCACCAATTTTTATACTGTAAAATTAAAAGTCCTGTTTTGACATGAATGGCCCTCATAATAAATGTGGTAGAATTTGGAAGACTCTATCTTGTGCAACTTTTTAGACTTGATATCAATAAAGAATACAACTATTTTTTTGTATGTATTTGCTCAAGTCACCAGTTGTGGGCATTATAGTGGTGCGGACACATGTTTGTAGGTGAAGGGGTCACTGAGCAAGAATTAGCTGGGGATTATTACTATTAAACATTTTAATCAGTAGTATTTTTAACTCATGTTTGTACTTAAGCATAGTCAAATAGAAAATCACAATGTAATGTAAAACCAAATGTACTCATAATGCAAATATAACCAAAAGGTATTCAAGTCCACATATGTCTATGAAGAGATTTCCACAGAATGTTGTTCTTGTACACATTTTTAAAAAAGTCATAAAGAGATTCAACAGCAATTTTGATCAGTATCCCAGTTAATGCTGGCCATAAACAGATTCGAGGCAACATGCTCTAGCATCTATATCAGGGTTGAGCAAACTATGGGCCACATCCGGGCCGTTGGACCTTTTAATCCGGCCCGCCGAAGATTGACACAGAATTGTCCAAATCAAATGACGGCATGATGCTCCTCCACCAGGTCAACAATCCACAAGAGCCCATGAACACAACGCCCTCCACACAACATGCTGCACGTGGTATATTCTCGTCCACCCTGCAATCCTTATTCTTTTGGTAGCATAATGAAAATTATATCGCTCTTTACAGGTGGAGAAAATGAATATCAAATATGAATTAAGTTCAGGTTATTGTTGGTTCAGCCCTCGAACACACCTCAGGTTTCTCATGTGGTCCTGGGGAAAATATCATTGCCCACCCCTGATCTATATTATCAATTTTACTGATTGATGAGTGTTTATTTAAAAAAAAAAAACAGCATGGTATGAGAATGGTAATACTGAATTAGAGTAAGTCGAATCGAGGCTTAATATTTCTTTGTGGTGAGGTGTGTGCAGTGTAGATGGGTACTCTGCTTTCTTTCTCTGACCTACAGCACATTTCCTCTAAGGTTTGCTTAATGGTGAACAAATTGCTTTTCTCTATGTCAGGCTAGAAAAGAAAGCAATTGAATATATACCCAGCAGGGGAGCTCAGAGAGAGCACACCACCAACCACCTTCTCCGAGGTACCGTCTTCAAACATGAAGGGCAGACTGAGGTCAGGATGTTAGTGAGTAGGTGGTGTGGTTAATGTTTGCCTGAGAGCTATGAAGGCAGGTGGGGCAAGGAATGTTCAAGACGTTGATTTTGCATAAATCCTACCAGGACCTTGCTCACTTTATAAAAAGTAAAAGTCAATGCATGTGCTGTCGACTGCGCTTAGCTAAACAGTCAGCAGACTACTGCATTCTGTCTGCTGATCCACCAGATTATGGTTTGACAGAAAGCCACACCTCATCAACGGATTGTCTATCGATTCTTCGAAGTGCTTGCAATTTGAAAAGCAAAAATGGAAACTGGAAATTACATGATGCACAATATAAAAAGCAAAAAGCTTAGACTTCCTGATATTTTTTCCATTCATTTTTTTTTTCAAAAAAGGAAGAAAAATCCTCCATAAAAATGCACAATGTACAAGGAGACATTATTCATACTAATAGATACAAAGATTTCTTTTATCGTCTGATAAAAGTGGAATGGAATTTATATGAGGTAATTCGGCCCTCCTGTCATTTTCGATTTGGTACACTGTTAGGGATCATGACACTTTAGATTGCTCAGAAAGGCTGTATGAGGCCTCCATACCTAATGAGTGCAAGGCAGAGAATTTAATTTGCCCTCTGCAAAAAAAAAAAAAAAAACCTTATAATGTGTAATTACCTAAGAGCCTGAAAAACTTTATCAAATGGCAAAGCATGACATTTTTGAGGAATGATAATTAGACTCCACTGTTTCCATTGGGTGTAGTTTTCACAACAACTGACACTCGACCAGTTAGACATAAGTTACAGAAGGTGTCGGCCAATATACTTAGATATGTGCAGCGTGTCAAGATGGGCTTTGCATAAGGGCAAGTGTATGGTGAAGAAAAGAATGAATAAATTGATGAAACAAATGCACAGTAACACATCACTGTCGATTAAACATTTATAGGGTGAGGAAGTTCAGTGACAGTTTTAATTCAACAACTGAATATTAAATCTTGGAATATGTGTCTAACATATAGACCTAATAAATATAAAAAGAAAAAAAAAACATTGTTTAGGTTGTAGGAAAGAGTATAAAAAGCATTAACTATGTTTTAGGAATACTTGCCTGACATTGACATTTACATTAAGGCACTAAGACACCACCATTGACATTTATTCTGCAGGAATAAAGCCTGATTCTTTCATATTTCAACCCAGGAGTATATACTTTTTGCATGGTTAACATTGTTACACAACGTTTCCATTAGACGAAAAATATGTATACCTATTTTTTCTATGCTATACTATACCTTGATTATTTGTATAGTTCTGGCCTGGCCAACCCGTGGCTCCAGAGCCTCATGAGGCCCTTTAGGAGCTTTCACATAACATGTGTCAATGGGAATGGGATGATGTTCATGTGTACCCATGTGTATAATGTGGCTCTTTGCAGCAACACAGAAAAAAAGTGGCTCTTAGCCTCCTACTAGTTGGCCACCCCTTGTATAGTCCATTTAACTACTGACAGAGCGCAGTGTTTCCCACGGACCATTATTACTCATGCACCACCTGCTAAACTCTGGACAGGTAAAAAGACACACAAAAAAGTAGACGCCGCAAGTGAAGAGAAGATTCATATGTACGCCTGTTTCCAGCACATGGCTATTTTTTCCACCTCAATTCTGACTTTATTTCCCCTAATTTCGAGTATCATGTTATAAGTCTCATTTCAGAGGATGAGGCTGTTTACAATAAGCTCTGAAGAAGACGGAGGAGGTGTAGGAACAGAGGTTCTTCAGGCCGACAACATGGATACCAGCGGATGCACCACAAATGCTGGATGTTTATGAGAAATAAAGTCAGAGTTGTGATTAAGAATTAAATAATTATGAGAAAGAAACTCATTGGCAAAGTCTTTTATAGTTGTGGGAACTAAAAGAAATAAAATGTTTGGTTTTTTTTTATATAAATTTGAAGTAATAAGGCAATTAGTGCAATTTCAACAATTTTCAGTAACATTTCTAAAGAGACAAATAATTACTCTTTAAGCAATATTTCTTGCTTAATGAGCAAAAAAATTGCTTTTTAATAAAGAAAAAGTACCTATTATCCAATTACTTTAGTAATCATTGGAATAATCAGTAGAATACTTGATTATTAAAATAATTAATAGTTGCATTCCTAAATCTTATCCTTCTTTGGAGATAACCCAACCTTGCTTACTTTTCACTCTGAGCCAACAGATTCTTTGTTCATTTGCGCTTTCATTGTGCACTTAAATTGGATGACAGATGGAAGGTTGCATATATATATATATATATATATAGTATATATATATATATATATATAGTATATATATATATATGCACGTTCGCCTCACACCGCCAGGGTCCAGGTTCTGTCTCGGGCATGTGTGTGTGGAGTTTGTTATAAGTTTCTGTTATAATAACCTCCACTTGAAGTGTGGAGACTCATTTCTGCTCATTCAGCTATAAGGGCTTTAGTAAAGCGGTTCATCTGGGGTCACAATGGCAAAATGGTTCAATCAGGAAATGAATGTAAATGAATAGATAAACTATGGGATAGGTTTCACATCAAACCTATAATTATCATGTGTTTATCTTTGTGCACATGTAAACTATGGAAACTTTTTAAAATTATTTTTTCAGAAACATTTTAAATGTTAAGACTATTTAAAGCTCTGTGGGTTGGCATTTTAGGATTGGCCCTTATTGCCAGTCAGTGTACATAATGTATTAACACATTTCCTTGTTTTTTTTATTTCAAAAGCTGATTTGGAAGTACCAAAAATCGTACAAGCTTATGAACTGAAAATTTGACCACTTTTTCATCACCAGATGAAAGCCACTTGAGTGCCTTTAAATAGGGGCTTGTGGTAAATAATTCCGTTTGATATCCATGTCTGCATGGCTCTTTTACTTCGTAGTATTGTGGATGCTGTCCACAGTAACAATATCCTTGTTCAAATACACAAGTTCCATATTGAAGCGAATCACAGCCCCATTTGCAAATCAAATGGCAAATATCACAACCCAGCAGGCTTCAATGTAACTGAAAAAAAAAGACATCCGGGTAATCTGAGCTGACACACTTTAAAGGTAGAGAAGAAAATATCACATTTTTATTTATTCTCATCAGCAACTCCATGTCGCAAAATTCCTTGGGTCGGCCAAGGAAAGTCATTGGGAAGGTGAAAGATACATTAAGCTTATTTCCCTTCAGCATCAGATGTCGTCCAAAAGTACCAACAGAACTCGAAGAAACCCATCTACTGTCTGAAAAAGTCAGTAAATTGTTAGAAATGTTGAAATATTTGGTTGTAGTAGAAGGGTGAAAAATATGGGGCTACATTCCCCCAATTTTATTTGGCAATTTGGTCACAAATAATAGTGTCCTCAATGCAAAAATATACAAGAGACACTTTTCTACCATGAAGCAGGTGGGAAGTAACTTATTACAAATACACTCATGTACTTAAGTAGAATTTTCAAAATGATCTCCACAAACTCTCCAGATAATTCTTTTCACTCCTTTGTCAGAAATATGGTGAACTGATATTCTTTCCATTTCTGGATTATGGCAGCAACAGTGCTCCCTGGAACATTCACAAGTTTTGAAATCCCTCTGTAACCAATGCACTCATTATGTTTTACAACGATATGGTTGAGAAGGTTTTAAAAGAGCTCTTTGATTTTACTCATGATGAGATGTTTCTTATGTGAACACTTTGGTAATGGAATACCTTTATATAGGCTATCATTTGGCACTGAACCATCTGATATTAATTTACACCGAGAAGGATTACTTTCTAATTACTGATTGCTTTCAGCCGGTGTCTTTCCATGTCTTCTTGCACCTCCCTTTCTTCATGTGCTCAAAACTTTTTCCCTGTGTCATTTAACATTATTACACTTAACCTATGGACATCTATGGTTTGGAATTCTTTGCATGTGTGGATTACATTGATTGTTACCGACATTTGGTTAGAATTTCATGTCAATAGCACTTTTATAAATATATTTACTGAGAAATACTTATTTTACCCACTCAAAAAATGTATCATGGGTGTGTGTCATGATACATGGAATAGACAAGTGTTAACTTTATTTACATACTTTGTCTGTTTCCGCTGCAATCTGCCTTTTTGGTAATGCCCGTAACCCTGGACCCCAACACAGAACAACCAATCACAATCTAATGTTCACATGTCTGCATTGTTTTCGTTATGCACCTGACTATTCCCAGCCACCATATTGACATATTAGCCCTTTTCCTGAGGCCCTGATACTTATGTCGGGAGTTGATGTAACACCTCCAGTCTCTGTGAACTAGGAGTTACAATTCTGTCCTTGTATAGCAAAAGTCTATCAATTTCGGAAAGGTGAGCTATGGCAGTCTGACTGGACCATCCTTGGCAAATGTACTTGCAAACCCCTTGGAGATCTGAATCTTGTCATGTGGCAGTCTTTATGGCATTTAACCTGTCTCCACTCACTGGCTTAGTGGACAATACTGCAAATGCTGTCACATCACACTCAGTGTCAGACTCTCCAAGATGAGTCAGTGGATTTCTGGAAAGAGCTTGCCACTACAAGCTGTTCTCCTGGCACGTGTGCTGCTTTGACAATGACTCTCATCAAGAGCATCAGCAGCCGTTGACATTTTAAGGGAGCTTTGTCAACATCATACGTATTTATCAAGGGCACAAGCGGCTTATGGTCAGTCCGACGTGGAAGATTTGTCCGTCCCTTGCAAGTACCAAGAGTTCACATGCCCACACACCAGTTAGGCACTCCTTATCAAATTGTGAGAAGTGGCATTCTGTCTCAATTAAAGTCCTTGAACAGAAAGCAATAGGACATAGTCCGTTGAGTCAGGTGCAAGGCAGCCCCCAAATCATAACTGCTTGCATCTGCACTGATGGCTGTGATAAGTAACTATTGATGTTGGTAACATAATAAACGCTTCAAAACAGGAACGTCTCTAATGTTGCATGCTTAACCTGGTTACCCTAGGGAACAAGAAAATGTGTCGGTAACGTTTTGAAAACACTTCTGTGTGATATGCTCTAAAATTGTGTGAAATCTCATATGCCTTTTATAGTGGACAGAATGGTGTCGCCTGTGGATGAAGTCACAACAAGGAAGCATAAAAGCATATGTGATGGAACCGGTGTCAACTTCAAAAGTGGATTTAAGTGCCACGGAGACGCCGGCAGTTTCAGTTAACCATGGTTACATACATAACCTAGAGACATTCCATTTCAGGAACTTGTGCTACATTGATAATGCTTTGGGAATGAGAGCCTAATTCCACTTTACTGACCAGTCCTTGCCTAGCATGAATTGACACACCTAGATTGAAGGACCAAGGAGCCAGGAGAGGCATAACAATGGGCTCCACAAGCCATATGTTAAGCTTGTATGGACCCACAACTGTCGTTCACAAAGAGCCAGTCTGATTCCTGGTTGGGTTTGATGAGTGAGGAAACTCTCTCTCTCTCTCTGTAAAGTCATCTCCTCTCATGGATTTGACTACCACTGCTATGCTGATGACACTCAACTCATCTTCTTCCCTCCATCAGATACAACAGTGTCTGCTAGAATATCAGCCTGTCTATCTGGCATAGTTTCGTGGATGAGCGTTCATCAGCTCAAACTCAACCCGAAGAAAACGGAACTGTTGGTGATCCCAGGCGATTCATCTCCTGGTCAGGATCTCAGCATAACTCTCCACAAGTCTCTACTTTCTCCCTCGACCACTGCTCGCAATCTTGGGGTAACTATAGACAATCAATTATCTTTCTCTTCCCATATTTCTAACGTTACTCGACACCTTCTCTACAACATCAGAAGGATTTGACCGTTTCTGAGGTTCTACCTCAGAACGCTATTCGTCCACTGCAAATGATTAAAAATGCAGCAGCGCGACTCGTGTTCAACCTGCCGAAATTCTCTCACACCACCCCACTGCTGCACTTGCTCCACTGGCTTCCTGTAGCTGCTCACTGATAACACTGATGCTTGCCTACAAAGCCAAAAATGGATCTGCACCTTCATACGTCAGAAATCACCTCCCGTACCACACCTCGCTGCCTGAGAGCATCTAGCACTGCTCGTCTGGTTCCACCGTCTCTCAGGGTAAAAGATAAGATCAATTCAAAGCTCTTCTCTGTTCTGGCACTGAGGTGCGACGCCCTGGATAAGGGCATCTGCTAAATACTGTAAATGTAAATGAAATAATGCCTGTATCCTAATGGCATGGCTGGAAGGGAGGCATCATTAGGGCCTCTAACACAATGGCCAAGTCCCAACAGGCATTATGGGTCACAATAGGTGCCTCAGCCTCAGTGAAAACATGTCCTCAACCACGTAGACTTGTGAAGTAGAAAGAAATTGCCCTTTGGCAAACTGTTCCTGATGGACTTCAGTACTGAGCCAACTGGAGAGTTAACTGCCCCCAAGCAGTGCGTTTGCACAAACCTTGTAACAGATGAGCAGGTAGCAGCTTCTATGGCTCTGATGAGGGTGGAGTCTCCAGAACTCTGAAGCGTCAGGTCTAGTGGCAATGGCCAGCATCACCTGGCAAATGATGTTCCATAAGAGATTGGTACTTGAGAGCATGAGAGCATACACACTGAAATGTGTTAGCATGAAGGAGTTCCATATCCGCATCCACCTTCAAAGAGGAAGAGAGTCAGAGCTCCACAGGATCCTTGTTGGGGGAAGAAACTGACAACTGAGATTGCCAGGCCCCTCAGGTTGGGATGGTCAGCGCCCGTCAGGATTACAACTGGGCTCTCTAAGGTAGAGCCTGGATAGGGAGGTAGTGCATTGATCAGCACGACTCTGACTTGTAGCTTCCACCAGGTAGTGCAACTCCTAGGTGGTGCAGGAATGGCTCGCACACCAATGAGGTCCTAACCCTCATTGGTGCCGCCGAGGTTGTCTTCATGCCCCTACCTTTCAAGCTCCCTGTGGGAGGAGGTCGGTAGCTGTGAAGGGAGCCACTCCATATAGTGTGGAAAATCACCAGCTGGGCTGTGTGACTGGCCCTTTTGGCCAATGCAGGTCCCTGAACAAACTGGTCTCTTGCAGGTAAGTATTCTCAATCCATCCTCAATTCTGCCTCACCTATCGGCCATCCAGGTAGTCTCTCCACAGAATCCTAAGACAGAGGTCTGAGGTAACAGCTAGAGTCCTAGTCGACCCTACCTGTCCAGGAGCACCCCAGTGAATCACTGGGGAGGTGTGCACTAGTTACACACCTAGTTCAGAGCCAGGGAAACACCTGTGACATTCCCATAGCATTATCGACAAAGCCCCTCATTCCCCGGGGAACCAGGGTTACATATGTAACCTGGAGACGGTTTATGCCAGATGCAAAGTGTATTAGTGTGACACAGGATTCTCAGTTTGGCCACATTTATTTTAGTCAATTTATGAGCTGCCATTAGAATACTGTTTCCAGATACAGCCAGACAGGAAACTGTATACAATATATGGCTTTACAATTAGAAGAGAAAACAAAAAGAAAGAATTTAACAGGTGTACACGTTTAGGGAACAAACCAACGCCAGGATGAGGGCAGAGGCAGAACCAAAACAAAGACCCATGGGAAAATAAAGTAAAACAGATGGATGACAAAACAAGTGCAATTATACATTTGCTACACTGGCAAATTCAGATGAGGGAACACCACGAGATGTTAGAATTCTTATCATCTACAGAAAAAGTGTTGTCACTAATTATGATTTCTCACTGAATGTTAACCTTGGTCAATGTGTTTCTTTTTTTCTTTGCAAAAGGTCATAAAAGTGATTTTAGGCTTGTAAAATAAATGAGCAACTGCAGTATTTTAAATAATGCAGCTTTAGTTGATGTGATTGTAAAAGAGAAGCGCAAACACATGGTGGACAACTGCTGTTCATGTTTCCCTCAGCAGAGGATGTCAACCCTTAAATGAGATTCCACATTTCTAGCTGACCTTGGTATCTTTTCTTTTTCCAGTAAATACCAGCTGGCACAGTGCACATGCTGCTCTGCCTTCCATCTGTTAGACATTTCATCTACTGTAAAGGTTTGATTATGAAGGAAGATCAAAACTTTATAAACGTACCAATCAGTCCATTTGTAAACTGGATACACTGAGGAGCTTCACTGCATTAAAGACTACCGAGAAATTATTTAGAGATTTTTATACCACGGGTTGCCTAAATAGTAGATATTTAATGACTCAGATGTGGGTATTTTGAGAATATACATAACTGATTTTAATCACAAATGTAAATATTGCAAACATTTCCTGATAATCATTTAAATGACGACATCGTATCAAAATTCTTTGAGGCTAATGGTGCCAACTGGTGCCATTCTGACCACCTGTGCAATTTCATCAGCTAGTTAGCACAGAGACCAAACATGAAATTCTCAGTGAAACTGAGAAAATCTGCCACAGACACCATTGACATGACATACAATAGATTTGACACACGGCGATGCTGCAATGAATCATTTGAGGTGTTGTGAGTGACAGGGATGCTTCAAGAGTTGAAGAGCATCACTGGAAGATGGTGAGAAATCAGGAGGACCTTCAACAAGCTCAACTCCTGAAAATGTCAGATCCATTACTACAAGATGGTGCATGATGTAAATCAAAGACAAGTACACAGGATATAACTTCCGCACCCACCCTACTTTTCAGATTTGAACCCCGTAGACTTCGCCCTCTTCCTGAAGATGAAGCTCCAGCTCAAAGGTCACAGTGACACCATTGCAGAGATCCAGAAGGTGAATTACAGAACATGCCTGACACATTTCATTTCTCTTCCCACTCTTCATTTCTCCCACTCTCTCTCTCTCTCTCTAAAAATGATTTATTAATGTGATCTTTTTTTGCACTACATCAAATTTCTTCTTAACTTTTCAAAATACAGTACAATATTATAATCAATATAAAATAAAAAGAGTTTTTAACTTGCTGATCCCGGCAGATGACAACGGTATAAGATAAATTCATTACACTAATATATGTAGCACAACTCTAACCATGAAGTAGTGTGAATTCATTCCTTTGTCAAAAACACAAGAGATAGATAGTTTAAAAAAAAGGGGGAAAAAAATTAACTGGAACTCCTTTACTGACCCAGAGATCATGTCATTGTTAATTATTCTGACTGACAAGTTTCACAATCAACTCTTTTTATCACTTTTATTATAAGTTGTTTGTAAATAATGTAAGAATTGAGGATCCCTGCTATTTTAGTGGAAGACCACAGTTCACATCTGCACATTGTCAATGAAAAAAACATCAAACAAGGAAAAGCCACTGTGTTAATTGTGATTGTGGGTCTTTTATGTTTCAGAGCATTTCTCAACATTGTCCAGTGGTTCAGGAGCGTTAATGAAGATTAATAGCATCATGAATTCTGCCAGGTACCTGGTTATTGCATTTTAGATCTTTCTGACCTTGGTCATATGCTATGACTTTCAACAAGAGAATAAAGAAAACATACTTCTAGTTATTATTATTATTTTTTTGCCATTTCATGTTTTGAATGTTTTACTTGTTTGACAGATTTGTGCATATGTGTGCGAGTGTGTGTGTACAAAATAATGTATATCCTCTGCCATCTGGCAAACGCTACAGGAGACTTTGCGGATGCCCTAGCGGACTCAAAAACACCCCCCTTCCCCAGTCACCTATCAGTCTACTGAACTGTCAACTCTGACGATGCTAAAGTGTTCATAAACATTATGAGCCCATCCTGATCTCAGACACTTAATTGTATTGTACATTTAAACAACAATCTACCATATACATGCTTTATACTTCACTTTTACCTTGCTTCTTTGCACATTATTGTGACATTGTACTCTGAACAATGAAATATTGTTGACTCTAATAAAATCTAATCTATATGAGGAGCTTTCATAATGTGCATGTGCTAGTGGTAGACAGTAAGGAAGTAAATATAATTTGTTACAGTATTTATATAGCTTTATTGCGTATCTGTACTTTCAGAATCAGAATGAGCTTTATTGCCAATTCTGATTACACCTACAGTACAAGAAATTTGTTTTGGAGACACAAGCTTCTAGTTGTGTACATTTTTAAAGTAAAAAGTAAATAAAAAGCTACATTATTAAATTTGGTAGCTTACATGTGTCAAGATGTAAAATGCATGGTGAATTCTACTGATTAAAACCTGCTTATAGGAACACTGGCATACACTGTTAGTGAGATTTAACACGGTACATTGAGGTATTCCCCCATTCAGCTTCAAGGTTCAGGTTTTTACTGTTCATTATTGACAGTAAAAAAAGGAGAGTAAAAGCCTGAATGCAGGTATACATATTCTGTATTGAAGTGGCCAAACCAAGGTCTCGGAATATGAAATAATTGTTAATAAACAGAAAGATTCTTGCTATTATTGGACTACATATTTTGTGAGACCTTCTCCTTGAACAACATTACAGGTGAACACCGCAATCAATCCTTGTTAAAAACAAACATACAGGAGACATTGACATTACAAAGGAAAATAATGCAAGGGGGGAGGGGAATCATGCCCCAGAAACTCCTGCACTGACTGATTGCTGGGCAGAAAACAACCACACTAAAATCACAAGAAAGAAATATAGATACAGAGAAGACAGATGCCAGTGAAGCTAAAATTTAAATGCTTTCAATGAATGCATGCACTCGCTGTCTGCATTTATGATTTTACATTATTATCCAAGAATTAACATTTTTTCCCCTGTAAAACTGCATAACTCAAGTCTGATTAGAGTTTTATTTTATTATTTAATTGTTTTGGCACTTTAATTTAGAGATGACAAAACTGAATGCATCCTTCACTTAAATAAGAAAAGCTATATATCCATGTTTTAAAACTTTACTCTGGTAAAAGTACAATTTTAATTGTTTTACCTAATGTATCCCAAGCTGAATATCCACCATAAAGAATACAAGCATGGAAAGGATGATGATGATGATCAAGTGATCAGGAATGTTTAATTCACTGACTCCCTCTGTCTCATCCACAAGAGCCAGACTTATTGTTGCCTTCTTCCTTGTTTATTGTTAGCTTCATAAGCTAGCCTACATCTGTAGAATGTGATACCCAGTAAGTCATACACTAGTGGTAGGTTGAAAAGGTTGTGCAATGAGACGAAATAATATTGTTCATGTCATCAAATGGATTAAAACTAAAGCGATGAGCGATAGTAAAAAATTACTATAATAGATCTATAACAATAAAATAAGTATAATAATAAATAATGCCCGTCTCCTTTCGAGGATTTGTACCATCTACCGTCTCCATGCACCGGGACAATGCATTGCTCCTTGACGGGGTGTCAGCCGCAGTTCCTCAGGGTCTTGCTCCTGTCACCGTGCCCCAGTTGGTGGTGTTGTAGATCTGTGAATGAGCTGCTGGGCACCTCAGTGTTGAATGGCCGGCGCTTTTGAGCACCAATGGTGGGACATATATGATGGAAAACTACTTGGATCTCCCGGGCCTAGATTTGGGTCAGCGGCTGGAGAAAAGGTCTAAATCACCTGATCTCTGGAAGGAGTCAATGACCTCTGCAAGCTGTCCAAGAGAGCAGTCACTAAGTCGCCGTCTCTGTGTTCAGAGAACACGCACTATGGCTAAATCTGTCCAGTCCCCCTGAGAGCAAGAATTGCCACATCTTGGGAGCGCTGGAAAAGACTGGCCAGGCTCTCTTCGGCCCGTCCGTCCGACGCTTTGATGATGGAAGGAGAATGAAGCTTTCAAGCCAGAACCATGGCAGATGCCATCTGCGTGGCTGATTAATGCACATACTCCGGGAGGCCATGCCTATCGTGCGAGCAAGTTTAATAACTCCATGGTAAGCCACTGGCTTAACAGTATGACCCCACTCTTGCGTAACCCTGGGGGAACATGACTTTCACCATGGTGAAGAAACAGACCAATCTCCTACCATCGGATCCGAAATGTTCATAGGCAGCCAGCCATCAAGACTCATGTGCACAAGCATTGTCACCACACAGCTCTGTCTACTCTTTCACATCTTTGCCCACCAGATGGGGCCGTTGTACCAACTTTGTCCAGCTTGACGATGCTCAGGAAGCACATGACAGCCTGGCTGTCTGTTTCAGCACCCGATTGGTTGATTCACATGTTCATGGGAGGATAAAGCTAGTTTGCCAGAGCACCCCACGCTTCAACGGAGTGAAATCCTGACAGAAGAAATCACCTCTCTTCTTGCTAAGGGGGCAATTTGAGTTAGAGCTCCAGATCTGAGCGATGAGGGGTTTTACTCTCTATTTCCCATTAAAAAAGGCTGGCAAACTGGATCTCAGAATGTTGAACCAAACATTTGAGGAAATACAGTTTCAGAATGTGATCACACGTCTCTCTCATACGTTCAATGCCACTAACCCTAACCATAACCCTAACCCTAACCCATAAAGCAAGGCAATTGGTTCACTCTAATCTATCTGAGCGAAGTTTTTTGAGTGTCTACCCTCCCCAAAGGAAGTTTCCCCCTCCAATGTTCTGTCCTACAAATTCATGGTTTTTCCTTTCAGCCTCTCACTGAGTCCGGGGACATTCTGTCTTTGTGAGGAACCAGAGCTTGCACTGTTGAGAGCAGATGGTCTCAAGATTATATATATTATATATATATATATATATATATATATATATATATATATATATATATATATATATATATATATATATATATATATATATAGCTGGTTGGCTGATTATAGCTGATTTGAGAGAGAAAGTGATTCAAAGCACCCCCTGTGTGCTCACTCACATTACAGCGCTGGTTTCAGAGTCAAGAGTGATTTCACTCCGACACAGAATGTCATTTTCTTGGGTTTGGAGCCATTACAATGCACACAAGCCTGTCAGAGAAGGACATGCTCACCTTCATAAACCGTCTCGCACTGTTCAAGGAAGGAGCAGGGGCACGATACTGCACATCTCTGAAATTACAATGTCTTATGGTGTCCGCTGTACAAGTCTTGCTTCTGGGCCTTCTGAGAATGTCCATTCATGGCATTCATGAAGTAGATTTTATCTGTTCATCTTATCCCGGTGTGCATTTGTGGCCACTATGTCATGATAATATACACATGCACAGCAGTGGTGCTCCACTGGAGAGCAGAGCTTAATACTCATTGGACTCCCCTATGGGCGATCGTGCTGCAGAACGTGGTAATGGGGAAGATGGGGAGCAATTCATGAGGGCAGGCCAATGAACAGTGTGTGGTCAAATGCAGTTCGCTCAGCCCATATAAACAATTTGGAGCTCCTTTCTGTGTACAAGGCTCTGATACATTTCCTGTCCCACTTGCAGGGGCATGTTGACAATCCTGCAGCCATAGCATATATCAACCTCCCATGCACTAGATCAAAATTTGGGGTCTGTCTATGATCTTGGTACACTATGATCTGTCTATGATTTCCATCTCGTGTTGTTGCCACTATCCAGAATGCCACGGTCTCTTCCACATTTTCACAAGTTGTATGTGTTTGAGGAATGGTGTGAAGTGTTCAGTCTCGGATATATTGGGATTCTTACAGGATCTTATCAATGGTGTAAAATCATTTTCTACAGTTAAGGTCTATTTAATGGCTTTCATAGCGTGTCATGTTGCGTTTGACAGTGCTTATGTTTGGGCAATACCCCCTTGTCCGTAGGTTTATGAAGGGCATCCGCCACTTCACTAGACGTATGCTTCCAGAGTGGGATCTCTCAGCAGTCCTGGAGGCTTTGTCTCAACATCCATTTTACCCCTGGGGGACATTTTACTCAAGTTGGTATCCTTGAAGACAGCTCTGCTTCTGACCTTGGACTCCACCAAATGGGTCAGGGGATTACATCCTTTCTCGGTTCATCCCTCATGCACCAGATTCTCTCTCTGTGGTGGGAAGGTTTTTCTCGGGTCTAACCTGGGCCTTCATGCCAAAAAGATTCTCAGTTCTAACTGGTCGTGCGGTTGAGCTTTTCTCTTTTCATTCATTTTTTCTTTTTCATGAGCTTTCCGCTTTTCATTCTCCCCTTTTTCTTCTATGGAGAATCAGAGGCTTAAAGCTTTGTGCCCTGTGTGTGCCCTTTGGGTTTACATCAACAGGGCTGCCCCTTTTAGGAAGAGCTACCAGCTCTTTATTTCTTGCCCCCAATCCCCCCCCCCTAACCAACCCCCCCAACCAACAGGGGAAATCATGTTTTGGAGCAACTCCTATCTCCTTGGCATATAAATCTAGGGGTGTCCTGCCACAGAAGGGCCTCAGAGCGCATTCCACTAGGATTGAGTTCTTGGGGAGTTCCTTAGCAGGTTATTTGTGCCGCTGCAAGCTGGGCCTCACCGCATTCATTTGTCAGGTACTACTGGCTCAATGTTGCCCAGACCTTGGTAACTCAATCTTGGGCGTTGGCTCTTCATAGTCATGCTCTATAAGGCCCTCAACCTCTTTCTAGTCTTTATGGTTTGGCCCCAGCCATGAGAGGTGTTGCTTCACATGCTATTTTCCTACATGCCACCCATGTGTGTCTCCTTGGGTTACTTTGGCTTACTGTGGCTGTATTGGGAAATCTGGGGGTTGTCCATATCTCCCATATGTAGATCTCAAACACAAGATGAAGAAAGAGAACAATAGGTTGTTAATCCTAACCCCGGTTCTCTGGAACATTGATCCACCAGATTTTGCCTGCTTGCTGCATGAGAAGTGAATATGCACAATCGGGGAACCGGGTTTATGAATAGTAACTGTTTGACGTGCACATGTCTGCATTTGATGTATCATTGAAATCAAGAACAGATTGAAGTACCTCATTGAATTGAAATTCAATGGTAAATGATGATTTAGAGCTTAGAACTATAAATCAGAATGCCGACTGAGTAGTGACATCTATGAATGTGAATTGCATCCTTAGTGGCTGATTCAGGTCCGGAACAAAACACAGGGTATGCAGAGGGGGTGAAATGAAGACTTCATTAGTAATTTTCGACATTGCCAATAATTGTTAATATCTTTTGTGCTAGATTGTCCATTATACTGCCAAGACCGAGCATATAAAGCACATCCTCCTAAAGCACAAGCACTACAGAAAATAAGAAATTATTTCTAATTACACCTTTTGCCTACTTGATTGCCAGTATTATGTTCAAACTCTGTTTATAAATTCTGATATTTAAGATGGAATCTTAAATTATGGTCCTTCAGAGTTCCCACTTATAGAATTCACACTGCATTTGATCTTAGTTATAGCTATTACAGTGGTAGGAGTGGTAGGGATTAAATGTGTGAAAGTTCACACTAGCTCAGATTTGCTCCCACAGTAGGCTATCAGCATGCATAGTGTTTGTGGGTGCAAAGAAACCAAGCAGAGAATTGAAATTGGACCTGAAGCTAATGACAAAAGGAAACATGCATGATAAAAGGGTAGTAAATATAAATCAACCCCTGTGACAAAAAAGAAAAAAAAATCTGTATTCCAATGGAATCTCAATTACATTGTGAAATGGATGAGGATGAATTTAAGCGACAGGAACCTTAGTGGTTCTTTATTGAAGCATTTTGAAATAGCTGTAATTGGTCAATATTCACAGCATGGGCAAGCATAGCGATTACAAGCAAAATCAAACACCTAACAAGGGACATAGACTGTACATAAAATCGATAAAAGGATAATCAGCTACATTATAATGAATAGCAAACGCAAAAGAAGCCAAAGAAATGAGACAATTTGAGAAAATGGAAGTAAATTGTAGGGTTTTTGAGCAGCAGTATGACATGACTGTTGTGCAGTAATGGCTCCTTTACTTTTTGATTAAAGCAGATTGGTCTGTATGTGAAAATAAAGTAGAGGGATGATGTGAAAGGTACCACTTTCACATTTCTGCAAGTCTGACTTTCTCAAATTAATCAATTTAATAATTAAATGAGTTACCGGTTTGCACTGATGAGGACTGCTCATGTCTATTTTTTATCGATAACCATAATTGTTCAGATCTCATTTGGCACGCCTTTAAAAAAAAAAAAAGCAAAATATGTACATCAGGCTTAATCAACAGCTCCATAACCACCAAGAAAACAAATTGTGTTATATACCCTAGACACTTGTGTTCAATTAGATAAATGACGTTTGAGTGAATGCTAGTATTACACGGCATATTATAAAAAAGTTGACCTGTTGTATTCCTGCATGATTATAAAATGCAGCATTTTCAGCAACATGCATTTGGAAACCTGCCAAGAAACGCATCAATATAATTGTGTTTATGATTGTGTTCAATATAAATAGACTTTCAGCTATATTATTATATACTACATACCAGCTTGAGTTTTCTGAATCTCTTCAAGTTGCAATCAACCATTCAAATTTTTATGCCTGTCATAACAAAAAATGCAGTCACATGACAAACAGAGCCCAATTTTATTTGCGTGCGATTAACGCAGTGTGCATTACAATGTATACTATTAAAAGAATCATTTCACAGAGTAAAATAAATATGAAATAATCAATAAACATATTATAGGGAGAGATTTTGAGAGAAATGCATATAATGTATATAACGCCTGTTAACAGAGTAATAGAAACATGAAAATTATTCATTTATGGTACATTGAAAATGTGTGCTTAATGTGCGATTAAATATTTTAAATACTTATATTTCAAATATATTTCATGACCAACAGCAGAAAATCCACTTCTGTGATAAAATACAGCAAGTGCTTATTATTGCAGACACCAGTGCCACAGTGCCCCAGTTATAGATACTGTGAATTTCCCATGAGTATAAAGTGTATATATATATAAATTGGTCTTGGAAAAAGAGTCAGTGGTGTCATGATCCAACATAGTCTCATGGCATTTCAGGATATAGTCACTATTGATTTGTGTTCATGGACATGAATTTCCCTCTTTTTTCATGTCACTCCACACGACTGACTCCATCCGACTCTGTCTCCATATTAATGGAGGCTACAAACTCTGGTTAATGCTGAGAGAAATGCCAAATATAATATTTTATAGCCATTTTTAATCAGAGAATAAGGATATAAATCTAGGTTTAGGGATAGTGGTAGTGTTAATTAACCTGAGACAGTATATTTCCTGCAATTTGAAAGGAAGAAACTACGGACAATGCTTTATAATTGTGAGTAGCTTTCCGAATATAATGCAATGAGATAATAAAATCTCCTGCTTACAGATATAAAAATCAATAACAAACAAGAAAAGAAAAAAACAATACAGTGCCTGTTGTACCCAGTGGCAGACAGAAAAATGTGTCAGAGGCACCAAAAATACTTCCTACTGAGACATTTTATATGGAAAACCATAAAAGAGGGAAATTCATATCTATGAAGAAAATCAATAGATTACATTTTGTGACTACATCAAGAAGGGACTGATCTCCATGATCACTGCAATAAAAAAACAATCTGTTTGATTATTGTTTGCCGTCAGCGATGGTCATTTTAAAAACCCTGCAATACTTACAATAGACTAAAGGATGGGTCAGAGGTGAAGAGAACTGAATAAATGAACAAAAACAAGCTACAGCAAAAATATAATTACTCTGTACAACTGTTCCAAGCAGAATAATATCTCTGAATGCACAACACATTGAAGCTTGAGTTTGATGGGCTACAACATGCACACTAGGTTCTGCTCCTGTCAGCCAAGAATATTTCTATGTTTTTCTGACTTGCCCATTGTAGGTTCAGATTCCTCTTGTTGGCTGACAGGCCTGAAACCTCATGTGGTCTGGAAACTGGCAGTGAAGTGTAATAATTGTCTGTGTACGGGCGTGTATGGGTGTATAGATACATACATACACTCACACACACACACAACACACACACACACACACACACACACCACACACACACACACACACACACATATTATATATATATATATATATATTATATATATATATATATATATATACACCACACGATATATATATATAGATATATATATATATATATATATATATAGATATATATAGTATATACACACATTTATATATATAGACAAAATATATATATATATATATATATATATATAGAGAGAGAGAGAGAGAGAGAGAGAGAGAGAGAGAGAGAGACTAGAAGCTAGAAGCACTGGAAGTGATGGAACGACCCCCTCAGAGCCCTGATCTCAACATCATCGAGTGTGTGTGGGATTACATGAAGATGAAGATACTCCAAGATGGAACAACCTACCAGCCAAGTTCCTTCAAAAACTGGACCTAGAAGTATACCTATAATACATATATAAATAATATATATTTATATTAGGACAATCAAAGCTAATGTAATTAACGCGTTAACGCAAATTCACTTTAACGGCACTAATTTTATTCGCGTGCGATTAGTGCAGTGTGCATTACAACGTATACTATTAAAAGAATCATTTCCAGAGTAAAATAAATATTAAATAATCAACAAGCGTATTAAAGGGAGAGATTTTGAGAGAAATGTATATAATTATAACGCCTGTTAACAGTTACAGTACTAGAAACATGAAAATTATTCATTTATGGTGCATTGAAAATGTGTGCTTAATGTGCGATTAAATATTTTAAATATTTATATTTCAAATATACGTCACATGCCTGTCCATGTATTGAAATCACACTGTCAATTCATTATATACAACTGTATATACATCAACCAGGCATACATTTATGTACACCGTTCATACATAGTATTATGACCACCTGCCTAATATTGTATTGGTCCCTCTTTCGTGGCCAAAATAGTCCTGATCCATCAAGCATTAACCATATTAAAGTCATATTGTTATGCCTGATCGGTGTAGACTCACTCTTTGTTGCACCTCTTGTTTATATCTCTCCATTTTTTTTTTCATCATTTTCCCCTTCCTTATTATTAAGTGACATATGATTTTTGAGATGAAATAAACAGACATCATCTGCACCGCTTCTGCTTATGTAAATGCATTTGTAATAGCATTGGTATTATAACAAAATAGCATAGGGGGTATAAAAAACCAGGAAGTGTCAATTTGCAAATTAAAGTGGTGTGCAATATTTCGAACTGCGTTGTGGTCAGTGGCACAGTTAATCGAATGCCTCTACACATAATGGTTATGGAAATATTTACTGATTTCTGAGACCTATTGCAATAATTGCAGCATTTCATACCTGCATGGTAAAAAAAAAAAAAAAGTCTGAATATTGCAGGATGTGCAATAAAAGACATACTTTATAGGTTCTAAGAGAGGTAATTTGACTTCTACCGGTCAGGTAAGTGCACTGGATTTAGAACAGTTTTTACTACTTAATATGGTATCTTTTATTAAATTCAATGGCTATGCAGTGCAAGAACAAGCTCATCCTATACCTATATCTAGTCTTAGACAATAGCATTTTTCCATATTTGTACTTTAAAGGAAAAAGCAGTTATTTATACATTTCAAAGAAACAAAACATTTTTTACTCCTTACCTTTATATAGAAATTCATTTTTACAGATCTCAAAATACTTAAAAAAAACTTTTTAGCGACCATTAGAGCAAGTTAATCGTTGTAGAAATGATCATCCTAACACTGTAGAATTAGATATACTCATTTGCATTTGAATATGGACAAGCCACCATGCTGCAGTGGTGAGGATGAGCACCTCTGGCCCTGCTTCCAAACAAGTAACGAGTAAAATGTTTCACTATGTTGGCGTAAGCAGAAATGACGCAACCCTTTTTGCCTTAGCAGCATGAACTCAATCTATTTTGAATAGCACACTGATGTACCTTTGCCTACAATATCTGGCTATATTTAACAACGTTAGCCCGTTTTTTTTGTTGCTTTTTTTTTTGCTCATGCCATCAACTTACCATCAGCTTACACTTTCTTTTTAATACCAAGCGATGCTTAATTTACATGACAACAAAGATAAAACGTATCATTAAATATGGTATATTTTCTGACAGTTCTATTACACATTGTGCTTTAAACATGGAACTCTTACTATCTGTGCTGCTTAACGGGGTTTAAAACTTAATTACAGTCAAGTTTTGACCATAATGAAGCATATAATACTATTTTACTCATGTTTTTCAATTATAATTACAGCCACAAATATGAATTATGATGCTTACATATGAAGTGAATGACAGTTTTTAATTTTTCCATGTTTTCCATAGTGTGTTTGAACGGAAACTCTTCAATTATATTTGATAATTTCCTTTCAATGTGTTTAAGTCAATGCCATTCATTTTAATTAATTATGTTTTTATTTTATTTTTTGCACATATTTATATAATTATTCTTAGGAAATGAACGCCATGAGTTTTTCAAATCATTTCCCATTTTATATAGTTTCATCCATTTCAATGCCTTAGTGTTAATCAGTCTCGTATGATGTGTTTTCTCTGGACAATTATAGCAGAGTAAACTTTTCAATTTCCAGGTACAGTATTTGGTTGGCAATTTATTTTATTAGGAAATGCTTATAAGCTTATTGCTTATGCTTATTGCAGATCATGTAGACTCAAAGTTTCTTTTTTTTTGCATTTATTTTTGCCATCAGTATCATTGTATGATTAATAATTATTTCGCAGTTCCTTCTTTCACTGAACTATGAAATATTGTCTAACAATCTTTTGACTAAATGCTTTTTCTGCACACTCAGCAAATTTAAACTTTGGAACTCTGGAAAAGTTCATGATATATATATATATATATATATATATATATATATATATATATATATATATATATATATATATATATATATATATATATATATTATATATTCATTCATTCACCTTCTACCGTATACGATCTTCCCTCGGGTCACGGGAAGCTTGTGCCTATCTCAGGCGTCTATTGGTCTATTGGCATTAAGGCAGGATACACCCTGGATGGAATGTCAACCCATCGCAGTACACATATTCACACACACACACACACACACACACACACACACACACACACACACATTCATACACTAGGGATAATTTTCCAAGGTGCCAATCAACCTACTGTGCATGTTTTTCAACCGGGGAAGCCGGAGAACCACCCCCTGAGGCACGTGGAGAACATGCAAACTCCACACACACATGGCCACACACATACGTTATGCTTAATTAATTACTATCCAAATATGAAAAATGTTATTGCTTATCACTCATAAGCTATTCATGATACGGTGGATACTGTTTATGGAATGCCAGCCAACTTTTTTATGAAAAACACTCTTCTAAAAAAAACAAGATTCTAAAAAATCATAACAGTTCTGCCCTCTACAGAAGATAAGATCAAATCGCAGATTCCCTAGTTACATTACAATCCCATAAAGTGTAATTATTCATATTCCTTACATAAATTACAGCACTTTGCAATAATATGTTGATGATTCAGTACTTATTGTTCATTTTGCCATCACAGAAAATGCACATTAAATATATTTTCAGTAAAGCCATCAGTATATTTTGATGCTTTCTGTTCTTTTTCCTCACATTCTTTAAAATAATAAACTCACTGTACTCATTGTACTCACTGAACATTTGGTTTTCTGATGTCCAGAGTCAAGCACCAAAATCCACCGTGATGCACACATCTGGCAATTAAACTGTCTGTGTGGAAACATAGTAAAAGTTTCAATGGTATCCTGATGTTCTGTGTAATTTAAAACAGCATTATTATACATAATAAACATACATTTCAATAAAGCATCTGCCATTTGTTATTTTTCCATGCTATGTCGATTAGTACTAACAACTTGAAAATAATTCATTTAAGGTGTATTTTAAAATATTTGTAAGATTACATTGTGATTAATCACAATTTAATTTGACGATCATACACTTAATCATCATTAAATATTTTACCGATCGATAGCTCCAATAAATACATGTTCATTTCTTTTTATTGTTAGTAAATTAGTCTTCATTCTTTCATGCTGACCTGCTGAAATAAATGCTGCATAGCTGTTTTGCCACGAGTTAATTCATAATAAATATTCAACAGCAAAATGATTGAAACAAAACAGTGATCTATTATAGAACAGTATCGCACACTACACGTAACGTTTAAGTATTCACTAAAGCAGTGTTTTGAATTTGTTTACAAAGCAGGCTTTTCCACGATTGGTCTTCTAAAGTCACCTTTTTTTCCATTATTACAAAATTCAGTGTTTTTTGACACAATTGAGGAAAAATCACGTGCAAGTATGTGTTAAAGCAAGAACGTTTATAATGAAGACGATTAGGAAATTGTTGTGGTCAGGATTGATCAAATTTAACATGCATTTTCTGATTTGATCCAATGTATTCAATTCTATACAAATGTGATTTTGTCTGATTGATACATTTGGCGTTAAACATAGCATTTGTCTTAAACCCGATGGCAGCTCAATTCTGATATTTCATATAAACATCAATGCTGGGGAGACTAGATCATTATTAAGTGCAAATTAAATTTTTTAATTAATTATTATTTACCAAGATGGCAGTGATATCGAATCGCTAGTATTGTATTATGTAGTAGTGTTGTATTGAAACGATGACCAACAAAGCAGACACTGTGGTGAACTGCTAAGATCCAACCAGTAGATGGAAGCAAATACTTGCATGTAAAATAGTGAACTCAATATCTCTCTCTATATAGATATATATATATATATATATATATATATATATATATATATATAGATATATATATATATATATATATATATATATATATATATATATATATATATATATATATATATATATATATATATATATATATATATAATATAAACATAATTTGGTCAATTTGGTCTCATTATATAAATTTCAATCTGATAACCCAAACTGATTTCCTCTCCTCCTCCTTCTCAATGTAGTTCTGTATAATTTAACATATGGGAAAGATTTTATGGGAATATGCAGGCAGAAATGGTTTTGTGTTGAAAAGCAAAACTTCACTGCATTGCTTTCGCCCTCGTCAGTGCACATTTGAAAGAACGCTGTAATTCCTCCTTATATTATATTACACTCCCATCAGTGATTGCAATTGTGTTATAGTGAAATGTTATCACTTTTGATAACAGCCCTAAGCTGTATTGTAGGGAGTGGCTGTAATCAGAGAACAGCTTTCAAGTGCTGTTTTCCAGGAGGCATTGCTCTCCATATTATAGAAAGTTCTTCACAGGTTGTTCATCCCTCTTACTATGCGATGTTGTATATATGTTTATTAAATTTCCTAGACTTTTAATATAAGCTGGTAGCTTCCCAAAACAAACAAGAACATTTCATTCAGAACCTAGGAGAAGAAGAGGAGCTTGGCCTATGCGGGTTCACTCAGGAGAGATGAAGAAATGCCAAGTGTGTCTAGAGTGTCAATAATTTAAACATATGAAATAGTCTTTGCTTCCAAGTTGTTGAGTAACACTATATTGCATATTGTTTATGTTCTTGTTTTTATTCTACAAAAAAAAATACTAGTGAAGATGAACTTTGTATGAATAGGTGTGTACTCTTTGTATATGGGTGCAGGTTTTACAGAATGGGAAAGGTTTTGTCCTTGATGAGCCTTGACATTTGGCAGGTCCCCATGGCAGGTCCCCATTAGATAAACTCCAACTAATTAATTGGATTTATAATAATGTCAATTGAAGGTCCTCACAATGTTTGTAAGGCAAATGTGTGTGTGTGTGTGTGTGTGTGTGTGTGTGTGTGTGTGTGTTGTGTGTGTGTGTGTGTGTGTGTGTGTGTGCAAGCCAGCTTACAGTTGATAGTCTAAAGTTCAACAAAGCTATATCAATGCCAGCAACTTGCCCCGTTGAGCATATGGCTCTGACATAAGGTTAATACAAAGTAAGAATTCTATACCTACATACGATCCATATCAAAGAGAAATGGAAACAGTTCTGTGAACAGAAAATCTCTATTTTGCAATAGTCATCTCGGTGCCTGGATTGAAATATACAGAGCGATGTGCCTGAACAAAGCCGAGAATATAAAAGAGCACTTCAACTAGGGGACGCTTGAGCATAATATCAAGCTGCATGAATGTTCAAGATCCCTTTACAAGTGCCTTTTAACCTTGGAAAGCTTTGGTATAAGGATAGAATATGACAAATTCCCGATCTGCTATTTGTGATTATAGTGTTTTGTTTTTTTTTTTTTGGTCGCGTATGAGATCTTGATTCGACTTGATAAATGGGGATTGTCTGAAACAAGAACATACTAACAAAGCATATTATTCTAAACAATAAGTATTTCATGTAAATTATGGTTTGTATTGTGATCTTTTTCTTTAGGAAGAAATAACCTTGAAACTTTCAGTGCCCATTTTTCCACTAAATCCATTTTTATTGCTCTCCTTGCATATCATAAAATAAAATAGGTTGAAGTACACATACTTGTTATTTCAACGACCACCACCTTGAAATAGTTCTATTCTTTCTTATAAAGTACAGAAAATCCAAAAGAAATCCAACAGAAGAGCAAATACCACTGCAAAATTCCACTCAAAATACTGGAAAGTATCAAGAAAGCTTTCAAAACTTGGCAAAGAGCTTTGGCACTTTCACAGTGTACCCATTTCAACTTCCGATCACATTATGACATCTACTGTTATGTCGATAACTTGCTCATGAAATATGGCAGTCGCTTCGGCATATATATATATATATATATATATATATATATATATATATATATATATATATATATATATATATATATATATATATATATATATATATATATATATATATATATAAGCATACACACTTCTTTTATACACACTTCTTTTATGGAATCCACTCTGTCAATCTAATCCTGTGTACGTTCATCAAGCAACCGCCACATTGAACAAGTTATTTGGTGGTGGCAACAGGAACTTGTGAATAACAAATGTGCATGGATTTCTGAGTTGGTGGATGATATTGAATTTTAAATAACCCTGTGTTTATCTGGTCTGTCAACAATGCATACTCAAAAGAAAAATCAGTCTACAGCTTCTGTGAAATTCTTTGAATAGTTCTTATTAATTCAATTGTAAACATTAAGACATTTCTTCTTCTATCTTGCTTTCTTTCTTTGAACAAGCAAAAGTAAATAATGTCTTGTTTATTTACTTATTTAATTGCTGTATTATGAACAGCATCTTCCGTTAGCAGGTATTGTTGCTGCCTCGTGGATCCCACATCCAGCTGCCCCCCCCCCCCCCCGCCCCTTCCATAAGCGTAATATTGCCTAGTTTGGGCAGATAACACTGAGATGGACGGGTGGCCCATTGAAGGTGTATTCCCACTTCCTACTCAGTGTTCCTCAAATAGGCTCATGACCTGACCTAGATAAAGCTTGGTTGCCAAAATTTCAATAGACAAAGGACTGCAAGAACCCGAACTTTGTGCAAATAACAAATTGAAAAACAAAAACAAAAGAAAACTTGCATTAATCTATACCCACATTGTAATAAATTGCTTATAGTACTCAAGGGGGGAAAAACATGCCATAGCTGCTGTTCAACTTTATGACATTTAATACTGTGCATGATTTCCAAGTACAAGGAAATATTGTTAAACATAAAGAAAAAATGATGTTATGGTGCTTGGACTGGTTGGAGCCTCTGAGCTATAAGGGTAACATTGTTCTTTATTGGCCAGGTCTCATGGAGGTCTCCAAAGGCCAGGGTCCTTTTTTCAGCTGGGGACAAAAGAGAGTATCAGTTCATTCATCCGTGAGTGACTTCATTATTTACACACTGAGAGATGGGATGAAGCGAGGAGGAGGAAAAGCCTTCCCCACTATCATTTTCTTTGTCGGTTACAAGTCTATTGCAGTTTTAGCCCAGCACCAGACCCACACTGGTTTTTGTATTAAGTGCTGGTTTAACTGGGAGCTAACATGGCGATGCAAGATGACTAGCACTACCGCACTGGTAAAGCATCCCAACGTGCGCAGGTTACCCTGTCGTTTTAAAAACACAAAACATACCGATAATAAATCATTAAAGCAATTCAAATGTGTGCTTTTTTGCCCGAGTGCTCGCCTATTCCAAACACCACCGCACATGCACGCGTGTTCATTTGGAAACCCACTCAGCCTGTTTGGGATGGATAGGCTTTTCCCAAGCTTCCCTGTTTAACAACGCGCTTTTGGATTCGTCAAGTGCCCTATGTAGTGAGGATAATTCCCTTATCCCCTTTTCCAATGTAGTGCAGAGGGGGTAGGGAACGAAGAGCTGTTTGGACATGGTGCACAGTTTCCCATGCTTCCCAACGGATGAATGATTGGGCGGATTGGAGTCTTTAAAAAAAAAAAAAAAAAAAAAAAAAAAAAAGGACGTGCGTGAGCGCGCGTGCGCGTCTCCGAGCGTGCGTGTGCGCGCGCTACGAAAAAGCACCCTGCTCGGCGTGCGCGCGCGCGCGCGCCTGCACTTCTTCTCGCCGTGCTTGACACGCGGGCTGTGCCGAGTGCCTGCGAGCCGCGAACGCTGCCGCGAACGTTTCATCGTTTCCACACGATCACTCAAGAGTCCGGGAAAAGGATTATTCCACTCCCCAGGGGAGCGTGTATGATGGAAAAGCCAGCCATGGCAATGTTTCCGAGCAAGGGGATCATCGTGATGCTTCTTTGCTTTGGCAGTGCAGGTGAGATTTTAAAGAGGGGGGGATAAAAAAAAAAGAAGAATAAGAAGGAAATCCGTAGAGAAAAGATCGTTGTGTGTGTGTGTGTGTGTGTGTGTGTGTGTGTGTGTGTGCATCGCGTTAAATAACAAAACCATAATGATCTACCCGAGCTTGAAGGATGGAGAGGCGAGTGGAAGGTGCACGAGCGGACCTGTTTGAACAGTGCGTGTGTGTGTGTCAAACACACCACACACACACACACACACACACACACACACACACACACACACACACACACACACACACACACAGCATTCAGATCGCACTTGTGTAGGTTCCTCCAGCTAGCTGGGATGCTGATGCTGGAGGGATCCGCTGATGTCTGATGTTCTGCAAGAAAGAAAGAAAATTGCACTTCTCTTTTTCTATTTATCACCAATGTTTACACACAATGTCTGGAATGATAAAACCCACTAACCCCCTTTTTATCCTGTATTTGTTTTTAATAACCCCTGTATTTATCGGTCACGGAACCGCGCTGTATCTTGTAGCCAAGTATGGGTTCGAAGCTCCTACCTCTCGCAGCGCTACCTTGCTTTGTTTGTTTGTTTTGTGTGTATATGTTTGGATAGCTGTTTATATAAACCGCCCCCAAGTGTGTGTTTGTGTTTAAATAGCTGTAGCCACTCGGGTGTCGCGCACACGAGTATGGTGACGATGATGATGATGATGATGATGATGAGGGGAAGGATGAAGACGCAGGTGACAGTTTAGACGCGGTCCCGCTCGCGGCACGCGCGCGCACTAGCCAATCACAGCTCTTGGGGTTTGGGCGGGAACCTTCCGCGGCTCAGCACGCAGAGGGCACGTGATGCTGGTGAGACCAGAACGCCAGTTGGGATTGTGCTGAGGATTTTTAGTCATGTTCAACAACAACAACAATAATAATAATAATATAAATTCTAATTTAATAACTTGAATAGTAAAGATTAAAACATGAATTCTGCGATATAGTGCACCGGTTTATGTATGTAAAGTATGTTCATGTCATATTTATCTTTAAGCTTTAATGGCGGCCGAGGCGGATATTGTATATACAATATATATATATATATATATATATATATATATATATATATATATATACTATATAAATTCGGACTGGGTATATAAAATAATATATATATATATATATATATATATCATATGCACTGGTATTATATAATTAATTACACTTAAGGAAATACGTTTGTACGGAAAATTGCAATCAACTGCAGGTTGATTAAGCTTGGATATCAGATTTTGTTCTGATATATTGATCCAAATGTATAGTTTACTCATTGCTTTCATTGGTAAGTCCATTTTACTTTGGTTTACTGTTAAGACTAGTGTCTGTTCTTGTGACTTCACACTTTGCTCACACAGGTCAGGCTGTAAAGCTTTAAACGGAAGTGGTAACTCCGTGGTTAAGGGCATTGGCCTTTGGATCTGATGATCGGAAGATCACAGGGTCAAATCCCACCACCGCCAAGCTACCATTAGTGGGCCCTTGACCCTCAATTGTAAGTCTCTCTAGAAAAGGGCATTTGTTAAATGCTGAATGTAAAGCTTCAACTTGCTGATTCTCAATAACTCTATTGAAACTATGGGGCTTCTAATTCTAATATCTCTGCTCACCAACTTCTCTCTGAACATGATGATATCTGTAATTCTGTAATTGTGAAAAGGGAAAGTTGAAAAAGTTTGGCTGTATGGAGTATTTTGGTGCAGCGACTCCCAAAAGATGGACAATAAAAAGTGCGTGTCTCCTGGTTTATAGAAAGCTAGTTGTGACCCACTGAAAAACTTAATCATCAATTGCCAATGTCATAGTACAGAGACTGGTAAGTGACCACGGTAAAAAGCCCTGCTTGTTTAAATGTCATAACGTTATAAAATGGCTACACTGCATTCAGCATTGAATCCATTTGAGAAAAGGTTGAAATAATGGAGCTATTTGGTGCAAAGAATACACAATGGGAGTGAAAACAAAAGAGTACCGTAAATTCTGGACTATAAGCCGCTACTTTTTTCCTAGGTTTTGAACCATGCGGCTAATAATAAGGTGCGGCTATTCTGTAGATTTTTTCCCGACCGCTAGGGGCTCTAACCGGAATTAGAATCAAAACTAACACAAAATAAAGAATGCAAAGAAGAAGAAGAAGCCTGCGCGCTAGTTCCTCTTTAGCAGATATAAGTGGGTAGAAGCGGATAGAAGGAGGACAAACTCTATCTTTACAAGGTGAAGTAAGGTGACGTTATGATTTCACACACAGGAGAAATGAAGATAAATACTGTAAAATAGCGCTTATTTTCTCTTGGTTCTGTCCCGTTTTAATCAGTAAAGTTGCTGCTCGGTGCTCTCTCTCCTCCCTCCCCTGCTCTCTTTTCCCCACACACTTGCACGGTATATGCGCGCACGCACACACACAAAGGAGGACAAACTTACACAAGCGTTCCCGATACAGGTGGGGGGGAAAGGTCTATCACACAGGGGAAACACACACACAGGAAAATGACAGATACAATACACGTAAATAGCGCTTATTCTTATTTTCTCTCTTTTCCCCACACAAAGTGGTTCTGTCCGTTTTAATCAGTAAAGTTGCTGCTCGGTGCTCTGATTTTCTCCTCTCCCGATATAAGACCCGGTTCACGCACGCTACAATCACCGGTCCACACACACACACACATACCAGTGTCGCGCGCACACACACACGGACACTCACGAATATCAGCCAAAGTTGTTCTTGATTTTCCCTCTCCCGATATAAGCCCGGTTCACTCTACAATCCCCGTCCGGGCTCGTAGCACATACCTAGTGTCGCGGACACGGACGCTCGATATATGTTTATGCCTAACCTTTGTCTGTTCCCGATTCACGGACTTCCAAGTCCGCCACCGCTCTCCGGTACTCCCGGTACCACGGCGCGCAGAGCGCAAGGCTCCCTAGCCTGTCTGGCCGCTCCGTATGAGCGGCGCCTCCTGAGTTCTTTATTCTAATAAATCCTGTTTTGTATGAATTCCGGATCTCCGCGTCTCTGTGCAGCGTCCACCGTTACACCGTGTTAAAATACAGGTTAGGAAAGGATCTATTTAGGTACATACATGTACATTTACAATTCAAAAGCGGATGCGGATGCGGCTTGTATGCAGGTGCGGCTTATTTATGATTTTTTTGGGGTTTTTTTTTTCCAAATAGAGCGGATGCGGCTTATATGCAGGTGCGCTTTATAGTCCAGAATTTACGGTACATATGACCTGTCTTAGTATCAGTCTCCAGAATCAGTTTTAACTGTGAGCATTAAATCACAATGTACTTTGACATTAAAACATGAATCCCGTGATAGTGCATCAGTTTACACCTCATTAATTGCTTTCTTGAAGGGAAAAATAAAACATCACCCAGATTGCAGAAGGCATATCAATCTTCAAGGTTTAATGGTGACCAAAATGAGCTGACTTCAAAATGTATACTTTATATCAATTATCTGGTCTATTTGACCTCACAGTTTGCCTAAAGTGGTCAAGCTCTACAGCTTCAACTTGGTGCAGTTACTCGAGCACAGCTTGGTGCACAGCTTGAGTCTCTGTGCGCATTCATTTTCAACATACTCATGCCAGGCGTCATAGTAAAACGGCAAAGTTGAGAGAAGTTTGACGTTACGTGAATTCAGAATCAGTGTGAATTGTGAATATTATCCACAGAATCGCATCAAACTGCTTCTAGTCTGAACACAGCGAATTGAATATATTACTCCATTGTCCGTTGACGCATATTTGACACGTACCATAGATCATATTGGATGTACAAATTGCACATTTATCGTATCTGCTTGAAAGAAAAAAATCATAATTAATAGTTTCATATGATTATAATTAAATTCAGGAAAGGGGTTAAATCATTGACCAAACATTAACATTAAAACATGGATACTGTGATACAATGCATTGGTTTACACTTCATTAAATACTTTGCTTTAAGGAAAAACTCTGCTGGTATGATCCCCATTTAACGACTAGGGGAAAGGGGTGTAGAACGTGTTGTTTTTGTGATAGTGTCTTGAAGACAAGGGGTTTACAATCACAAAACAATTTTGATGCCTTCTTACCACTCTCTCTCTCTCTCTTCATGAGAAGCTTCTTCTGGTATCCCTAAATGGTGGGGCAATTCTCAGTTCGGCACCAATGAATGAAATTGGAGAAAGCCCAGACGGAAGGGCGAGAGAGAGAGAGAGCAAAAGAGAACCAAAAAAATGATATGTGCCACTGTACTACATAACAGTGGCCAGGATTGGTTTGATGACAACATTCTATCTTAGTGCACAGTGTATTTCTTTCATCGATAAGCTAGTCCACATTCTCTTTGCTTTACCTTGCACATAATGCTGATGGACTACATTTGTTCTTGTTCCTTCACACTTTGCTCAAACAGATCAAGCTCTTTAACTTGCTAATACTAATAACTCCAGTGAAACCATGGCCCTCGCTGTCTCTCAGGGCACAAACTCCCCAAGAAGAGTCTCCGTCATAAGCTCACACAAATATCAACAAAGCCACCAGCAGGCCCTCATTTTCATCATGCTGATTGCAAAAACAGGAAAGATGAGAAAAGGTTGAATTTATGGAGTGGTTTTCTGCAGAGACTACCAATTATAGAGAAGGCAGAAGATGTGCATGTGATTAGTCCTGATTTATCGAGCGTTAGGTGTGTCACCCACAGATAAAAGTAGGACCATTACTGTCAGGGACTGGTGATTGGGAGCGATAAAATCACCGCATGTGTGATCTGTATGAAATGGCAACATGGTATTCTGCATTCAACTATTAATACTGTGCTGTCTGTTAGATTTCTCATTCATATTACATTGCTGGTACATGGTGTGAAAAGGAGCTCATCTTTTATTTCTTGTTCTCATGAGTATAGCTAATGATCAGGAATAATGATAATATCTCACCACCAACGAATTGCCACTAAAGATAACATTCTTTCAATACGAACATATTTCATGTCTTTCTTTCGGCATTATTCATAAGGAATAGAGTAAGGATATTTTGGCACATAGCTCTACAGTAAAATGTACAGTACAATCTTTTTTTTTCTTAGCATCATGGCATGAGAGTTGCAAAGTAGTTAGCTTGCTTTTCCCAGAGCTTTGAGGATGAGTCAGCTGTAATGTCAGTGATGTAATTTTGTAAATTACCACTGAGCTTGTTGTGGGGCTTTTAATTAGCTCTGATCGAAGCAGGACCGTCTGACCACAGGCCTTTCCTGATGCAAAATAGTAACCTTTGTCAAGATCTCTTATACCTGAAAGAAAACTAACAGAGGTGAAATGACATGAAAGCATCTCAGCACAGAGATGGTTTAGTAAGCTCTATATTGAACACCGTCTCTTGCTGTTAAGATCATTTTTACCTTTACGGCACTTTTGGGGACAGATGGGCAAGTGTGTGCTGCTTGTTGTAATTGCACAGTCTCAGCTATCCTTGACTCCGCATAAAAAAAGGCATATATAATTTACACACTGGATAATGTCAGAAACAGGTCTGCACCTAATTGATAGAGCTGTTTTACGACAGAAAAATTACCTGCCATTTGATTGTGAATAATGAATCAGCATCATTTTTGTGGATAAAAGCTCCTACCCACGGCTGCCTCATTGATGTCGTATATAAATAAGAAATTATATACTGTACATCTGATCTACATATCACCACAAATTTTAGTAATAGTGAGCAAATTATTCGACATCTGCAAAAATAGATGGAAAAGGAGGAAAACTGTGAGAATTAAGTGGTTCTTGTGTACAGGGTTGGCGGGAGTACCATACAAATTAAGTACAACTTGAAATAAAACAATAGAGGAATGGTTATTGTAATGACTTTTTGCAATGTTTTACAGAAATGAATGTCAGATAGCACTAGCAGTTATGGCACCGCGTTTTGTTTTAGGAAATGTTAGAGCAATGTGTTAATAACACTCTCCATCCCCATTATCAAACACCAACTGAGTGGTTCTCGTTTAAAAGAATGGCACTCCATTGTTCTTGTGCAGTTGTAGAGATTTGTAGATTTGGTACCAAGCTGTTCTGGTGGGTTAAAATGGCTCAAGATCTAACTAAAATTATTTCAGTCTGTATAAAGCAGTACATACAAGGGGTTGTAGAAAAGAATATTTCATTGCATGGGTCGTTCATTAACTAGAGATGCGTCATCATCTCATCTCAGCTTTGTTTTAAAATAACACTGAGAACATATAAAAGACACGTGAGGCGGACCGGACGGTAGTTTCGAGTGGAAATAAACGCTGTAGGGATACAGACAGTTTGGCAAAGCAACCAGGTTACATAAGTAACCTGAAGATATTCCCTTTCATTAACTTGAGTGCATACTTGAGCGTCCAGAGCACGTACTGGACATACCTGGTTGAGAATTTCCTGGTCAGGAGTCTGAAAAGGATGAGGACAGATTGCCTGTATCCTCACAGCTTGAGGGGTGACCAAGGATTTAGTACTCTGATTTAGTATATAATAAGGCACTAGCCATGCGATGTAAACTCCAGGCAAAAAGGGGTAACACTCGGAGCCTGAAGATCCCCAACCCCAAAGAGGGGAGATAGCTAGCAGAACGATAGTCTTGATTGCCATATATCTTAGACACCTCGTACAATGGCTCAAAAGAATTCTTCTTCAGGGCCTCAATCACTACAGCCAAATTCCATGAAGGCACTCCTGGTTGCACCGGAGGCCTAAGCCTCGGGGAGCAGCATAGAATTCATGTCACTAAAGTGTTTGTACCTACGGAGAGCCCCTGTATGGGCGTATGGTAAGCCACATAGCTTTGTAAAGTAGAGGGGCAGAGTCCTTGGGCAAACTTCCCTTGCAATGAACTCCAGCACTGAAACACCACTATAGGGGGTCTCGTGCAGGATTGCCAACGGAATTGTCCATGATGGTCACCACCTGCTCTGATTGAGCCAACACCAACCAATTGTTGATGTAATTGAGTCAATGGATGCCCTGTAGTCTAAGAGGAGCCAAAGCAGCATCCATACAACTGGTGAAAGTTCAGGGTGAGAGCTAGACTGAACGGAAACCCGATACTGGTACTCTGAGTAACTACGGTTACTCCTGTTTTTAGCCGGGTGTTTTGGGACTGTTGCTGTCATGCTTAGCTCTCAGTGCGACACGCACCTTCTATTCAACACCGTGGTTCTGCTTGAGGTGCTGGAATAAATGCTGCTACCTTGCCACAAACTTCAGACAGATTTTACAGTGGGATTTGGCTTGTTGAACATCTGAAGTTTCCATACGACTGATGGAACCACACTTTGGAAATTATCTTTAGATTCATCAGAGCATGTTGTTATTCGTATTTTGCAAGTATAATGCGGGGCAGGGGTCGGAGAACTACAGAAGCTCGCTGTACCAAACCAAGGTTAAATCGATTTTTGTTTTTTTCGACATGGACATAAACCATAAATTTGAATTAATCAATCATATCTGATTGATTTATCTCCCAGGTCTAAAAAAAAATAAAAATAAAATGTTAAAATAAAAATCTGTGGCATTAAAAAGACATTGCAATAACGAGTTATCAATGTTAATATGACTGCAAAATTTAGAAAGAGGTCTTGGTGCAGATCACTGTCTATTTGTAGAGTTTGGAAGTTGTAGTGGAAATTACTTGCTGACTTGTTTACTATTTTAGTTCGTAAATAATATATGAGATTTGGGAAGTCACATACAACTCCTTACTTAATGAAAGGCTTAATGAACAGCTACTGGAATTGTCTTTAACGGCATGAATTTCTGGATGCAGATCCTTAAGCGGTTCACTAATTATATGCTCAGTATATTTCACTAAATTGATGTGTATATGTTGTTTACAGCTGTGTTAATGAAGGATCCAGTTCGATAAAGGTTGTAGTAAATAACAGTCAGCAGGTCTAAACACCTCACAAACCTTGCTATCAAACTGAGTTTTCTAGAAAAGATTAGAATACCAAATGCTTCTAAACTTCACCCCGAAATAGATCCTGTGTGAATTTGAATTTACATTTAATGTTATTTTTTGGAAGTACTGCCTTCAGTAACAAATGGTAGATGTCAGGGTCTTTATCTGGACTAATTCAGGCTTCATCGCCATTATAATAGAGCTCTTGAAGGCAAGGTCAAGTATATCTATAGCCAAAAGGTGTTGGGGGTAACGGTTATGTCACTTTGATAAGGACATGTATAATGTTTTAGATTTACATAAAAATCTTTATTTTGGTGTGAAGTGAGCATTTATGTGATTTCTAAATGTAACAATGACATATGTCTACATTTGCAACTGTTATCAATAATGTTATTTCATGCAATTTACCCCAAGGTATAGATAAAAAATTTCAGCCATTGCTTGAGATTCTTACCAGCAGTAGTTGATGTTAGAGTAGGATGAGAAGCGGAACTTATGGGCATGAGAGTAAACACCATCTAGTTGAGCAGGGAAGCAGAAAAGCTACAGTATAGATTTCAATTCGTCCTCAATCACTGGCAGTTCAATTTTCGTTAAGCTACATAGCTCGAAATAATCACTTTCTAAGATGTTCAGAGTGCCACAGAGAGCTTTGTAATCTCACTTATAAGAACTGTACAAGAAGCTCACTGAAGGATCAGAACAGAGAAAATGCTTTCCCGTTCAGTAATTGCTTGCGTTTGCTCGCAAACAGGCTAGCATTAGACAGCTGCTCGCTAGCTTGGTACTGTGCTCAGAACTTTCTCTGAAAATGAGAAAATCTCGACTTTATTACATTGCACATTATTAGCTCAGGATTCGGATACACACCACATTTTTCCTCCATTAAATGCAACCCTTGTAGTAGGAAAAAAAAAAAAACATACCTACCAGAACAAATACAGCATGGTGTATTCATAGAAAATATCACTGATCGCTACTGTGTGCTGGAGTACAGCCTTAAACCATAATACATTTAAAGCACAGAGAGCACATGAATAATTCCTCTATGTAGATATCTTTTATTTTTGCACTCACCTATGGATCACACCCATCTCGTTCTTTTTTTTTTTTTTAATAATGAATTTAAAAGTTCACAAAAATATCCAAAATATTTGTGAATGACCACCTGAAAATCCATACTAATGGTTTAGCAAGTACTAAAATACCGCTTGCTACGTTTTTAAAGTTTTACCGAAGGTAGAGTGGAAGTGTCATTTTAATGGATATGAATGTACATGGGTACTACCTACTTGGACACAAGTAAAAACCAATGACAAAAAATGTGCTTAAAAAGCAAAATGTCTTTTACCTTTGCAACTCAATGTGGTGGCTTGGGAATATACAGTAGTTGTGAAATAGAACTGACTTGAGTTTTTCTTTTGCATTGTTAAAATCCGGTTAGCGCTAAAAGCGAGCAGAAACAAAATTGCATTTAAATATTGGATTCCAAGAGTGGCACAGGAGCATCTGGGAGAGATCGAGTGTCAATATCAGATTACAAACGGAATTGATTATGCTAATGTCCGGTTACACTATGGGATGCATATAATAGAGCTGTTTCAAAAGGTGGGGGAAGAGGAACATGAAATGTGACTTTATAATATGGAATAAAAGGTTTTTGAGCAAAAACAACATGAAAAATCAGCTTAAAAAAAAGGACTTTTATATAATTTGTAGAATTAGTACAAATGAGTCATGAACAACACAGGATTGTGGGATTGGAGCAAGATGTTCAGAAAGGTCAGTTTTGATTTTGTGAATTTAGTCAGCACGCTCTGGGCATTGTAGCAGGAACAATTGCAGAGTGACCACACTGCTCCTTAGCTTTTTTTTCTTCCAGCAAAATATTATTAGTGCCCTAGTGAAATCAAAGACAAACAGAAATGAAATAAAGAGGACAGGAAACAAGGTCTCCACTCTAATGGATGATGTCAAGAGCGTCCATCAGTGACATGTGGTAAAGTTTAGTTTGTTATTCTTAGATCGACACATCTTTTCTATTTCTGGGTCAGATCAGAGAGATAGTGTTGAAGTGACATTTTTAAAGAAGCAGTTAGATATAAGAGTAAACTTTATTAAGAAGACCTAATTTAGTAAACAAATGTGAAGCAGGTCAAGCAATCAAATATCCGGAAGTATTTTTAAAATAATAAGACATTTTACAAGAAAGTATTAAACTAATTAATCATATAATTTTTTTCCAAGCTAATTTGATTTTCTTTATTGTTTTGGCTTTCATTTCTCTACAGCTTGAATGGTGTAATAGCCTGGTTACAGTGTTTTAACTGTCAACAAATTCATGCATACAAAATACAAAAATATCAAGGCACACTGGATGCAGGCAGTGTGGCAAAGTGACGCAACATCTCATTCCCTCAGGGAACCTGGTTGTGAAAGCAACAGAGACATTTCCATTCAGGAACTCGAGCTGCGTGGGTAACGCTTTGGGAACCACAGTCCAACTAAGCCATACTGGCCATTTCCCAACTAGTTTGGGTTTGCCCAGCTCAGGCGAAGGACAGAAGAGCAAGGATAGGAATTGTTCAGGCTGTAAAAAAAGGTCAACGAGGTGGACCAGCCCGCAGCATCACAAATTTCCTGGATGGGCACTCTGGAGGAGAGTAGAGACAATACAGGCCAAAAAGGCCACCACGACCCAGGTCGAGTGCTCTCTGATCCCATATGGTGTGAGGAGACCAGAAGACTCCTACGCTGAGTGTATAGCAAGTAGGGTTCTTATATGGACCATAGAACACGAAGAGCTGCTCCGAATTCCTCCACGGGGCTGACCTGTGTATGTCACGGGGCTGTCCAGCGCTCATACCAGACATACCCAATTGAGAGTTTCCTGGTCAGCAGTCTGAAAAGGAGCGCCTGTATTCTCACAGGGCAAGGTGTGACCGTGAGTAGCCTTGGGACATATCCTGATCTAGGGTGAAATAAGTCACTTGACATGCCTGGAGTAAATTCACTTAACCCTGTAGAGTCAAGGGGCAGAGCCCTTGAGAAAAGTGCCAGCACTGTACCTACCAGGCATTTAACTGGGTACAGCTGGTGAGACTCACACCAGGCAGAGAATAACTGCCATTTCACGGCCCACCTTGTAGAGAGAGCCCTAGAGTGGTGGATGGTTTCAGCAACCTCGGTTGAGAGACCAATTTCTAACAGCCGTGCCCCCTCAGGGGCCATAACCACAGCCTTCACAGCTCCAGATGCGGGTGGAGAATAGAGCCATTCGCTTGAGTCACAAGATCCTGCCGAAGTGGAATTTCCCCCGACTAGTGATCCAAAAGAGCCACAAGGTCCACAAACCATGGCTGGCTCGGACAGCGAGGGGCCACCAAGAGGAACTGAACTACTTCTCTGCAAACTCTCTCCAGGACATCCTGGAGCAGGGTCAGCCTCAGGGTCAGCCTCTTCCATTCCTGTACCATGGCATCCAGTCTGAGATGAGCTGGATGAGTGAGAGAAAACCAAAAGGGACAGTGGAAAGTCTCCAGGGCTGCAAACAGATCCACCTGGGCCCTGTAAAATCTCCCCCAAATTTCATCCACTACCACCTCTGGGTAGAGTCTTCATTCCCTGGGCCTCAACCCATGTCTGGAGAGGACTTCTGCTTTTAGATTCATGTACCCTGGGATATATACTGCTCGCAGTGAGAGAAGTTTCCGATGGGCCCACAGGAGTTTATGATGTGTCAGTCTGCACGCAGACCCCCATGATGATTTATGAAAGAGACAACTTGAAGCTTCTCAGGTCTGAGAGAAAGTGCTTCAAGGCATGATGGATGGCCTGTATCTCTAGGCAATTTATGTACCAAGAGAGAAGGGGCCATTCCCACAGCCCATGAGCAGGGCAGCCACTTATGACTGCTCCCAACCCGTGAGGAAGCATCTGGGAAGGTGAAAACATGCATCTTTCAGGTTTATGGTCACAACCAGTCCTCAGACTGGATTTGGGGCATCTGAGCTTAATTAAAGATCTGATTGAAAAACAAGAATCTGATACCATCTCCCATCCTTCTTGGGGGACCCTGTCTAGCTGAGGGACTACCTTGATGGCCTCTTTGCTCAGGGATCGAGGTGCATGGGATAGGAACTATAAGGTTACCCTTGTCCTAGTGTTTGCAGGACCCAACCTGATACTCCTGATACACCTCAGTGGACAGGGATCTTTAGGGCTCAGTGATAAGCCTGCCATGAAAAATGGGTGATGTGTGGCAGGGTTAATGCGAAATTTAATTGAGGAGATCGGGGCAAAGTTGGCCCCATATGATGAGGCGCATGGCCAAACCGATCAGGCCATATGCGTATGGCAACACTATATCTCTGTGTATCTCAATGGCTAAGGCTGTGCCCGCTGATCAATACTCTTAGCGGCTGATGATGGGGGAGAAACCTTGAAAGGCCTCTGATTGCTTGATTGCCTCCTGGAATCTGTTGATAACGGATATGATGTGACGACAGGAGTGTCCAGGAGGAAAGCTTTGTCTCTGTCCCCTAGCTCGGACAAGGTCAACAAGTTTCTTTCCATCGACACTAAGGCTGCTTTTGACCGGCCTATAGGCCTCTTTAGTTGCTCTGAGGGACACGGCTTTTATTGGACAAGGACATCTTCATGGTAAACTTCTCCCCTTTGTGCAATTGGATTCAGCCTGGTAGGCCTGTAGCACGGCCATGGTGTGCAGGGATCCACCAGCTTGGCCAGACGCCAAATAAGCCTTGCCAACCAAAGCAGAGGAGATTTGCAGCTGCTTTGATGGCAAAGTTAGAGCCATAAGAGAGGAAGCAACACCTAGGAAGAGATAGCCCGGGGATCTTCACATAACCCTGCTCTTTTAACCTCCGCGAAAGGGGGGAAGGTCAGGAAAAAATGGCTGGCTCTGACGTGGAGGTAGCTCCTTAGGGTAGAAATACCACCCATGCATCTTACTGTGGGATTGACGAGGCTATTTCTAATTTTGCCATCACTCAACAACTACCTCCAGAAGCTCCTCAAACCGGAGAGACTAAGCACATCCTTTGTGTTCTCCACCGTGTCTGCATAGAGTAAGTCATGGGAAATTACTTGATTAATTAAACTCATTATTATTCTGACTCGTGTATTTATTTATTAAATCTCGCACAGCATAGTGATGTGGTATTCCTGTCTCCAAGAAAGCTGATTAAAATCTTCCACAAATTAAATCCGTTTATTTATCTATAGTATAATAAAGGTGCTCCACTACCTTCACTACACGCCTCTTTGAAGGCATTGTATATGAATAAAAGCGGTGTAACAGTTTGGTACGCATGTGAACCGCAGATTATTAAGTAATTTCATAACTACAGAGAGCAGTCATGTGTTCACGTGAGGAGGAAGAACTTTAAAAATGCATTATTTATAACTTATGTATGGGAGCCTTTTCTTATTGTGTAACTTTTCTTGTTATGCATGAAAAGCAAATTTTTGTCTCCTTGCCTTTTTTGCTGATACAAAAATGTATATATTATATAGCCATAATGCTATCCTTTGTCTATCATATGTGTGATTAGTGTTTGCATTTTTAACAGATTTTGTAATTAATTATATATATATATATATATATATATATATATATATATATATATATTATACTATATATATATATATATATATATATATATATATAATTATACTGTATATAGACAAAAATGTTGGGACATGTTCCTCAAACTCTGACTACAAAGTTGGAGGCAAACAATTTTATAGGATATAAATATATACCGTAAATTCTGGACTATAAGCTTCGCTACTTTTTTCATAGGTTTTGAACCATGCGGCTAATAATAAGGTGCGGCTATTCTGCATATTTTTTCCAGATTTTTTCCCGACCGCTAGGGGCTCTAACCGGAATTAGAATCAAAACTAACACTAAAATAAATGCAAAGAAGAAGAGTTCCTCTTTAGCAGATATAAGCGCTAGTTCCTCTTTAGATATAAGTGGTTAGAAGCGGATAGAAGGAGGACAAAATCTATCTATTTTACAAGGTTAAGGTGCACGTGATTTCACTTCACACACAGGAGATTGAGAAATTTCCTTGAAGATACTGTAAATAGCGCTTATTTTCTCTTGGTTCTGTCCCGTTTTAATCAGCAAAGTCTCTTCTCATTTCTCTCTCCCCTGCTCTTTCCCCACACACACACACACACACGTGCTCTCTCTACAGTACAGCACACACACACACAATCAGCGGTCTTGATTTCCCTCTCCCGATATAAGATAAGGTCCGGGTCTCACACAATCCCCGTCCGGGCTCGTAGCACATAACTACGTGTCTCGATATATGTTTATGCCTAACCTTTGTCTGTTCCCGATTCCCGGACTCCTGTTACTTCCACCCGGTACCACGGCGCGCAGACCGCAGGCTCCTGTCTGGCCGTTCCGTATGAGCGGCGTCTCCTGAGTTCTTTATTCTAATAAATCGTCTCCTGTTTGTATGTTTTGTATGAATTCCGGATCTCCGCGTCTCTGTGCAGCGTCCACCGTTACAATCAAAATACAGGTTAGGAAAGGATCTATTTAGGTACATGTGTACATTTACAATTCAAAAGCGGATGCGGCTTGTATGCAGGTGCGGCTTATTTATGAATTTTTTTTGGGTTTTTTTTAAATAGAGCGGATGCGGCTTATATCCCGGTGCGCTTTATAGTCTGGAATTTACGGTAATTTACTTCGCTTGGATTGGAAGCGCTTGATTTGAAGCTCCGGCCTCAAACTTATTGAGCACCTTTACGGATGAATTGGTACAGTAGCTGCTCCCCAGGCAACACCCTTGTGGCTGAATCAGAACCAACCTTCACAACCACAGTTCAAAACAGAATCTAATACAGTTCATGATGTAATATTCATGATCATGTGTACATCAGTCCTGTGTTCAGCCTAAACATGGTCATGTGTTCAGCCTAAACATGGAATCTTTTGTCTGGCCTTGTGCAGACATGTTATGATATACGAGTAATCTGAACACCACTCATAGCAAAACCATTGCATGTCACAACTCAAAACCATACCCAACATCTGTGATGATACATCGCGGCCATGGTACAGAACAATAAACAGCCGATTGTACACCAGTCCTGGCTGATTCATTGTAATGGAAAATTAGAGGTTATTTATAATTGTTCCCTTTAAAGGTTCCTCAAAAGGTTCCAAATTTGTTGGAGATGTTCAAATGTGTAGTCATAGTCTGCTTCTGTCCATGTAACTTCTACTGAACCAATTTCAGTACTTCCTTGTATACACAGGACAACCTAGATTGTGCTATAAAAGTTGCTGCCATGTCGTACATCTTAGTTCCTTTTCCTGACTTCCTCCTAATGTTAAGACTCCTTCATCACATCTAGGCTGTGGAATATTTGTATAGGAAACGGCATTAAAACGCAACATACGCAAAGCAGCATCATAGTTAGAATTATTCATATGAATATTTCATTTTTTTTTTTTGGTTTTGGTATCACATACCAGTTTTGCTGCGAGTAGTCCATTTTTTGCAGGCTGCTGTCTGAGGTAGTTTGAGCACCCCTCTGAAGCGTGAATCCACAGAGTGCGTAGGAACACGAATTTTCCTGGCTTGACTGACTGTCCAGTTCATCCCAGCCAAGCCTTGGCTGATACTGTAATGATGCGGGGAATTTTTTATTTTTCAACCAAGTACTGACAGTGTTGTTGGAGGAATCTGATGCCATGGAGAGGTTTTTGTGAGGAGGCAATAAGTATATGTGCTGACAGTAACAGGGAAAGTGCACGGTAGCCATTGTTGTGCTGTCCATACACCTGAAACAGTGGTATACACTGATCATGGTCAGAGAATATTTATTGTCAGTTTATTTTAGACTATTTATTATATGTATTAGAAGAAAAAAAGCAATACTATGTGTAGAACTGATGGATGGATGGAGAGATATTTTCGGTCCAATCTTTCTATTATTTCGGTCCTCGCAGACAGCTGATCATTCATTTATCTTCTACCGCTTTATCCGATCTTCCCTCGGGTCACTGGGAGACACGGGTGTATCCTGGGCATTAAAGCAGGACACACCCTGGATGGAATGCCAACCCATCGCAGGACACACACACACACACACACTCACACTAGGGACAATTTTCCAAGGTGCCAATCAACCTACCGTGCATGTTTTTGGGACCGGGGGAGGAAACCGGAGAACCCGGAGAAAAACCCCCTGAGGCACAAGGAGAACATGCAAACTTCACACACAAATGGCCGAGACGGGAATCGAACCCGGACCGTGGCGGTGTGAGGCGAACGTGCTAACTACTAAGCCACCGTGCCCCCACAACTGATCACAAAACAAACAAATAAATAAACATAATTACCGAAAAAGGGGACACGGTGGCTTAGTAGTTAGCACGTTCGCCTCACACCGCCACGGTCCGGGTTCGATTCCCGTCTCGGCCATTTGTGTGTGAAGTTTGCATGTTCTCCTTGTGCCTCAGCGGGTTTTTCTCCGGGTTCTCCGGTTTCCTCCCGGTCCAAAAACATGCACGGTAGGTTGATTGGCACCTTGGAAAATTGTCCCTAGTGTGTGAATGTGTGTGTGTGTGTGTGTGTGTGTGTGCCCTGCGATGGGTCGGCATTCCATCCAGGGTGTATCTTGCCTTAATGCCCATAGACGCCTGAGATAGGCACAGACTCCCCGTGACCTGAGGGAAGATCGGATATAGCGGTAGAAGATGAATGAATGAATGAATTACCGAAAAAGGTGTAGGCTGAAGTCACCCACCCTTTATACATAGATTACCTGTTGCGTGACACTTCTCACCATAAATGTGGTTACGTGAAAATTTCAAAATGTAGAAATAGAAGCGCGAGTAGCTTTATTTCTGCGAGGTATCGGTTGAACAGTTCATGAACCGGCTAAGTGAAGACCTTCGTGATGCTCTTGGCATTTTTTGAGATATTTCCGTAGAAATGGCCCCCGTGGTGGGAAGGCTGGTGTCGGTGATGTGCGGGGCGGCTTGCACTATTCATTGACGAGCTTATGTGTGTGTGGCGTCGCAGCTGCCGAGGCACAGCGTGATGCAGCATGTCAGGATGATCTCCACTGTGTAGCTGATGGATGAGGAGTGGATTACTGCACTCTCCTAATAAAGTGCATAAACATCAATCTGGTGCCTTCTACGTGGTGATGATGACACTGACAGAATTCTGGGAAACGTTGTGCTTACACAATTTAAAAGCACATTTTCTCCCATAGGTTTCTGTTCTCTCATATATATTTATACTGTATATATAATATATATATATATATATATATATATATATATATATATATATATATTTTTTTTTTTTTTTTTATCTAGTGAATAAGGAAGATTAAAAGAGATTAAAATCCAGACTTTTTTGCTTAAGACATTGCTTAAAAACACTGAAGCTCTAAAATGTACAATTTCAAGATATTATTTCAGTATATTTTCAAGCATTTCTTCAACCACGGCTAGTGTGCTTTCTTGAATGCTTTTTTTTCCCCCCTTATCTTATATTTGGCTTGCCTCCGTTTCACAACTGTCATCGGGATCTTTAATCACATTAATAAAAGATGCTACAGACCTGCTGTGGATGAAGATCTCCATTCCGTACGTGCAGGCTTAAGTAGATAATATGGCCTGAAACAAATACAAATATAGATAGGTTATTCGCAAGACATGACCAGGAAGTGAAAGGATTCAATATAAAAATATACATTTTCAATCTTCATACAAACAAAAGTAGCAAAGCTCATCTGTTCTCTTACGTATTCCAGACAAACATTGCAAAGGACTATTTAAAAAAAAAAAGAATTGACAAACATAATCCCCACGTCACACTGAAGGACGGGGGTCCCAAAAGCTTGTACTTTGAGGGCCACATAATTTTTCCTTTGTTTAATGGGGGGAGGGGGGTGGGGGGTTGGTCTGTAACTGGACATTACATGGGCTGGAGTGACAGCCAGAATTATTGGGGAGATTATGAATTTAAATGTATTTATTATGCCTCCTAATGCTGGATTAGTTTAATATTTTGTTATGCTCCGTACAGACAAATGATCATTGATTTTTTTTTTAAGATATATGTAGCCTATTAAACAAGCATCATTACTATCATAATATTTTATCATGTTAATAGCTATTAAAACCAAAACATACTTACTTATGAATGTAACAAATAATTAGGCTATGTTAAAGTTCGACTGATAGTTGTCATGTGCATTGTCGCACCAATTGCCTCGTTAGGTTCAATGTTCCGATTACTTCTTGGTTTCACGGTAACAATGCAGGAAGGGGGTGTGAAATCTTCTGTCAGAATTTCACCGGGGGGTTGGGGGATGTGAATATGGCAACCCAACAATCAAAGGCTACAGATTTTAGCCTAGGGTAATAGGAATCTTTTAGCATTTTCACAGTTAGTCTTAGATGGCCAAATTACACAGTGTGCACCTGGCTTTCGGTATCTACATATTAAATAGACTATCCCATTACCATTTCAACACATATAAGTGCTCTCCCAGCAGGATCCAAGCAGCATTATGGTTCTTAACACCTCTATGTTTGAACATACATTTACCAGAACATGTCTTTGTGCATGTCAGTAGCAGCGTAACGGATCCAATTCCAAACCTATTCTCACAATTAAACTCAATCCCAGGAAAATGTGCTTTTCCAGGAAAGACCACGCTCTCTTCTGGTATAAATAAATCCAAATATACATATAAGAATATTTACGTCATTAAACAGATATAGATAAAAGCACTGCGTTATACTGACACATACTAGATTTATGTGAAATATTTCCCACAATCTTTCAATGTTCCTCTACAAATCTGCACTTTGGTTACTTTGTCCTGTGGTTGGTCTGAGAGTCCTCAAGAGTTCTAGGGTGGGTAGTAGAGACCAGGTGGAAAGCATGGACATGCCTCTGCGTCTTTAAAACAAAAACAACCCTGTACTTGTTTCTCTTTCACCTGTTTAATATCCTTATTAACCTGTGGAAACTTCATTCATTCATTTTCTACCGCTATATCCGATCTTCCCTCGGGTCACGGGGAGTCTGTGCCTATCTCAGGCGTCTATGGGCATGAAGGAAGGATACACCCTGGATGGAATGCCAACCCATCGCAGGGCGCACACACTCACAATCACACATTCATAAACTAGGGACAATTTTCCAAGGTGCCAATTATCCTACCGTGGATATTTTTTTACTGGGAGGAAACCGGAGAACCCGGAGAAAAACCCCTTGAGGCACGGGGAGAACATGCAAACTCCACACACACACACACATGTCCGAGACAGGAATCGAACCCGGACCCTGGCGGTGTGAGGCGAACGTGCTAACCACTAAGCCACCGTGCCCCTCCTGAGGAAACTTAATTGTGGAAAATAAATTGTATTGATTGCATGTCTTAAAGTAGACAGAAAGAGAGTGATGGCGTATTGCACACAAGCTTACATGTCTAGCATATAGTCAGGATGTATAGTCTCACATCCCGACAGCAAGACAGAACTTCTTTAAATGCTGTGTTGCAATGCCCAATTGCACTTAATCATCTTCCATTTTCCTCCAGTTCATAGACGTTCAGTCTTTTCCACCAACAGAAAAGGAAAACGCATAGGATCGCGTTGACAAATGCATTGTCATGCATCGATTTCCTTCCCCATAAACTCTATCCCTAATGTTTCTCAACGACAAGTTAAATCACTAAAGTCTCCACAATTATATCTGTTTTTTTCTCCCTCATTGGCTTTAATGTTCTTCTCAGTTTAATGGACTTTATTTACAATCCTGCACCAAGACAATGGCCGTCACTGTGCCAAGTAACAACTTGCAGTCTGAATTATATAAAATAAGAAGAACACTAAGGGTGTGAGAATAATAAGGATACTCTTTGCCAAGCATGTGATAAATTATAGATAGTGTAAAGCACCAGGGTAAAATTGGATTATAATGAGGTATATGCAAGAATCTAATAAGTTTATGTACTGTACTATTGCGTTCATACCATTTCCTGACACAACTGTAACTGGAGGCGTTCTATAGTAGTTTGATTAATTTGTCAATGATAAGATAAATCCGGGTCCGGGTTCGATTCCCGTCTCGGCCTTGTGTGTGTGGAGTTTGTGCATGTTCTCCCCGTGCCTCGGGGGGGGTTTTTCTCCAGGTTCTCCGGTTTCCTCCCGGTCCAAAAACATGCACGGTAGGTTGATTAGCACCTTGGAAAATTGTCCCTAGTGTATGAATGTGTGTCAATGTGTGTGTGTGTGTGTGTGTGTGTGCCCTGCGATGGGTTGGCATTCCATCCAGGGTGTATCCTGCCTTAATGCCCATAGACGATAACATGGGAGTGTTAATATGAATATGACTTTATAATCATTGGATTGAATGACTGATTTTATTGTTTGCGTTAACTGTGTGAAATGTTTTTTCAGACAAAATCGTCTTCTGTGGGTTTTTTACCCCCCCATATTACGTTGTTTTGTTTTGGTATATGCCAGAAGATAGAAAAGTCGGTGCTGAAAGGAGTTACTCCATATACTAACAAAAGACAGGGCTATAACAGATGCTTTACCAACAAGTCAATTCTGACATGATTTTGATTATCTACAGCTATTTATATAGTTCCATTTATAGTAAGTAATAGATGGTGCAATCTTTCCAGACAGGGGAGTGAGGAGTCTATAAACAGGGGTCACCAACGGGTGCCCCCAGTGGCTTGTATGATAGATTTGCATGGGATGAAAAATCCCAGGGATATTCTTCTAATAATTATATTACAAAAATGTGTATGGTGGTAAATCTCCTAATAGATTTGCATGGGATGAAAAATCCTCATAAATTAATAATTACCTCCTAACACCTCATGAAAAGCAGTTCCTTGAATAGCCTTCTCTCTCGATCGAGTACTTTTCATGTGTATTCCACTCCTGGCAGGTGGGGTTGATTCTACAGCAATAGCCTAAAGATCCATGAAAATACTGAGCAGCCCTGAACAACTTTAAGGATGGAGTTGGACTGTAAATAATATTAGCATTCTATTACAATGGCACAGGACCATATGTTGCATTTAGTGTGCATTTTTTACTACAGGGATGAACTGTAATGAACAGACATGCCGTTCCATTCAGGTCAGGATGGCCTCCCTTTTTGGGGCTGGTTTCCTCATGCCATCTCAGGAAGTTTCTTATTCCCTTACAGCAGTAACCACTGGCTTGCTCATTAGGCACAAAACGTACCATCATTTTTATTACCGTTTAATCTGCTTTGAAGCAATGCCAACTGTGAAAAGATCTCTACAAATAAAAATAAATTGAAGTACTACCTAAATAAATAAATAAGTAAATAAAAGGTTTACTAGAAGTGCCATATTGTGTTAAAGCCATTGGTAAAACGAGTTTATACACTCGAAAGAAAATGAAAACTCTGACTTAAAGATCTAATGAGCACTGGCAATTTCCATCTGAACTGCTGTATAGAGCCTTACCTTAGATTGAGATTTACTGTCCTTACACTTATCTGTTACAATCAACAATTTACAATCTTATAATCGTATCACGATGCTGGTTTCACTAGTGAACTTGTACAAAAACGAGAAGGGGAGTGCAGCTAGCCCATCATCTACTTGTGATTAAAGGAAAAGCAGTAAGCACACTTTTTCTAATGCTAGAGGAAGATCATGATTATGCCAGTCATAATGACATTTCTTCTTACGAAGCAACAATCAAAGCGCTATGTAAATGTATCTATAAAACGTATAAGTGTTTCATTAGAGTCAAACACCGTTGAGGCTGAGTGACTGGAAAAAGCCTCACTTTACATAGTAAAAACGTTCCAATACGGTACTTTCAAAAATTCAACATAATTAGCCTTTAATTTAACTTACGACGAATGCAAACCGTATTGAAATCATACTCCCATCTGTATTGGGTTTCTGTATTAATGTTGCAGTGAATTTTAACAAAAAAAAATGGTGAGGCATCTAAAAAAGTCCAATAGAACCAATAGAGAAGTGGTTATCCACAAGCATATCCATAAAGGCACCACACTGGTGATGTCATGCATAAATCCTGCAGACTTTTGGAATACCCCGTCCTTACTGTCCTGTGATACAGATAGATAATTAATCTGATTGGTATTGGCGGCAAAACCAAAGAAGGTCTGGAATCTCTCACTCGGTGGAAAAAAAAAAGCCAACTACATTGTTTTCTTTCTTTTGCAATCGATGATCAATTAACCGCAGACAGCACAGCTAATAGAAATACAGTAGGTCGACAAGGGGTTTTACGTCGCTGCAATCACTTTGTTGCTCGCTGCTCTCCAGTCTGCTCGGATTGTTCAGAGCTAATAATTTCAAGGGTTTTTTGGGGGTCATAGAGCACAGTCGCGTCTGCATCGAAGCGGGGTTCTCCGTTAATGCATATAGAGGGCACTTATGAAAACTGTTCTTGCAAATGATGGTAGCAAACCTGTGGGATGGCGGCTTCACTCCGTTTTCTACCAGAGTTATTTTACATATTTTAACCTCTTATTTCAATGCCCATTGTACCCATTAGATTCCTGTCCAAATTTTCAAGGTGAAATTAAATCCTATTAAATTTTTGACATGGGGTACCGTTACACCAGAGTGCTCCATACAGGAATTAATGAATCTCAATTTTCTTGGGATTTCTGCTTTGCTTTTTCTTTCAATTTTTGCTTTGTGTTTAAGGTTTGTTGTCAAAAATGACAATGAAAATGGACGATGTCCCACTCTGATCTTTTTCTTTCCTCTTGATTCTCTGCACTCACTTATTTCGTCTTTCATCGAGGATAAAGTCCAGTATGACTCAGTGACCTCCACTGTCTGAAAGGCGTCACGCTTGCTTGGCCAACAGAAGCCGGATGTGTCATGAACCCCACTGTGTTATCTTTGTACTTGCTCGGATGTTACATACGGAGAATGAGGCAAAAAGCTGCTGACAGCCAGCCCATTTCAGACATTTCAAATGATGTGTTCATTAAACTAGTAGTCATTAATTTTATCAGCACAAGAATTTTTTTTTTTTTTAAAGTACTGTTGGGATTTTTTCATAACATTTTATGTTGAAGAAAGACACACCAACCTTTTAGATAAATTGGTGGTTTGAGATGACAGAATGACATGAATGTTTAATTGCTGTGATTCACTGAACTATATAGGATGATTAAAACTTGTTCAGACAGGCTGAGCCTGAGTGGACAGTAGAATTTAGCAGAAGGGTTTATTCTGTTTAAAACACTAACGTTCATTTCTAAAATTAGAGCTAATGAGGGAATCGTTTTTTTATGGTGCCGGTACAGTGGTAGTGGGTCTTAATTCAATGACTTTATAAGCGAATCTGACTTGAAACTTGTCACAGAATAGGTTTTGGGCTCACTGGCCATTTTGGTGGGTTTTTTTTTTTATACTGGCTGTTTTTTTCCAACTAATGTCTTTTAAAGTCAACAGAGTAGCAGTTAAAGTCAGCAGTTTCAAAGAGGTGCCGTATCATAAACTTTAAGCATGCAAATATACGTAGTCCCTAAAGTCGCGACATGGTCTAGCCTACTCAAGGGTCATAAAGAATGGTGATGAGTATGTGTTAGGATACAGTAAATGATCAATAGTTTATCAAACGACAGTAAATTAGCAAAACAGAGCCATGTACGGTACTGTAATCTATAATCTTAACAGTGATTGTGGAAGCAGGTGTGTGGATGAGTGCCAGTTCATAAGCAGAGCCGATAGAAATCAGCGGTATGAAGCCTACAGATATTTGATGAGACTCAGATCCAGTGCGCTCTGTTTCATTGTAAAAGATAAAAAGGACAAGGGTTAAAACTTTACTATCACACTATCACAATCACTCAGAGTCTGCCAGCAATGTTAAGAGAGAGTACAATAACAGTTAGAGGAGGTATTATAACATCAAGTGGGGTACGAAATGGTCAAAAGAAGGTATGTTCACTTCAGAGGGGGTACAGAAATGTCAACGGATTATACATCAACATCAGGAAAGCATATAGTAGCCTCAAGAGAGGGCGTAGTAATATTAAGTGGGGAATTTATAACATCAAGAGAGCTATAGTACTTTTAAAAGAGGGTATACTAATGGCAAGAGAATGTACAATAACACCAAGAGGTGATATAATAATGTCAAGAGGGGGTACAGAAAGGTGATCATTAGCTCAGTCACTGTTTTAAACTATAGATGACTGTAGCACTTTTTATTACATGGTCTATGGTCCAATGCACTGAAAGTGCAATAACTAGCATACAGCATTGCAACAAAGCGTAAAAGTAGCCAAACTAGCATGCCAACACCATCCGTCTCTGTGGTATTTGTAAAAGCAAAGAAATTTACAAATAACAGTGCCAAAGCCTGTGGCTTACTGAAAAATTATGGAATTTGTTGCCTTTGAGCAGCGTTTTTTTTTTTTGTTTTGTTTTAAGGATAAACCTGCCATATAAAGAAAACTGTCACTTTAAAAATTGTGAAATTTATTTTACATATAACTAGGTGTTTAGTCAATTTGTTTAAATAATTAAATTCTATTAAATTCCTTTTTTTTATTTGTATAGTTATTTTAACAATGGACATTGTCTTAAAGTAGATTTACAGATTATAAAGTTTACGGTTGAGTTTTTTGAGTTAATTCCATTGGTGCCTGTGGCAAGGGAAAACTCCCTGAGATGGCATGTGATTAAGACAGACTCAATTAAGACCTTGAGACAGAACCTCATGGACGTTTGCGCTGTGGGTGTGGAACCTTCCCTGGTTGCACAGAGTGTTTCCTTTCAGGAACTCAACGCCGCATTGACAATGCTATGGGACGGACGCTTCTTGCGTTTCCATCTCTGAACCACCTGTGAAATCTCATCCAATGTGACGGGGGAATTTTATCACCCACAGGCGATTATACTACCTGGAGGCAATGAGTACAAAAGCACATGCGATGGAGATGGGGTCATCTTCCGTGTTTCAGTTAAGAGTTCTGTGTGATTTCATGTTGACTGATGTCAAAAATGAGTCAAAATATGTCCAAGAGCTCCTCAAATAAAAAGATATTCAGGCCGTGTCTCTTGCATTACCTGAGATTAACATGGTTGGAGATGCACAAGAGCTCTGCACTGTTTGGGAGCATAACATGCTAAATCGGCTCTCAAGCTGGCTGTAATCATTGCGAGCGCATATCTGTGTACTCCATTCCCAGAGAGTGCTTTTTGAGGAAAATGCTCTCTCTAGCATGACTCACGGGTCAGGTCCTGCCTCTATTGAGAGGCATGGGGGCGGCCTATGTCCTGGGGTTTGCAGCAGGTGGAGAAAGCGGAGAGAATGGAGATCCACCTAGCCCATTCCCCGTCTTCACCTGCTAGTTCCCGTCCTGCCAGGTTGGGCTCGGAAGCACGCCTTTTGGCTGGAGGTTGTGACTAGAGTGTTGGTTAGGCGCAATATATCCTGGCCACCGTATAGGCGGGTTTCCACGAATCAGGGCTACCATGTCTCAGAGCTACTAAAGAAACGGCTCAGGCTCTGGGCATGTCAGTGGATGCCCTGATGTCGACACAGCAACAACGGTGGCGGGGGTCACCCCAAAGGTGGGTTTTTCCAAACTTTCCGAGCAAGAGGGAGAAATGCTATATCGAACGGTGACAAGGGCCAAGCTAGAAACGAGACACAAAACATCACGGGGAGATTCCGAGAAGTGCCATTTCCGATTCACATTCATTTGACTGTTGTCGTTTACAGGAAGCTAAGAAACAATCTGCGGTTTCCAGCGGTACCTGCCACCCCGTTTCAAAGACATTGCAGGTGCTCTCAGGATAAGGCTGATTGTTGTCAGGTGGGGTTTGGGCAAAGGAAGCTAAGAAACGGGTCAGCTGATCACCTGCCAATTCACATTCATTTGCTGTTTCCAGGAAGCTGAAACAATGCGGTTTCCATCTCCCTTGCTGCTCGGATAAGGCTGATTGGCAGGCAAAGCTTCAGCTGATCACAAGCTCCTGTGATCACCTCCAGGCTCAGAGACAAAGCGTTTCCTCAGGTTACAGTAAAAAAAAAAAAAAGACTGTTCTATGTGTGTTATTTCTTAGACAGGGCGGTGTGCCTCATTACATGGCCCCCTCCCTTAGGCTGCCTCGGTGCCATGTGTCCGTGATGTCCCTTCCACTACGACAGCAACAGGGCGAGTGTGTATTTACTCCCTTATGTCCGCCCCAGTTCATTGCAGCCAGGAAAAAGCCATATTCCAGAGGTGTCGTCAAAAGGGACTGATACCCTTAAGGCTTGCCCTGGCAGTCTGGTGTGCCTCTCCAGGTGTGTCTCCATGGGTCCTGTGGGTCATAGAACTCGGATAGACAATCCAGTTCAAACATCACGCACCTCCATTCAATGTGGTGTGTCCCACCATGGTGGTTTCTCAGCAGGCTTTGGTTATGATCCAGGAAGTACAAAGATGTCACTGAGGTGGTCCATTGTGCTCTAATAGAGTCAGATTTTAACAGACGGTACTTCTTGGTTCCCGAGAAGGATGGCGTCCCATTCTTAACTTGCCGCACTTCTATCGAGGCCTGAGGAAAATTAGGTTCAAGATGTTCACTCTAGGTCAAATAGAGGCACAAATCCAAAATAGATGGACAAATTGTCTCCATCTAAAGGATGCCCATTTCCATATCCCTGTTCGTCTTTCTCCGGGGAAGTTTCTGAGGCGCTCAGGACAGTCAGTCTGTGGAACCGGACCCATCTCTCATGGTACAAAAACTGCCTGGTCGTCTCTCGTCCGCTCATGTAGTTTCTCCCAGACCTAAAAGACCGCCACATGCTCTAACGCACAAACAATTCATCTCCTATATCAACAACAGGGATCACATATATATATATATATATATATATATATATATATATATATATATATATATATATATATATATATATATATATATATATATATATATACACATATCAATCAGGGATGTCTACTCTCTCTTCGCCTATACAGTCTATTGTTGTCGGATCTTCTTATGGGCCCAGGACCCATGCAGAACTAGGGCCTCGGGATGAATTAGGCAGACAGAAGAAGGGGATAGGAACACTGCTCACTGGTACATCATGAGCATGTTTAACACGACAGATATTGAAAGAAAATGAGGGTAAGAAAATGGATGATAGAGGAATAGAGAAATAAGGTTTGTTAAGATTTTTTCATGCTTTTTTTTTGCTTTTATATTTTTCAATTGGTTTATTATTTTGTTATTATGTTTACTTAAAATGCATCATTTAATTCATTCATTTGTAGATTGCATGTACTTTTGTAGCGCAAATTCATTCAAACTTATGAAAATGATTTAAAAAAACATATTTTAAGGTTTTTTTTTCACTTTTTTCAACAAAGTGTATCCAGAAACATTACGTCATCACTATAAACTACTTTGATTTTCTAGCTACAGCTCATGCTAATTGTTCTGCATCCTACCACCTGCTGCACTACACCAATCAACTTTTACTTGTTAGATTAATTAGCACACTTGGCAGGGACACGTGGAAACACTGAGCAAAATAAATCTCAGAGTTGTGTAACCAACATAACTCCTTTAACATATGGGAGAAAATAATTACGTTAGCCAGACTTGAGTAATATTTTATGTGTGAGCTGAAACAAAAATGCACTCAATCATAAACAAACGGACATAAACAGACTCCATCCCTGCCCAGCTCTTTTCAGTTTGTTAGATCCATCAGGTCCCCTCTAAATTAGAGAGAGAAAAAAAGGGCGGAATGCTTTGTGCACATATTTGCGTGTAGCATTGGCTTAAACTTTATTTTGTATCCTTTTATAGATTATAGAATCCTGTTGCGAGTTTCCAGCATGAAGAAGAATGTGAACATTCTGAAGTGAATGTATTACAGTTCTTTGATAATAAACCCCACTTGAGTCTTGTCATAACAGAGACTCTATGCGACAAGACTATTCAGTGAGTACCATGTAACAAGGTGATGATATAGACGTTTTATTTTAATTTTTTTTTTAATCTCCAATGAATCAAGCTATGATAATAATAAAAAAAAAAAAAAAATAGACAATAGAGTGTACCTTCATTATGGTTATATCAAGCAGACACTGAAATAACAATAGTGAAAATATTGCCATTCATCTATGTGTCTATATTATCTAATTGTCTTATTATGTAACTACTGTAATTATGAATAATAATAATATATGTGTGCGTGTGGGTGTAACAGGCTATGGATATGTGCACAGTGAGCAAGCACAGTCTTATTGCACATTCAGTAAAGAAAAATTGCTATGTCATGCTGTAGTAAACGCAAAGAGCACAGCTTGCATTTCTCTACATGCTCAGCTGCCTTCAGGCTGCTGCTCTGTAAATATTCAGTGACGGAACAGGGTCACTTTGCCACTTTTTTCATCCTCAGTGACATGATTGTGTGTGGCTGCATGGCAAATCTAATGCCTCACTTATTAATAGAGGTTATTTTCTGTATCAATGTGCTAGTGTTTGGTCTTGTTTTAATGATAGAGATGTCTTGTTTTATATTATCTGACCACTTGCATTGCGCACTTAGGAGCGTAAATGTCTTGGAAGGAAGAACAATCAAGTGTAATATGAGTAAAAAAAGAACGAATAAAGAAAAAATGATAAACTGTTCCTCCATCCAAGAACATTTTCAGTAAAGTATCTGTATCACAATTCAACCCGTTTTACTATTAGAATGTTAATGAAAGTTTTTTTTTTTTAGCACTTTTTATTATTTTATTGTACTAAAAACATTCACATAGCTATATTTATAGGATATAGCAGTGTTGCCTTATGGCTCCAGAGTAATGGATTTGTTCATATTCATCTCAGATTTCTTGCTGGAGTTGCTGTGTATGTTCTCCCTGTGGGTTTCCTGTGCATTCTCTACATTCCTTCTAACTCTCTCATAAGTGAGTGACGGAGTGAACTAAGCCATGCATTGCCCCTGTATATTCCAGATATAATATTTGGCCTTCTGGTACTGCATGTACAAACAGACTGCAATCCATTAATGGAAGGATAATAAATAATAAATAAACCAGTTTCCCTTCTTGGCACAGGGTATCACTACTATCCCAATGTGGTTACCATGGGATAATAGTGACACCCCAGTGCCAAGTATAGAGACTGAATCATGTATTATTTAGGAATTTTCACAATGCTTGACCAGGTTTCCACTCTATACATCTACTCAAAGGTGTTTTATTATTTAGTTTATATAGTTATATAAAAGCTTTTTTTCATCTAGTTTGTATGGCTGTTTAATTATGTCTAGCATCGTCCTTTATATTTTCCATAGTATACAGAATAATTACATAATATAATTACTTACAAACAAGTTCTACCAATATCTTTAATGTCTAGTTAGCCCAAAAAAGTGGAATAGAAATACATTTACATTTACATTTGTGGCATTTGGCAGACGCCCTTATCCAGAGCGACTTACATCTGAGCAATTGAGGGTTAAGGGCCTTGCTCAAGGGCCCACTAGTGGTAGCTTGGTGGTTGTGGGGTTTGAACCTGCGATCTTCTGGTCCAGAGGCCGACACCTTACCACCAAGCCACCACCTCCCTATACAATTTATATCCACAGACTCCATTCAGTTTTATTTGTAGACCTCTGTGTAACACATAAAGCAGCTTTACAGGGGAAAAAAAATATTTAACTTTATCCTTAAAGAGCGAGCCAGTGGTGAGGGAAAAAGAAATACTCCTTCAGACAATTTGACGAAGAAACCTGGAATCAAGGAATTTTCCTTTTGGTGATACTGGATATTCATACATTATAGTTTGTTATCATTGTTATCAATAATTCACTAATGGAGCCTTGCATGCAAAACTTTTAAAGGAAATTTTAAATCTAAGCCACTGCAGAACAACTCTGCCATTGTAAAGATAATCTTTATGGTTTCTTCATTCTCAACATCGCTTTACTTACATTGAGAAATCCTCAGTAATAAAACTCAAGGTATTTTAACAGCTTGTATTTGATAACTAGGTTTGTAGTCTAATTTTGGCAAAAACCTGGCAAAAGTAAGATATTTCCTCTGCCAAAAAAACAACAGCCCGACTACTGTCACACTGCACAAATAAAGCCAGCTAGTTCAAAGTAAAGGCTTGCCTTAAATCTAGGCCACTCTTGATCATGGATTTATCTTGACTTTACAATGGTACTGTTGACATGACTATAAATTAAATTCATCTTCTTCTACGGGACCAACAAACTGTGCTGTAAGGAAATCATTTTAAGTAAATGTCTTAAATAAGTTTGAGAAGACATTCTTTCAACGACGTAAATATTAAAGTTGCCTGTATTCTGAAATGAGATGAAAAGCATTTTTTTTTGCAGATGGCAGGTGCCTGCTTGAAGCAGCACATGATTACTTGCTTGTCTGGCTACCAGTTCAGGTTAAATTGGCTGGAAAATGAAAAGCTGTGGTTACAGCATGAGCCAAACACACGTAAGGACGTCGTCTCATTTAATGCGTAATACAATCGATTAAATAAACATAACATTAAACAGAAAGAATGAACTGACAGCCTAAATAATATCAAGATGCACTTTTTTATGTAAAAGTCAGTGGTGGACATAGTACATAAACCATGCACTTGAGTTAAATAGAGTTACAATTTTATAAAATATTATTCTAGTAAAAGTAAAGGCGGGGCACGGTGGCTTAGTGGTTAGCACGTTCGCCTCACACCGCCCGGGTCCGGGTTCGATTAATGTCTTGGCCATGTGTGTGTGGAGTTTGAATGTTCTCCCCGTGCCTCAGAGGGTTTTTCTCCGGGTTCTCCGGGTTTCCTCCCGGTCCAAAAACATGCACGGTAGGTTGATTGGCACCTTGGAAAATTGTCCCTAGTGTATGAATGTGTGTGTGGGTGTGTCCTGCGATGGGTTGGCATTCCATCCAGGGTGTATCCTGTCTTAATGCCCATAGACGCCTGAGATAGGCACAGGCTCCCCGTGACCCGAGGGAAGATCGGATAAAGCGCTAGAAGATGAATGAATGAATGAATGAAGTAAAGGCCAATTAAAGGTTGCCTCTTTTCTATTTATTTACATATATTAAACAAAAAAATAGTCAAACAGAAGCCGTTTTATATATATATATATATATATATATATATATATATTACATTCATTTCCCAGCTGAAAATATCGAGTAATAAAGCATCCTCGCAACAGGACACAATGTAAACACAGAGTTAACATCCGGTAACTTGAGAAACCACAAACTGGCCATGGACATTAACAAAATTCAAAAACCTGAGGTAATTGACATTGTTGTGACTTAAAGTGGTCAAATAAGGCCATGTGTAAACAAAAAGTAGAAAAAGGGTTTAAACAGGCAAACCGAATATCGCCACTATTTGGTTTAGAACCGGAGTAACGTTAGTCCCTGCATGTAAACGCGCTCATAGTTTAACACCGTCTTTTAGGAAAAAGCCTGAAAATATTTTAGGAGGAATTAAAAAAAATAAATAAATAAATAAAGTAAACAAATTTACCCATCTGGAACTTTGGACACCAGTCCTGGGTGTTTTCGCTTAAGAGGTTCGTGCAGCGCCGTTGTCCTTTTACATTGCAGACTTGACTTTATTATTTTTATTATCTTTTAAAAATAAAAACCTCCCAGATTTCGCGGCCTCACGTTCATTACATTCTGTTCACACGGAACCGAACCCTCTGCCGTTGTTGATCTCTGCGTTAGACTTCTTCACTGATTGATTCATTCATTTAGGGCGCAAATGGTTAAAAGACGCCACCGCCCCCACCAGTTCTTGCGGTGCATTGCAGTTTCATTTGTATTACCTCGACATGTCGATTAAAAAAAAAACTATATATATATATACATATATATATATATATATATATATATATATATATATATATATATATATATATATATATATATATATATATATATATATATATATATTCATTCATTCATTTCTACCCTACCGCTTTATCCGATCTTCCCTCGGGTCACGGGGAGCCTGTGCCTATCTCAGGCGTCTATGCGCATTAAGGCAGGATACACCCTGGATGGAATGCCAACCCATCGCAGGACACACACACACACTTCACATTCACACACACACATTCATACACTAGGGACAATTTTCCAAGGTGCCAATCAACCTACCGTGCATGTTTTTGGACCGGGAGGAAACCGGAGGAACCCGGAGAAAAAACCCCCTGAGGCACGGGGAGAACATGCACAAACTCCACACACACATGACCGAGACGGGAATCGAAGCCCGGATCCTGGCGGTGTGAGGCGAACGTGCTAACCACTACGCCACCGTGCCCCCCCCCCCATATATATATATATATATATATATATATATATATATATATATATATATATATATATATATATATATATATATATATATATATATATATAATATATATATATATATATATATTTATATATCGTTATATATATATAGTAATGTAAAAGTACTGTATAGTGTTTTATTTAGGCAAATGTGAAAATGCTGTAAACAAAGAATGCTTTCAGAAATATAAATTCTTGTCAATTTACAAAATGCAACGTGAGTAAACAAAAGAAAAATCAAAAACAAATCAATATTTGGTGTTACTACCTTTTGAAGAAGTAGAAGTAGTGGAAGTGATGGCACGACCCCCACAGAGCCCCGATCTCAACATTATGGAGTGTCTGTGGGATTTACATGATGAGACAGAAGGATGTGAGAACGTCTCCATCCACAGAAGATCTGTGTTTACTTCTCCAAGATGGAACAACCTACCAGCCGAATTCCTTCATAAACACTGTGTGTAAGTGTACCTAGAAGAATTAGTAGAATTAGAATTAGAAGAAGAAATATAATTGCTTTAGTTGTTAAGGTTCTGAGTTAATGATGAAAAGATCTGGGGTTCAGAAACACCAAGCTGCCAGTGTTAAACCCTTGAGCAAGGCATTTAACCCTATCTGCTCCAGGGGCGCTGTACCACGACTGACCCTGCTGTATGTGGTTGTGTGTGTGTGTGTGTGTTACAAATAAAATTTGAATATATATAATTTTGGTCGTGCTATATATCCTGGCCTTCTGTGATTTGATATAATCTCGAACCGATCGAATTTCCCAACTGATCTATGTGCCAGGAGTTTATGATATCAGGAAAGGCAGAATTACACTGACCCTTCCAAGTCTGTGCCAAGTCTCTGAGCATCATGCTGCTGCATTCACTCAAGAGTGCCACTTAATAATAATAATAATAAAAATCCTAGTGCTGTTATTTATAGACACGTTAATGAAAGCTTATGCTTCGTTGCCAACTTGCGGAGAAGACAGCGAGAAACAGAAATCAAACATGGTTGCGCTGTATAAAAGGCTTTCTCAATATTAGGACTACAGCCGGCTTGTTTTCTGTGAACTGAATGCCAATATGTGGACAAGACACTGCATTTATCTTGGTAATCATATAGATTAGGCTTGGGAGAGACAGGCGGCTCACTGGTTATTCCACAATGTAATTGGTAAGGTGTCTTTTTTTTTTTTTCTTCTAAAACTGCCGCTGGTTATATATATGAGAGTGGGATGGCTTTCCTCTCTGTACCTTTTTGAATGAGCAGCCAAATTTTGGCAGGACTATTAATAATTAGCTGCCTGTAGTTGGCATGATGAGGAGAAGTGTCTCTCCACCATCTGTTGCCCTGTCAGATGTGACACAAGCCTCTCTTCTAAGCTTTTCCCTGAACAGTCAATATTTTGCCGGCTTTGCTGCATTCTGCTGTACGCTGATGTTCAAGGCAACATTTTGGTGTGCTTTTGTTATGTTTATTATGTTACCAGAGAGAGTATCTGTATTTTTCTGTGATTTGGTTCAAATAACAGTGGATCAGTACTGTAGAGATGGCCCTGGCATTATTTCGGATCTTGCACGGTGTGTTTTCTTTGGTGTCATCGGGTGAATTGAGGTGAGAAGGTGGCTGTGAGCAGGCTAATGACACAGTCATGATCACTGTGTCGAGGTAGGGTGATCTTCTTGACCTTATAGCAAAGCATTAAGGGATTACCTCCCAAAAAAGCTTAGATATGAATGGTATCCTTTAGTGACTCTTTCTTTCCGTTCCTTGTGAGAAGTAAGGTTAGGCCTTTGTCTTAATCGAACTTCAGAAGCACAGTGAGCACTAGGAACTGTGGGCTTTATGTATGGTTTAACGTGACGTTAGCTACGATATACAAGTGCTGAGGTTTTGTTGTTTGGTATAGCTGCTTTGATATAGCTTAATAGTTTCCCTGAATTACTGGCTACCTCACTGAAGCCCACTAACTATTTTGTCCTATTTTCTCCTTAATATGATCTTGACGAATCCCTCCCCTTTTCTCCCATATCGTACAATGGCTACTTACCAGGAAAGGTGAAACCTAACATGCTTCCACAGAGACACATGGAGCCAGCCAACTGCATCTTACTCAAACTGCTGCTCACGCTGTGCCAAAAGGGCAGCATGACAGTAAGAGACACGGGCGAGTATGCCGTCTTCCGCATACACGAGCTCACCGTCACCTTTAAAAGATGTGTGTGAAATGCGTGCGAGTGTGCCATTTCTCCTCCATTAGAGTACTGCCGATTTTGCTCTCTTGACTCAGAGTCTTAAGATACTACCAGACGACTCCTAGGCACAGACGGACTGCAAAGGATTTGAGGACAATATGACTCTTCAGTTTGGTGTCTTGGGAGTTCCCCGTGTCTGTGTTTTCAGCGAAAAGTGACAGCTTTTGTAAAGGCGGAGGTGTGACGGCATTAAGTACATTAAGAGACTTTGTGCAGAGATAAGTGCTTGCCTTGAGATCACATGATGCGTAAATATATTCGGCATAATGCGTGACAATGAATGCTGCCACCGGGTGCTCTTGTATCACTAAAAACTTGTGCTAACAACGTGGAACACGTCAGAATAGACTGCATTTCACACTTCGCCTGTTCCTCACAGACTAATTAAAGAAGTCATAGATGTCATAGAATGAAATGTCTAAAAGGCAGATGGGTGGGAGAAACAGATGTTATTCTGATTTTGGGGGGGGTGGGGGGTGTTTAAAGGTGGCATCATCGGATAATGGAATTAGCCATAATGTCATCGTTGCGCCTTTAACGATAATTTATGTAATCGATAACGAGAAGCTTAAAAATAAAATAAAAATCAGCATCCAGTGCACATTTTATATAAAGCACCCCTATCACCCTAGTCCTTCTGTTAAAACTATGTGCCAATATCAAGCACAGATTGCAGTTTTATGTATATGTGTGTGTGTGTGTGTGTGTGTGTGTGTGTCTCGACAGCATGACTCAGAGGTTTTTTTTCCATGAAGGTAAACATGTTGTCGCATCACATTTTTTCCAATATATTTATTTATTTATTGCTATTAAATCTTTCTGCAAGTCTTTTTTCACGCCACCCTAAGGCACTGTGCTTCTCACTGATATACAAGTTTGATGTCTGCAGATGTCTGTGGACCGCCTAGTATTTCACCCTGTGGGTGGAGGGTCGTTTTTTCTTTCTTTTTTTTTTTTTTTACTCACCATGTTAAAGAAGCATTGGCACGCTGTACATCTTTAGATAAGAGCATCTAATGCAGCTTTATGAAAACAGCAATCAATAAAAGATCTGCCAGATTAGATTTCTGCTTCAGATGTCTTTCATCAATCTCAATGACCTTTATCTTTGGCGCTCAATACAATGCAACATACATGAAATGCCTTTCGCGAACGTTCTTTCATTGGTGGACTATAATTTCAGCCATATTTTTTTGTGTATATACTGTACAGACATTTGTGTATGTACCTATGTATATCATGCTACTGATCACACAGTTATACTGTATGTTTTGTACAGTAAACACTCCCTCCCCTGTACATATGGACCCTCATTTAACTTATTGCTATTTAGTGAAAATAGGCCACTTATGCACTCGTGTGTAAATGCTAACTGTATTTGTTATTGTTAGGAGTGCATATATGTATTTGGGAGAGATTCTACAGATGAATGATTCATTTGCATAACATTAAAGATATCGCAGTTACAGTTTGTTACTTTATATTTTTAGGTTATCAATGTCATATTTAGAGGCACGGTGGCTTAGTGGTTAGCACGTTCGCCTCACACCGCCAGGGTCCGGGTTCGATTCCCGTCTCGGCCAGCTTCGGCCATGTTCCCGTTCCATGCGGCCATTTTTGTGGAGTTTTTTGCATGTTCTCCCCGTGCCTCAGGAGGTTTTTCTCCGGGTTCTCTGGTTTCCTCCCGGTCCAAAAACATGCACGGTAGGTTGATTGGCACATTGGAAAATTGTCCCTAGTGTATGAATGTGTGTGTGAGTGTGTGTGTGTCCTGCGATGGGTTGGCATTCCATCCAGGGTGTATCCTGTCTTAATGCCCATAGACACCTGAGATAGGCACAGACTCGCCGTGACCCGAGGGAAGATCGGATATAGCGGTAGAAGATGAATGAATGAGAATGAATGGCATATTTAATAAAATATACTTTTTATATGGTCCAGAGTCCAACACCTTAACCACTGGGCTATCACCTTCCTTCTGGGTCAAGAGTCTGGGTCAAGAATCGGCATAATACTGTGATCAATGTTTTCCCGATACACGTTTCTTAGATATCATATAATTACAAATAAAATTTTACTAAATCTATGTTATGTACTTGCCAAAAAAAAACCTTTGCGGCCAATATACTAACTAAATTATACAATAAATATTAAAGTGTCATGGAAATGTCCTCAATGCACCTACTGTAGAGTCTTGGTGGAAAAGGAGCCAAAAACTAATTGAGGTGAGGTGATACACCCTAGAAGTGACCACCAGGCCAGTGCAGGGCACAAACCATAAAGCCTACACACTCGTTCACACCTACACACAATATAGCAGTGTTAATCTGACTACCAGCATGTTTTTGAGAACCTGGGGTTCGTAAAACTGATGCGAACAAGGTGAAAACATCGGTGTCACATACACTATACTGTATACAGTGTATTACAGTGACACATACTTAACTTAACTTGCAGTAATGATATATATATATATATATATATATATATATATATATATATATATATATATATATATATATATATATATATATAATCTCATTCATTATTTGCCATTATACCTTTCTTACTGTATTCAATATGTCCTTGGTTAAAATCACACCATTCATTTAAAATCATCCACAAAGTTAATCAGCATCTAATCATTTATTCAAGTGTCACAAAAATTAATATGCTACTAGGAACATGCTCATCACACCGATAAAGAACAATCAAACACTTCAGACTCTGATTAGACATGGAGTCCTGTGGGGATGCTGCAGCTGTTCCAGATCAGCTACTTTTATTCCCTCTCTCTTATCTGTAGAGACACAGACTTGTAAAAGTGCTTTAACTTTGGTGGTTTGATAAACAGTATTTAAATCCTATCTGCATGTGAGGACTAAATGTGTCTCAAAACATGATCAAATAAATGGAGTTTTATACTGCATGTTTACAGGGTCAAGTCAAGAAGCTTTTATTGTCATTTCAACTATATATAGCTGATGCAGTACACAGTGAAATGAGACAACGTTTCTCCAGAACCTTGGTGCTACACAAAACGCAGAGCTGAGGACTGGACTAAGCTGTCCTAGCCACATAAAGTGCAACCTGGTGCAACCTGGTGCAAACAGCACAAAACAAAACAGTGTAGGATATACAAGTACACAAACACAAAACAGCAACCCGTAACCTACTGTGTATATATATATATATATATATATATATATATATATATATATATATATATATATATATATATATATATATATTCATTCATTCATTCATTCATTCATTCTTCTTCCGCTATATCCGATCTTCCCTCGGGTCACGGGGAGTCCTGTGCCTATCTCAGGCGTCTATGGGCATGGGCATTAAGGCTGGATACACCCTGGATGGAAGGCTAACCTAACCCATCGCAGGGCACACACACACACATCACACACACTCACACACACACATTCATACACTAGGGACAATTTTCCAAGGTGCCAATCAACCTACCGTGCATGTTTTTGGACCGGGGAGGGAAACCGGAGAACCGGAGGCACGGGGAGGAACGGGGAGAACGGGGAGAACACCGGGGGAAAAGGAACGGAGAAAAAAAAGGAACCCCCTGAGGCACGGGGGAAAACAAACACACACACACATGGCCCAGACAGGGGAATCGAACCCGAACCCTGGGGGGTGTGAGGCGAACGTGCTAACGTGCTAACCAGTAAGCCACCGTGCCCCATATATATATATATAAATATATATATATAATATATATATATATATATATATATAGATATATATATATATATATATATATATATATATATAGATATATATATATATATATTGTGCATATCGTAGTGGGGAACCGGTAAACGAGTACGGGACAGAACAAGATTTAATGAGTGAATACAGGTGTCGGTGGTAAAATACTTGTGTGCACGGGAGAATAACATTATTCAGTGGACTCCTGCAAAATGAATCTAATGCGCAAAGCAACAATGGCAACTAAAGTAAAATAAAAAATGACTTACAGGCACAAGGTCGGAATCTCACCCCCGTGGTTCATTTGTGGTAGACTACTAGAGCACAAAGAAGCGCAACAAAGGGATAAACCGCTGAGTGCTAGAAATATTACTTCATTATTAAAGAAACAGACATACAATTCTTTTTATAATATATCCTTTCAGCTGATGTGATGTGGGAGATGGTAGCTTAGTGGTTAAGTCATTGGACCGGAAGACCCACGGTCAAATCCCACCATTACCAAGTTGCCACTAGTCGCTCTGGATAAGGGCGTCTGCTTAAATGTCGTAAAATGTAAATGTGATGTTCTATAATTTGTTCCTTGTTCATGTTCATCATTTACACACAAAGTCAAATTACCACAATGTATTTGTACAACGCAAATGACCACACTGTATATTAATTGCACAATATACATAAAAATGTAACTGTGTGGAACAAATTGGATAAAAGGAAATATAAAGTCATGGGCCTTCGGGGCTTTGGGGTTTTAATTTGTCTATTAATGCCTAAGTAGCAGCTCAGTTATAACCTAATCCTCTCCCTTTCATGCATCTCTATGGATTTGGATCAGCAGTTTATCTACAGTTGATCTTTTTGCCTTCTCGTTCATTCCCTCACTTTTCACTCCCTCTCTTCATACAGCCGAGTAGCTGCACTTAGAACCGGCATTCATGTGTTAAAGCTTTTTGTTATCCCCCGAAAGCTGGGACTTAATTTTCTTTTAGCAGTTTTGTCTTTTTTTTGTTTTTGTTTTTATCCCCCCCAAAGCGTTTTTGCTTTGGTTTATTTTCTCGTTTGTTGGCCCACAGTATTAATTTCACCAAACACCAACTCTGAACATGGGTATGCCTAATTAATATTCAGATTTTTAGAGCGTAAATGTAGTGGCATAAAAATAACATGGCCAAAGGTTAGCACAGACCAAAAGAGAAAAATCCCTCACAGCTATAAGTACAGTAGAAAGCAAGGAAAACAAGCAAGCACAAAGTTGGTTGACAGCAATGGTAGCGATACGTCCAAATAATGAGGCACTAATGGCTCTTTGACCACAGCAATGAGAAATGTCCTGTGGCAAGTAGTTTCAATTGTCATGCAAATCAAATCTGATGGAGATAAAAAACAGGCTGTTTATATAGGTAGGACATTCTTCATCTTTGATTCATTAATTCGGGTTTTTGGAAAGAAAGAAAAGAAAAAAACAGGACAAAAAGATACAAAAGCTGTGTACTATGCACATTCATTTTCCCACTTTATCTCCCGCTCACACTCTCCTGCATGCTCGATTGCTAACAGAACACCTACACTTCCACATGGCTCTGACCAATACGAGTAAAACACTACGTTATTGTGCTGATATTAACCAAAGAAAAATCACATTAAAGCAAAAAGAAAATTGCTGCGAAATGATTTTAGAAGTTTAATCTTTCTGGCCCAGCAGGCAGTGTTGCCATCTCATAGCTCCAGAATACTCAATCTTTAACTGGGTTTACTGTCTGTGTGGAGTTTCCGCTGTGTTTTGAGGTTTCCTCCCACCTCATAAAAATGTGTGGATTGGTTACACCCCAAGGCATGTACGAGAGTGTGAAACGAATGTGTGAACGTTTGTGTGTGTGTGTGTGTGTGTGTGTGTGTGTGTGTGTGTGTGTGTGTGTGTGTGATGCCCTATGATGGCCTGGCGTCTCATCCAGGCTGTACTCCCTATTCCTCTGTGAATACAAGGTGCACATCTGTTTAATTTCTTATTAGAACTTTGCCTAGAACGGTTCACAGGGTATCTGATTAAGCCTAAGGGGGTGCACTAGGAATGAAAACCTGTGGGATGCGAATAATAATAATAATAATAATAATAAAAAAAGTCAAGTGAGCAGGAGGCTTATATTTCCACACAGAAGCAAGGGGCTTGAATATGAAGCTCACAGGATTGACAAAGATAGCATAAATCATGTCATCCCTTCCAGCATCTTTAGTTCTGTCCAGGGTAAGATTTAATTGTGGCTACTAGATTGATATTAAAAATTATATAATTGCAAAAAAAAAAGTTATATATATATATATATATATATATATATATATATATATATATATATATATATATATATATATATTGCAGAAAAAATAAAAATTAGAGAAGACTAAATACCAAATAATAACTATTTGAGCAGGGGGGGGGCACGGTGGCTTAGTGGTTAGCACGTTCGCCTCACACCTCCAAGGTCCAGGTTCGATTCCCGTCTCGGCCATGTGTGTGTGGAGTTCGCATGTTCTCCCCGTGCCTCAGGGGGTTTTCCTCCGGGTTCTCCGGTTTCCTCCCCCGGTCCAAAAACATGCACAGGTAGGTTGATTGGAGCACAATTAGCAAAATAGTTGGTTTCGCGTCTACCAATTGTGAATTCAAGTGTCAAAAAGATACTTTTTTTCTGAATACACAGAAATATATATATATATTTAGATATATATATATATTATATATATATATATGATTTTTTTTTTTTTTTTTTTTTGTTACTCTTTGAATTAAAAAAGGCCAGACTCACCTCAGGTTTAAAACGTAATACACATTGGTATATTTGGACTCTAAACAGTATGTGGCATACATTTTTTTAATACAGTGCCTGAAATGGTCTCTGACATCATTATCATTATCCCATTAATAAAGTTTATGGCATAAAGGACGTAATGTGTATAATTGTTTGTGTGATATGATAGTCTTAATACAGGGCTCTCCAACCTTTTGTACACCCTGAACTAGTTTAATTTAAAAAATATTCTCACACACCGGGGGTTGCAATATATGTACACAGTATATACATAAACATTATGACAACCTGCCTATTATTGTTCTGGCCTCCTTTTTGCTGCTTAAACAGTCCCGGCCCATTGAGCATGAACAGAATGAACTTCTTCAGCAATTTGAGCTACAATAGCTCGTTTCTTAGACCACTTTTGAAAAGTACTGTCCACTGAAGACCAAAAACACCCTGTAAGTGCTACCATTTTGGAGAGGCTCTGAACCAATCATCTTGCAAATTGGCTCATGTAACACTTGCTCAAATCCTTGCCCATTTTTTCTGCTTTTAATATATACTATATATAATATATTTATTCTGTTTTTTTTTGTTAATATATACCACACACTAACAGGTGCCATGTTGTCAGGATCATCAGGAATTCACTCACTGATAACAATGCCATAATGCCAGTGTCTGATCTGTATATGGCTAAATTTCAGCTTCTTCCCCTCTGCTGGGAAGGCTTTCTACTGGATGTCTAAGCATGGCTGTGAGACTCGATGAGGTGAAATGCAAAGGCCTGAGGTTCTGTAAGTTATTGAGTTCATCCTATACATGATCACTGGGACTGTAGTCAGAGTGCAGGTCTCTCAAGTTCCCTGACAAATTGTATGTTTATGGTGCTCGTTTTGTGCACAGAGTCCTTGATAGGCTTGAATAGGTTTTGCTACGCAAGTTCACTGAAAGGCAATTTTAAAGTTACAGCATAACTTGACCTTCTTTATACTTCATACTTTAGACTGAGCTGAAATCTTTGTGACATTAGACTGGGGATATTTTACTAGATTTTGGAGTGTAGGTGTGGAAATCCGTGGTCATTCAGCCATGAGAGCATTAGTCAGGTCAGGTACTGTTGTAGGAGGTACAGTCAGCATTCCTGGTAATAAAAAAAAAAAATAAAATAAAAAATTGTTGTTCAAAAGAGGTCAGAGCCCTAAAGCAGAATAATTGGTGAGTATATGTGTATGTATATATATATATATATATATATATATATATATATATATATATATATATATATATATATATATCTATATATATATATGGCTGTCAAAGTGACATAATAATGTGTTAACGCAAATTCACTTTAACAACACAAATTTTATTAATGCCCGATTAACGAAGTGAGCATTAATATCTGCCAGTCTGCTCCTTCACAATGCGTTGTGTCGGCGAATCAACGAAACCCGGACAACAAACAACAAAAACAACAAATGAATAAACACTCTGTGGTTTTCCCAGATAATTTCAGCATTGACCTTTCCTCAGCTGTACTTACCGCTTGTAATGATAGCATGGAATATAAAAGGGGCGATTGATGTGTTTTATTAACAGAAAACACCCAACAACCCACATTTACTCACGCTTCCTAAACTTAACCGAATTACGCCTGCTACCGTATCTAACCTAAATGTACATTTTATATGGAAAACAACCGCAACATGATTCTTAAAGGATCCACAATTTAAACAACCATGAAAAACTAACATGAATGTGTATGTGACAAATAAAAATTGGAATATGACCATCTATAGAGCTTGTTGTAAGAGTTTGTGGTAAAAAAAAAGAAAGAAAAAAAAAATATATATATATATATAATGTGTGTGTGTATCTAAAAGTAAGGCTTACTAATACCTTTGTATATAGTGTATACTTCTTTGTGTGGTAAAGCACTTCTTTTTATTCTTATTGGTGACAAATTTGGAATCTGAAGACAGATAGTTAATCAAATCTAGTCTGAAATTGATTTAGAGCATGTTTTTGATTGCTACCTTTCATTCTCAGAAACCTTTTAGGGAATAGCGGAGAATACCGTTATCATATCTATGATGAGTCATGAAAGGGCGCAGCTCTATTAGACAAAGCAGATTGCTCTAAAAGACGTTAGAACAGAAAGGAGATATCCTGAAGCCGAAATGCGTTCACTAATGCGTCTTGTGAGTTTTCACCAGCAGATCAACGTTGCCTTGTTGCTGCACATCTTTAGTCTTCCTAGAAGTGGTCCGATATTGGGGAATATATATATAAGGGGAAGCGTGTTAGAAGAGTTTTTATTAATATTACTGTAGGAAAGATGGATATGGTTTCTACAAGTACAGTGAAGGGGACAGAACAAATCCCTCATTGCCTTCAGAGTGACAGTCGGAACGACTAGAGCGAGAGCGACCTTCATTCACTTTTGTTTGAAGAACACAATGCATACGACTTCCATGTTCACGTAATTTCAAACAATGCAATTATATTCAGAGATGCTTTAGTTAAATAATGGCTCTAACTCCAGGGAGTAGAAGAGCGTTAAACCTCTTTCTGTAAGTTCTAGCAAGGTTACACACCCGTATTAAATAGTGGAGGAATCCTGGAAAGGCTCCATGCAGAACATTTCATGCATTTTTTGCACGTCATAGCACTTGGTTTGAATATGGATCGTTTTCAAATTGATTTGGCTGCATATTTGTTGAGACAACCAGGTTTCGCCATGGTATTTAGCAGAAGTCATTCGAATTAGCAGACCGCTAGCAGTAAAGCAGCTCTAAAGCCCTAATAATCCACCACCATATCTGTACACATGCTTCATCTTGTAGGATGGAATTTTTGGCCAAATTATATCTAGTTCTGGTCTCATCTGGCATAACTCCCTGAAGACAGAGATCATTTCAGATTAATGAGAATTTTTTTTAGAAGTACAATAATTAGTTTTAAATTGGTTTTGGGGTGGGGGTGGGGGAGGAGGAGCATGCTGTAGTACGCCACTTCACAGCTCGGTTTGATCCGATTGAACTCAGGTTACTGTCTGGGATTGTGTTTCTTCTCCATATGTCTTATCTTCTTCCCATATGGTTGTTAACACTAGTTTCCTCCCACTTGACGGTCGGCGATGCTAGATTGTTTCTATGTGTGAACGCGTTGCGCCGTGAGATGCTGGTTTTGCGCAGAGTTCCTAGGAATCTGCAGCAAGATTTATCAGGATGGAGTGCTTATTGAAGACAAACGAATGGTTTCCTGAGGGCACCAGTAGTTTCACTACGTTTGAATGATGAAAAGCACTATAGTTTAATTGTTGCCTCAGTTTTTACTTTAGATAATGATTTCTTCCTAGCAACTCTGGATTTAACGGTACATGCACTTATTGAACCGATGGTCTCATAGGGATAAATTGATAGTATATATATATATATATATATATATATATATATATATATATATATATATATATATATATATATATAAATATAATGCAACCTGAGGAGCTCCATTAAACTTGCACATAGGCATTTTTGTTGAGTGCAGATAAAGCCTAACTAGTGAAAAAGTAGGATTGTGTTCTCTTATTGAATCTCTCTAAGTGCTTCCTTCTGTGCGCTTCTTCTGTTCTTGGCTACCTGCTCCTTAAATGGTCTCATTAGAGCGAGGAAAGCGAATTACTGTCTGAACACTCAGAGAGCTTTTTCATCTGCAAGCACATGCGGATGGCTTGTCTGTGTAAATTGCCTGTATATGGTCATATATGGCCGTTGTCAGAGCTCTGCAGCTTACGGGGGGAACTGAGCGATCTTAACTGAGGTTAGGGAAACCGACCTGGAGTCGCGTATGTGTGTGTGTGTGTGTGTGTGTGTGTGTGTTTGTGTGTACAGCGGTGGAAAAAAATCACTAGCTGAGCCATGCAGGACAAGCCTAAGCTACTTAGATTTTCATTGTAGTAAATAACCCTTGAATTCGACTTGCTTAATTAAGCTTAGCGAGCTTTGCTGCAGTGTTATGTACCAGGTGTTCTGTAACTATATTACCTACTTCCTGAATCCCAAATCCCACGTTTCGATTCAAACATCAAAAACTGTGTGATCGGAACAATGTATGTGGGCAAATTACCGTGCACTTTATGACAGATTATTTTTTGCAGAATGCAATCCTGTGAGAAAAGTGACAAAACTAAGTGCACTGCAAAACCATTATATAACTGGCGGGTAAACATAATGAAAGACAATTAAGACAATAACCAGAACTTGTGCATAATTACTTGTTTCTTGCTTCAATAAAAAACAGTGGTTAACAATTTCATCATTTGAATGAATTGCCTTAGTGATGTCGGAGAAAATAAGCTTCCTGATCTCACGATTAAGGAGAGAGCGTGGGGAAGGGGGGAAAGGAAAAAAAGAAAGTATTATCAAATGGAGTGTCAGGAACTGCTCGCTCCAGTTTCAATTGCGGAACCTCAGGAGTATTTCTATAATGAAGTACAATAAAACAAAATACATGTTAAAAAAAAGCACATGTATATATGTTCTATTATTACCATTAATATTGTCTGTAAAGTGATTTGTAAGGCAATTTTAATGTTTGCAAAGATCAGCTAAATTTGTTGGTAGTGTTTTGTCATTTCAAATAAACACTTAACCCTATCACATGGTTCATTTGAACTACATATACTATATTTCCAATGTTATCTATGTGTATCGTGCCCTGATTTCTTTGTTTTCTTTTTTGTACAAATTCATTTCATAATTCATTCATTCATCTTCTACCGCTATATACGATCTTCCCTCGGGTCACGGGGAGTCTGTGCCTATCTCAGGCATCTATGGGCATTAAGGCAGGATACACCCTGGATGGAATGCCAACCCATCGCAGGGCACACACACACACATTCATACACTAGGGACAATTTTCCAAGTTGCCAATCAACCTACCGTGCATGTTTTTGGACCGGGGGAGGAAACGGAGAACCGGAGAATTGAAACCGGAACTGGCTTTTTTTCATTGGGACCGGGGAGGACGGACCCCCTGGAAACCCGAAAAAATGAGACCTGGAATCGGCGAAAAGGCTGAGAAAAACCCCCTGAGGCACGGGGAGAAACATGCAAACTCCACACACACATGGCCGAGACGGGAATCGAACCCGGACCCTGGACATCCTGGCGGCCTGTGAGGTGAACGGTGCGATTCGTTTTGACGGCGTACTACTAAGTTTCACTAAGTAAGCCGTGCACCCGTGCCTTTTGTTCTTCATTTCCACCGTAATGAATTCTAAAATTCTAAAAAAAAAAAAAAAGCCAGGGTTCATTGTAAGTCCCAAGAGCTCTGGAAGGACATGCTATGGGGGAAGGGGGCTGAAGCTTTCAAGTCAGTGTCGGGTTAATATCACAGAGTTCAAGAACACTGCACAGATCACACGGGATTAATATTTCGAATGGCTCATCTCACATTTGTAACTTGAGTGCTTACTCGCGCTAGTGTCCTCTCAAGTGATGGCTAATTGCGAAGGTCGACAGGTTAGATCTAAAATGATAAGAGGAAATGTCATACAATATCTTGACACTGTGATATCATGCAGTGACATATATTGCACTAGCCGCGAGCAGACACAACACCATGTTTCAAGGCTTTTTTACCCGAGGTGATCTAATATAAGGTCTACTGAGGTGATTTTTTTGTCTTTGTAAATCAGGTACTTTTTGCTTCATCTTGGATCAGTCAATCAACATAAAAAAAAAAAAAATTCCCTATACATTATTGAAATATTCGAACGGCTACTTTTAAACCTAATTAAGCTATTAACTTTCATGTTAATGGAGTGAGAGCATTGCTTGGTTAATGATATTCCCTTAATTAACTCCCTCATGAAATGTTATGCTATATAGTCAGAGGTTTGTGATCACTTCATTCGCAAGCATGTGTTTTTAAACATCCTGTTCTCTCTCTCTCTCTCTCTCTCTCTCTCTCTCTCTATCTATATATATATATATATATATATATATATATATATATATTTATATGTGTGTGTGTGTGTGTGTGTGTGTGTGTGTGTGTGTGTGTGTGTGTTTTAATTAGATTTACAGTCTGGCTTTTAGGATTTTCCCTTTCAGCCTCAAGAGCATTTGTGAGGTTGGGAACTGATGTCGGATAAGAAAGCCTGAGGCGTTGTGACTAATCTTTCTTTCTTTGTTTCTTTCTTTCAGTCTTTCTTTCTTCTCTTTTTTTCCTTGCCTTGTTAAATATTCATGTTCGGCACAGTTTATTAATTGTAACTGAACACATCCACATTGCAATGCTCATGTTGGCCGGGAATCTCTCTCTCAAGTCCCTCAGCCTACCCTCTCTCCGCTCTCATCCACGGTGGGCTCTTCTAGCCTTATTTCCTATTCACACTCACTTTTACGAGCAGAGCGGGACCAAGGGGGAAAAAAAAAGGGAGGGAGGTTTCCATGGTAACGGGCAGCAGGGCTAGTCACTGTGGTTTGCGGCACGTGATCTGCAAACAAATGCACGCCCGAGTTAACAACCGCTGGCAGATTAACCACGCACATCAGTCCCGTATGCAGCTGTGCCGCTCTGTTATATAACTGTACACCGTTTCATTTACTCGGGCGAAGAGTACAGGATTGAGTCGTCTTAAGCGCGGTGGATACATTTCATTCAACAGGACAGAAATAGAGATCCGCGGTTAATAACTTTTATTTTTTTTTTGTAAAAGATAGAAACTATAGTTTCACGCGTAACACTGCTTTTCCAATCAGGATAAAACATTGACTTTCAACTTCACAGAGAAAATAAAAAATAAAAAACAAGCATCAGTAAGCATAAGCTCAGCAGAACTGGTTTAATTATCTTTTTGAGAAACAGACCATACTCTCCGCAGGCTTCTTGTAAGCTGCTCATTATATCCCTTATGCAGTGGCACCACTTCTGGAGAGGTACAGCCTGTAAACACACACCCCAAGATAATCAGCTTAGGCTAGACTAGGAGCAAGCGTAATGTGACAGGTGTCTTACACATTCATCAACAACAACAACAACAACAAAACTATATTTGATAGCCGGGGCTGAATGAAGATATCATAATTCATTCAAACCCAAAACCTTACACCTGACATGAGGAACGACAGAATTTGTCTCATGGAGAAAAGCTACTTAATTATTACAGTGTTTGAACTGCCAGTGTGAGGGTACACCGGTTCGCTGAAAATTTGTATATGTGAGTCAGTGTAATTCTTACAAACAATTATGGTATCTGATAACGGCTGTAGATCTCAGATATTTAGAGACGCGCGTTGACGAAACCTTCTGGCAAATAACCATGTTTAAGATGACATTATATCAACATAGAAAGGATTTAATACCTGACCGAGTAATCAATCCGAGCTTAACGCTCTCGCTGTTTGAGCTTGTCGCAGGTTGAACAAAAGATTAGACCTTATTTGCATTGCAAAATGAACATAAAACGGCAGAGAGCGGCGACAACTGTCTGAGAGGAACATAAAAAAATTAATAGGACAATGCAGCCGAGATCACGTTGTCCTCTGAATGAACTATTAACCTTTTCTCATATTCCAGACGCAGGCTAAAATGAGTCAGCATCCACCATTTGCTCATGTGAAGTATAATTGGAGGGCTGTTGCCCTGTTATTTCGAGTTGGTTCCGAAAAAAACACAGGACTATGCTAAAGCCTGGAAACTGGAAAGAGGAAAAAAAAAACGAAAAAAAAAAAAAAAAAAACAGAAACAGAACAAGCTCTGTTTGCAAAATGTGCCCCCTATGCACTGCTTTGGAAACTTCACGACCTTTGACCCAAGCAATGGGGGAGTGCTAGACACGTCATCTGAAGCATTAACATACACTGCACACCATTGAGAGCACAACACTCGATTTCATGTTGCCAAGCAACAGGGCCGTCGTATAGGGAATGCGGCGAATTGGGTCTTAAGGAGGGCTCCGCTTTCACAGGAAGGTAACGTACGTAGTTGAGCGCGAAGAACATCTTGTTGTCAAGGATGAAGCATGGCTAATTGGACTTCGACTTAACCTGCTCATCCAGTGAAACATGTGTGTTACTGTGTCTCAGCACATGTGTAAGTGTGTATACACATACATACACCCATATATATATATATATATATATATATATATATATATATATATATATGTACATATGTACATTATACATATGTGTTAGCTAAACCTTTGTATGATAGATATGGCCAGAATTTCTCTTTTGAGCCTGTTGAAATTTAATAATACCCTATATTCAATCAAAAAAATCTATTCTTTCATTCATTCATTAATTCATTTAGCCTGTGCCTATCTAAGGCGTCTTTGGACATCAAGATAGGATACACCCAGGACGGAATGCCAACCCATCCCAGGGCGCACACACACACACATTCATATTCATATTCATACACTAGGGACAATTTTCCAAGGTGTCAATCAACCTACCGTGCATGTTTTTGGACCGGGGGAAACCAGAGAACCCGGTGAGGGTTTTTCACCCCACGGGGACTACATGCAAACTCCACACACACACACACACATGGCGGAGGCGGGAATTGAACCCCCAACCCTGGAAGTGTGAGGGGATCGTGCTAACCAGTAATCCACCATGCCCCTGACTATACACCTAATTTGATTACATTTATACATCAATTAAGCCTAATAATGTTAATAGTAGCATCTGCTCTTTAAATTATAATTAAATGGGCAAAGCTATCCTTAGTCACTGCCACCCATGCCGAGAAGAAAGAAATCTTCATACACGTTTTGTTAATGCTCATAGTCGAGGCAAGGGCTACAAGGCAATTTGGAAAGAACTGGATGTCCCTGTATCAACTGTACAGATTATCATCATGCTGTTCAATATGCTCAACACTGTCACAAACCTGGACGCGCATGACAGGAAGCGCAGAATATTTTCTAGGGTGGCTAGCGAACTCTGCAGTGAGGGAAACAACCCCGTATCACCACCAAAACTCTAATAGACACCCTCAACCAATCATGGGAGACGGTATCAAGATGAATTCTGCATCGAGTTGGTCTCCATGGATATCGGCCCAGGGATGCGCGCCTGGACTTTGCAAGGGTTCACCTAAATAGAGATCCAAACTTCTGGTTACTAAACCGGAGCTCTTTGGACATATGTTTGGTGTCAGAAAGAAGAAGCCTTGAATCCTAAGAATACCAACCCACCGGTCAAGCACAGCGGTGGGTACATTATACTATGGTAGAGCTGAGCGATATGTCATATAAATTTTGGATACAGCGGGGAAAATACGATGACTGTGCTGGAATAAACAAGTTGTCCCCCTGTACACCATCAACGCTGTGAAAAGTTGTGGTGGTAGCATTATGCTGTGGGGATGCTTTTCTTCACCAGGGACAGGAAAGCTGGTAAGAATTGATAGGAAGATGGATGGACCTAATACAGGGCAAGCCTGGAAGAAAATCCATTAGAGGCTGCAAAGGACTTGGACGGAGGTTCATCTTCCAGCAGGCCAACGACCCTAAACGTACATCCAGAGCTACAAGGGCATGGTTTGGATCATTGCATAGGCTTGAAAAGACTTAAAAATTGCTGTTCATAGACATTCTCCATCCAGTCTGATTCAACTGAGCACTGTTTTGCAAAGAAGAATAGGCACAAATTACAGTCTCTAAAAAAGCCCGTAGACATATACACAGAAAAATACTTGCAGCTGAAATTGCCTCGTGGGGGCTCGATACATATGGATGGCATTTTTATTTATAAAACATATGTATGATTTTTCTTGCACTTCTATCCCAATCAAATACATTTACATGTATAGTTATAGCATGGCATATACAATGTGGAAATATTCAAGGGGTATGAATACATTTGCAATGCACCGTATATAAATATATTGACCAGTCATAGCATTATGACAGGTAACGTGAATAACACTGATTATCTCTTCATCATTGGCACCTGTTAGTGGGTGGAATATATTAGGAGGCAAGTGAACATATTCTCCTCAAAGTTGATGTGTTATAAGCAGTAAAAATAGGCATCCATAAGGATTTGAGTGAGTTTGACAAGTTTTGATGGCTAAACAACTGGGTCAGAGCATCTCTAAAGCTGCAGCTCTGGTGGGGTGTTCACGGTGAACTGGCGACAGGGTCATTAATCAGGCAGGCCCATTCTCAATGGGTTAGGAGTCTGTTGGCTGCAAAAAGGGAACCAAGACAACATTAGACAGGTGGTCATTATGTTATGCCAGACTGGTGATTATACATTGTGTACATATATGCAACCCCCTATCTGTTAGAATATTTAAAAAAATTAAAATTACTCAGGATGTACCAAAAGGCTGGAGGTTGTATTAAAGACCATCATATAATGCAAATATTTATACGCATGAGACGCTTTATGCCATAAACAGAATTAATGGGCTAATGCTAAATGTAGGCTGTTTTGTTTTCTATTTTTTTTTCCATTTTATTGTAATTCTTTAAAAAAATATTATATATTTATCTTCCTAAAAGCATAACAAAGACTTTGGTGCTTTATAACTGTTCTATCGTATTTACTGGACCCCAAAATGGAAATACAGCTTCATGGTTCCATCACTCTCAATATAAATAGAAGCTATTGTAATGTCCCAAATCATTATGCAAATTCTGTCTTTCCCTTGTTTTTCCGAAACATTTTTCTTTCTAAATAGTCATTATATTATGATGTCGATGCTATTACACTGAAAAAGACTGGTAATGACTGATAATTATATTTTGAAAAGAACGCCAAATACATTTCAAAAGTAATTATATCAGAATGCATTTCGAAAACATCCGATGGGTCATAATGAATTTAATTTGCCATGGACAGATCCTTTTTATATTGAAGTACATAATAAAATATTAATAATAATAATAATAATGATGAATATGAAAAACAAAACTTTATAGTACCAGTTCCATGATAAATAAATGAGTTCTTTTTTGGGGATGACTTTAACAACTCCATATATTTGAGGGTGCTAGAATTACTTTCCAGAATGCCGTCTGTAGATATACCAACCCCATAGATATTCCTTTTAAGAAGCTCCATAGGTTCCTATATATCAGGAGATGATGGTTGATAAAAAATGACCCCCTCCCCCCTTTATCTTTTAATGTCCATAGCGGCCAATGTTTTTGTAGCATAGAATTGCTCCTTGTCCTTTTTTGACCCTCATGACACCGTTCCTTTTTTCTTTTAAAATATATATCACAGGGGGAAAAATGGTGAGTCACCAACGCCACATATCTTGCAGCGGTCATTTTGACAACCTCAGTGACCCTAAAGGAATTGAACATCTGAGTTCCTTCCTAAATCACCACTCTACCGTGCCCATGTTGACACTACAGATTTGTGAAACAGGATGGTTGTTGACCAGCAATCATTCTTCACCTTCTGGTCTAACATTTGTAGGTGAATAAAACTGTACAATTCCTTTAGTAAGATTTGGTTAGAAGTGAACTTTTAGCTTCTGGAGGATCCAAGAACTTCCAGCGACACCAGCAGATACGTTTCTTCAAATATGTTTTCATTCTTGAGGGGTTTTCTTTTTCCTTTTATATGCCCTTTAAATGCAATTAATGTCTGACAAAGTTTCTTTAACAAGCCTTTTTTTTCCATTTTTTTGTTTAAACTCATCTTTGCTTTGACTCAGAATTCACTCTCTTGTGAAATATCACTCGTTTTCATGCCTGTTGAGAGACCCCGCACTGCTTCACACTTTTTAACTTGAGGATCTTTCTTCCTCATTGCATGAGAACTGTGACTTGTTTAATAATGTGGAACGAGCCCTTTAAGGGAGGCTTCGCTTTAATTAAGATCAACAGGCATGCTAATTAACAAATCTGTCTGAGATTTATATGTCGTCAAAAAAGTACAAATCTGGGATGGCTGTTATTCGGCCAAGGAATCGTCCCGATGTTTCACTTGCATAACAATTTGGATCGTCGTACAAATGCATTCGTTACGGTTCTGTATTCGTACATCTTTTTTTTTTTCAATCTGACGTAGGTCGACAATTATTCATAAGCAGCAGTAGACAAGCAGGAAGGGGCTCGGCGTTAGTCAATTAGGAATTTCGAATGAAATCCACGTCGTATGTTTGTAATCATTAAGGAGCTGCGGCACGTTTGTACTGATGAATCCTCAGGAGTCCGTCAGTCACCTGTGGCTAGACAGGCTGATGAGTTTCTCTGCAGCCTATTTACATGTGCACAAAAATATCCATAATTAATGTTTGTATTTGTTCTTACAAATAAGCTTGAATTAAGAGAGGACTTGCAGACATGCTGTGTCTCCAACATGCATTAGCAACTCAGGTTTTCCTTTTAATGGGTTTGCACTAAATTCCAGACACCTAAATACATTTTTCTTTTTTTTTTTTTTTTTTTACCCGCACAAGTGAAATGGTTCTTGGTTTATATTGTGTGTTTTAAAATGCAAATTGAAACATGTTTTTTTTAACCAATAAATGCAACTTGTGCTTCACCTTTATAGCAGTTGTTGAATAACAAGGACACAGTGGTGTTGATGCAAAGCGCCACTCATCTCCTCAGGTCTGAGCTGCACATTGAGGTGCCTATGTCTGGGTGAGATAAATGAGGCCAGGCTGGGCTCAAATATGCAACAGCAACCGTGTAATATGAGTGAAACAATCGAAATATTGGCACCTGGTATGTTTTTTTCTGGCTATATGGCATTGCTGTTGATTTGTAAAATCTGATTCACAGGTATGTGGGTGTGTATATATATATATATATATATATATATATATATATATATATATATATATATATATATATATATATATATATATATATATATATATATATATATATATAATATAATATATATGTGCATACAATATGTGCATAAGCATAAATGGATAAAAAAGATTACATTTTTCTTTAAATAAAATAAATAAATGATTGTAATTGTTATAATAGTGCAGTGGCATTAAGTAAACTGAACACTTCAAAATAACAATGTACATAATGTTACTGAGGGAATTCAAGCATACATGTTTGTAGATAGATAGCAAAAGATTTTAACCATTAAAGTGAATTCTGTTCAAATTCAAGTCAGTGGGTGATTCAGTGTTTGGGCGTCATCGAGATTAGTTAATTGGTTAATTGTGGGTTAATTGGTAAGTGGGCGAGTCAGGAAGTCAGCAAATGAGTGAATGCATGCATGATACCTTTTCCAGTTTCATTGCTAGCAAAAGAAGTTGCATAGCATTGGTGAGTCGCCAAGCTAATGAGTAGGTGAATCGCTGATCTGAGATCAGTGAGCCAGTGGGTTGGTGAGTCACTGAGTGAGCGAGTGAGTAAGCTAGTGAGTGGGGTTTGTTGAGTCACTGTGCTAGTGAGTGGGTGAGTCACTAATCCAGAGAGGGTGTGAGTCACTGAGAGGGTGAGTCACTGAGCCAGTAAGAGAATGAGTCACTTGGCTAGATGGTAGGTGAGTCACCAAGCCAATGAGTAGGTGAATCGCTGATCTGAGATGTGTGAGCCAGTGAGTTGGTGCGTGAGTGAGTAAGCTAGTGAGTGGAGTCACAGAGCTAAAGATTTGTTGAGTCACTGTGCTAGTGAGTTGGAGGGTCACTAACCCAGAGACGGTATAAGTCAATGAGTAAAAAAGTGTGTGAGTCAGTGAGAGGGTGAGTCACTTAGTCAGTAAGTGGGCCAGGGAACAAGTAAGAGAATGAGTCACTTGACTGGAGCGTAGGTGAGTCACTAAGCTAGAGAGTGGGTGAGTCGCTGATCCAGTGAATGGATAAGTGAACCAGGGAATAAGTGAGTCACTGAGCCATAGAATGCGGGTGAGTGACCCAGTGAATGGGAAAGTGCATCGATGAATGGGTGAGTGAGACAGTGAATGAAAAGGATGAGTGAAACAACGAGTGTGTGAGTTACTAAATGAGAGATTCGGCGAGGGATTTATCATAGGACATTAAATCGCCCCGTATGCAACATTGTAACAGCAATTTGTATTAATGAAAAACTCAAATGAACCTTGATGAACCAACTCATAACAGACCCTCCACTTTCACTGCGAACACAAGATGCATAACAATAATAAATCCAGTCAATGCTACTAGCTTTGTTTTTGAACCGTCCTAAACAGCAGACATTATAATTTCACCATCACTGTCAGCATTTTGGACAAATACCTTGATACCATGTTGTGGCATTTACAGCAAAATTCAACTGGGATTTGCTTATTTTAAGAGTGCCATACTTGGCAAGTCAGTCAGGGCTGTTGAGTTCATTTCCATATCCATTATTTAAAAAATAAAATTAATTAAAGTAAGCTCACGGAAATAATTAATGGCAATCTAAAATGGGTGTTTTTTCAGAAGCCTTTTCATATATATTCATTTATCTGAGGCAGTTTGACTAATAACTCTTGTGTCAATGCAAAGTAAATAGCTTTTCCATAGGAAAAAGAAAAAAATAACCACAATAACACATTAGCAGTAGTATTGACTGAAAGTACTGATTTAATTGTAGCTGGCCCAGCTTCCCCTTCATATGCTTGATTAAATTACACACAAAGACTAAAAGCCACTGAGCACCCACCTGGGCACAGATCATGTTTCCCCATTTTTCCTCGTTACTTATTTCACAAATGTCTCTTTGGGTCAAACAAAGAAATAATAATAAAAATAAAAAAATAATAATAAATGTTATGCTGTCCGCACCGGTTTGATCCAGGTGGGGACAGATTTTATTTTGCTTTGATTGAAAAATTGATCCGCATTTGCTTTTGCCTTGCTTTAGAATTCTCAGCAGTATGTCTTTCATTGGAGAGCCTGCAGGCGTTTACTAAAAGCCAATGCAATAGAGTTAGTCATCATTTTCATTGTGTGTTCTGTTGTAATTTATTAGCCCCCCCCCCCCCCCCCCCCCCCCCGATTTATTTATTTTCTCTATTTAGACCTTTTCAATGAGGCCATCTTATATTTAACAGATATAAATGCAGCATGTGGCATAAGCAAGTAGTGTTGCTTCCGAAGGGTTCAAAGTTCCCAGTTTGCATGTTTTTTTTTGTGTGGGTTTCATCTCCGTTTTTACATTTCCTCCTGCCTCTTGTTTTTCAACAGTAGGTACATTCGCTGTTAGAAATTGCCCCTGGGTAAACGTGTGTGTGTACATGTGTGTGTACGTGTGTGTGTGTGTGTGTGTATGTGCCCTGTAATGGACAATCTAGGGTGTATCTTAGCCTGGTGCAAAATGTTCCCAGAATAGTCTTTAGATCAACCTTGACCTGGATAAAGTTATTGCAGAAGATGAATCAATTCAATAAGGTTCCATGAATATTGTACAACGTGGCTGTGCATTTTCCGTGCCATTACATTCATTTTGCTTTCCCAATCGATTTGACATTTTCATTTATGCTTCACAGTCAATTGCAGGTTTCATATAATTACCCCCCCCCCCCCCCCCCCCCCCCCCCCCCCCCCCCCCCCCCCCCCCCCAAACCCCAAAAAAAAAAAAAAAAAACAAACACATTATTGACTCATTGTAACTGAAATGTTTCCTGAACAACAGGATAAATATTGCACTACAGATATTACATGATATAACATGCTTACACGGGCTTCACTTATTCAAAACTCATGTATTGGAATAGTGATTAATAATTGATGACACGGCGACATAATTATATCAGAGGACATTTGTCACGTTTGCTGATGTGTTCTGCATGATTGACTTCGATACCCTTGACACTTCTGTGGACGCCTGATTGTGGAAACTGAATGATGCTTGCCATCCGGTCTAAAATATGGAAATACTTTTACTTTTGGATAATTTTTATAAATGGGCTTCAATTATCTATATTTTATTATTATTATTATTATTATTATTATTATTATTATTAATGGCTTCAGCTATCAATTATTTTGTTCATAGAGTATTCTAATGATTTTTTTAAAAATAATGATTATTAATCACATTATTACATATACAAGAGAAACTAAGGCAAGCTTTTTAAAATGAACACATAATTTGTTTCCTTTTTTCAAAAATGTACATTTTTATTGCTGAAATTACAGACAAGAAAATCTGCGACTGCTAATGTATGCATTCAATTACCTTATTACATCAAGATACAAATATATCAATAGTAAAATCTTGAATAAAAATATAAAAATCTATTTAAAAATACTCAAAAATGAACTGTGGAGAGTTTACTATGTTTTAGCTCAGGCGTCTATGGGCATTAAGGCAGGATACACCCTTGACGGAATGCCAACCCATCGCAGGATACAAACACTCACAATCACACACACATTCACACACTAGGGACAATTTTCCAAGGTGCCAATCAACCTACCGTGCATGTTTTTGGACCAGGGGGAAACTGGAGAACCCAGAGAAAAACCCCCTGAGACACGGGGAGAACATGCAAATTCTACACACACATGGAGGAAGGGGGCCTCGAACCCCGACCCTGGAGGTGTGAGGCTAACGTACTAAACACTAAGCCACCGTGCCCCCCTAATTATTCATTCATTCATCTTCTAGCGCTTTATCCGATCTTCCCTCGGGTCACGGGGAGCCTGTGCCTATCTCAGGCGTCTATGGGCATTATGGCAGGATACACCCTGGATGGAATGCCAACCCATGCCGGCTTCAGCCCCTCCAAATCTGTCACTTATCAGTCACTATACATCAATAGCAAAAACACCAGTGCTTGAGAACTTTCTCTCGCTTGCATTTTGACATCCAAATAATATACTTTTAAATAAATGACTGGCCTTATCTCATTCTTTTTCATATTGATACTTATTTGTTGTATAAATTCCTTGTGCGTACTTCATCTATAAGGTGCATTTGTATGATTCGAAGCCAATTATCTGAGGTTTACATTAGTTACACGATTTTTTTTACACACACTCAGGAGCACAAGCAAGGATAAATCCTTTAGTATCCAGCTTGATTAAAGAGCCTCATTACCTTGGCTGTCTGCCGGCAAAGGTTATGTTTGGTAAAAAGCCAATTTACCTACTGCAGTCCGTCTGTCTAAACCTTTGCTTTGTGAAGTTTTTTGGATAGTGACATGCCAATGCAAAATGGACATAAACAAACAAACAAACAAATAAATAAATAAATATATAAATACTAAATAAATCAGTTTATTTTGCCCACCACATTATCACAACAAAGGCGACACATACATAATATATTTTTGTGTGTATTATATAAATGTTAATGAGTAGAAATGTATTCTGTTTAACAATGGGTGGTGATAATGAAAGGGAATTTTTTTTTTTTGTAAATTTCCTGTAAAATCTAAAAGCTGATTGGGTTGTAAGTAAATCTATACAATGTCATTTTCTCCTTTTGTTGCATTTAGAGGCGAAAACTTGACACGAAGATATAATATTTCAGTTCAGGAAAATCCCTAGTTTTATGAACTATATATAGAAGAAAATATATAGAAGAAAAGGTTTTCCTAGACCACCGTGCAATTATATAAAAAAACATAACTTATGTAAAAATCTGTTCTCCTTTCCACAGTCTCTTTACAAGTGAGTATTACGCCCGCACAAGGAGAAGTCAGCGTCGGAGAGTCCAAGTTCTTTTTGTGTGAAGGTAATTTTGCCACTTTTTCTTCATTCCTAAAATAAGTACTATTTGGATTGGACAAGATGTTTTGCTTAATTGCATTTGTGTCTACTATGTAGCTAACGTTGCTAGCAGGGGTCCCCAACCGACGGTCCATGGATCATTTGGTACTGAGCCGCAAAGCAAAAATTTTATGGCTACAATGCCAGTTTTTTATTAATCTTACAGGTCTTTGGTATATCCATTACATTTTTTAATGCCCTCGCCTCACTACTTCATTTGACTCTGGGCTAACCCTTGAAAAAGTTAGCCGGTCCAGGGAGAAATGTTCTGCATGATACTGCATGATACTGCTCTCTGGTACAAAAAAAAATGATGGGGCCGTATTAGTGATTAATCACTATGTGCACATCATAACCATGGACATTATATACACCTCAGTATGTGTTACTCATGCACCTTATTCAATTCAAAAACTGATGGCGTTGTCGCTTAGGCACGCATGTTATTTGTTAAGAGACCGTGACATGTCTATATGATAGAAAAACTCAATTACTTACCTAGTATTTATTTACGGCTTCACTCGTTCATTCATCTTCTACTGATTTATCTGATCTTGCCTCGGGGAACCTGCGCCTATCTCAGGCGTCTTCGGGGGAATCCAGGCAGGATACACCCTGTATGGAATGCCAACCAATCGCAGGTCACGCTCACATTCACACTAGGGACAATTTTACAAGGTGCCAATCAACCTACCGTGCATATTTTTGGACCGGGGGGGGGGCGGAGAAAATCCCAGTGAGGCACAGGAAGAATATGCAAACTCCACACCCACATGGCAGATGTGGGAATCCAACCGCCAACCCTGGAGGTGTGAGGCGAACGTGCTAATCGCTAAGCCCCCTGATAGCTTCAATTCAAGTGAAGTTCATTTGAACTCGGGCAGCACTTTCACTTTACTTGTTGGGTTTTAAATTTTAAAGCTCATTTCTCAAAGGATATTAGGAACACGTCAATGCAGAGGACACTAGTTTCCATACGCTTTGCTGAATCTGCAACTTGCGTACATTATTTGCTATTTCAGCACTCATCTTCGACACATTTGAAGACTTTCCGGCGAAAACTATATGACGACGTGTACGTCGATAGGGACTTCAAAGTACATCATACTGGATGAAGAGAATCCGCCAAGTGTAAATGTTAATATAACTTTCAGCTTTATCTTTCCACATTGAGGACAAATGAGGGACGCAGACATTCTCAAGAAGACATGGTGATGGTGTAAACCTTTGAATAGTATGAATAGGTGTTTATTGTTATTAATTTCTTTGAAAATTGCATATTTAATTCTGCCCTTCAAAAGCCACATGAGACAATTTACATCGAAAAGCGACCCATAATGCATTCTTTTTTATCACCCCTCTAACTATTATACATTTTTCATTAGTAACCTTTTGCAGATTCTGCAAAGGCGTACAGAATGTAAACGTCTGGACTCTTCTGTACAGTGTATATTTTACCTGAGGTTATTTTTGTCCTGCTCAGTTTATAGCAGGTAAAACATGGTCAAATCCTTCCATCTGCTTTCAAAACGGCGAGCTGGAATTCAAATCCCAGAGAAACTCTGGTAATAACGACGGGATCCCACCTCCTCGTGTAAAACTTTCAGATTAAGTGAACTCTGACCGGTCTCCCTATGAATCTTCTGCTCTCCCTTTCTTGCTTTGACAAAGCCGCCATGCCGATAATTGCTATTCTTAACTGAACCATTAACAAAGCATGTATTTTCCGGTTCAGTGATTCAGCGCTTTGCTAACCAGAGATATCAAATATAATTTCGCCATCAGGCTCCCATTTTTAGGCTTTTCTGGCGACATTTGCTTTAGATGAATATGTATGATGAATTTGATTGGATTCTAATTGTTGTGCGTTTACGTGTCTTTGTATTATGCTGTAGTTGTCGGTTCAGTGAAGGGGATCGACTGGTTCTCCCCGATCGGCGAGAAGATCGAATCCAACAGGCAGGACATCACAGTGATCCGCAACGACAAGACATCCTCTACGCTCACTATCTACAACGCCGTCGTTGACAACGTCGGCACGTACAAGTGCGTCGCCACCAGCGGAGACCAGCAGGCCGAGGCCACAGTGAACGTGAAGATATACCGTATGGCCATATTTATATATATATATATATATATATATATATATATATGCATTTGTTTTGTTCAATCTGTAGTCAAGATTTCACCCTTGCTTTTTACTCTCTACTCCATGTTCAGGAAACACCCGTCGGACATTGCTGTATTGTATTGTATAATCCTCACAATAATTCATTCCAAACGCTTAGTGCTATCAGAATGTTAATGGATGTAGATAAACAAATGCTCTCGGCTAGTCGGAGATTTTCCTGATAGCAGATGTGTGTGTGTGTACAGGTGGGAACTCACAAATGGGATGAGTGTCAAGAAAATTCCTTTTTTACTTTTTCATTTCAACAGTCCTATTTAATCATTTTGTTATTTCTGCAATACGAGGCAATTCTTAAAATAAAACGGATTGATAGGTGCGGCTTTTTCCGTCGCACGGTACTGGTACTTGCCAATGAATTTTCCTCTTTAGCATCTACTAGAAATGAAAATTGCAGCATGGTACAAGGTAAACAATATAGCTCGGGGGCAATGCAGTAGCTATTGAGCAAATACAAGTCTAAATGGTTAATTGCACCTTGAACCTTAGAAAGTGAAGAAATACAACTACTTCTTTTTTTTTTTTTTTTTTTTTTTTAAAGATAAATATTTGTATATTTAATATGGGCAAGATTATTCTAATTTGTAAGGAAATACTCGAGTGATAACTCAGACAAGCATCATTTTCTGAGTCTACAATAAAACGGTATTTGCATATATATCGAATTTTATAGGGCATGTCTGGATGTATCTGGTAGCATTCAATTTTCCTTTAAACCTGTTCCAGTGAGTTCCATAAAGACACGGGTTGAAATGGAAGATTTTGTGTGGCCTTCTCTACTGAACAACTTTAGTATAAAATATATTCTAACGAAAGTATTGGGGGGGGCACGGTGGCTTAGTGGTTAGCACGTTCGCCTCACACCGCCAGGATCCGCGTTCGATTCCCGTCTCGGCCATGTGTGTGTGGAATTTGGAGTTTGTTCTCCCCGTGCCTCAGGGGGTTTTTCTACGGGTTCTCGGTTTCCTCCCTAGTCCAAAAACATGCACGGTAGGTTGATTGGCACCTTGGAAAATTGTCCCTAGTGTATGAATGTGTGTCAGTGTGTGTGTGTGTGTGTGTGTGTGCCCTGCGATGGGTTGGCATTCCATCAAGGGTGTATCCTGCCTTAATGCCCATAGACGCCTGAGATAGGCACAGGCTACCCGTGACCCGAGGGAAGATCGGATATAGCGGTAGAAGATGAATGAATGAATGAATGAAGTACTGGGACACCCGTACTTTAGCAGCAATATATGTGCTGTTCCCCAAACCGCTACCACAAAGCCGGAGGCGCACCTTTGTGAAGGATGTCTCTGGATGCCGTAGCATTCAATTATCCTAATTAGAATTTTCACTTGAACTGGTTCTTATTCTAGCACAACGTGCCCCTTTGCACAAAGCAAGTGGCCTACAATCGAGCTCTGACCTCAACCCTATTGAATGCTTTCGGAGCACTGACTGTACCCCAGTCCTCCTAACTATATTTGATATCAATCACACTCAAAATGTAGTTTCGCAGCTTCGCAGAAGATCGGAGGTTATTGTAACAGTAAATCTGGTACAGCAGTGTACAAGTTGTTGTTTTTTGTGGGTTTTTTTTCTTTCTTTTAACTGGCACATAAAACTACAAGCAGAATTGCCTTTACAATAAATGGTTCCATTTGATGATTATAGCCCACATCTAAGTACACGTCTTATTTATTTGTTATCTAAAAATAACTACTTGGAATTAAAGTGTAAAGAGCATTGCGTTTAAAGCTCAAATCGTGACGTACTTGTGTGTGTGTGTGTGTGTGTTTTTTCCTCCTGCAGAAAAGATTACCTTCAAAAACGCCACGTCACCGCAAGAGTTCACCGAGGGGGACGACGCCGTCATTGTGTGCGATGTGATAAGTTCGCCACCACCCACCGTCATGTGGAAATACAAAAGGGCAAAAATTCAGTTTGACAAAGATGGTACGACTCCGATTTGTCGCTTTCTTTCTTTCTGTCTTTCTATCTTTATTGCAGTATTCGAATAAGAAAAATGGCATAAATATACATATATAAAATACCTTTAGGATCTATTTTTGACATTACTGAACAGAATTCATGGCATGACTGGTATTCCCATCAATAAAACTGTCAATCCAATGCCATAAAAAAGAAAAAGAAAAACTTGTGTGTAAAATCTGCCCTTGTAGTGCGCTTCAAGATGTTGGACAACAACCACCTGCAGATCAGAGGGATCAGAAAGGCAGATGAAGGATTATACACCTGTGAGGGCCGCATTATGGCTCGAGGCGAGATCGACTTCCGTGATATCAGAGTTGTAGTGAACGGTGAGCTCTCCGTGCTTTTATTTGCACTTTAAAAGGTTTTATTGTTTTGGGCTAAATTGCTGTTTGTCACATTCGGGTGCCACGCTGTTCAACCCAGACACTCATTACAGCGATTTGGTCTGAATGGAGTAATTTACTGCTGAGTTTTCTATATATATATAAAAAAAAAAAAACTACAATAAACATTGACCTTGCCTAACCGAACACACAGAAAAGCAAAACAAATACAAAGGAAAAGAAAAGATAGTTTTCTTTTTTTTTGAGGTGAAAAATGCAGTAGACACCGTTCTTATACATTCAGTGGACGCTTGGCGAATATTCGGATACACTTTCTAAACAATACACATCCAGTAAGCATTTACCGTAATTATATCTTCCTCTATTCTGGGAAGATTTTCCACTAGATTTTGGCATGTGATTGTGGAAATTTGTGCTCAAGGGTGTTTGTAAAGTCAGGGCTTTATGATGTAGGCAAACTACGGCCCGCAGGTCAGATCCGGCTCATTGGTCCTTTCGATCCGGGCCGCCGGAGATTGATCGAGAAATCAAAGCAAATCAAATAGAATAAAGTATAACCGCACAGCCGCACCGGAGTTTGCGCAGCGAGAACAATGACGGAGAAACATGTGGAGAGAGAGAGAGAGAGACAGGTAAAACACACGACGACACACCTCTCTCCCCAGCATCAACAAAGACACAGATTGTACATAATGCTTACATTTACATTTATAGCATTTGGCAGACACCCTTATCCAGAGAGACTTACAATTGAGGGCTAAGGGCCTTGTTCAAGGGACCACTAATGGCAGCTTGGTGGTGGTGGGATTTGAACCTGCGATCTTCTGATCTTCTGGTCCAAAGGCCAACGCCTTAACCACTAAGCTACCACCTCCCTTCAATACAATAATGTTGCACCACCCCATGAACAATTCACAATATCGACAATAAGTTAAGTTGAGGTTATATTTGGTACGACCCTCGAACTCACCTCAGGTCTCCCATGTGGCCCTTTGGAAAATATAATTACCCACCCTTGATGTAGAGTGAAGAGCCCTGGGTTCAGCAGGCTTGAAGTCAGAGCCTATAGAAAGCCACTTGCTTTGTGCAATGTGCAAACGTTGCGCTGGTATAGGTTTGAATCTCCTAATATATTCGAAAGGAAAAATTCACAATACAATATCCAAAGACAAGCTATACAGAGGTTTGCGACAAGTGGCTCCTGCTTTTGTCCATGCAGCATTCGTTAAATGTTTGCTGTTTGATTTCACTTTGCGATTCTATTTCAATGCAGAAAGGAGTCAAGCGCTTCGTCTGCTTTTTTATTTTTCTTTCTATCGATGTGAAAGACGACTTCTCCGACTTTCACTTCTCTCCAAAACACCATGCACTAAACATAGACAATCATATTCATGGGCTCCGTTTGAATGAACCCGTTTTATGGATGTGGCATTTTAAAAGGTGTCACTAAACCCACGTCACACAAAAAGACATTTAGTGGAAGCTCATATCCGCGCACCCTATTTACTTCATAGATTTGTATTGTAGCGCAGTGCGGAGAGACACTGTTGCTGTAAATCGTGTTCGAAAGGCTTAAAACGAAACGCTAACCTGATATTATAAAATAAACTTTTTTTTTTTTATCTCCTGCGAGTTTGTTTTGAAGAGGTTTTATTTATTTAAAGCGCTTACCAGTATAAGGTGGCGTTGTGTTGGAAAACAAAAATGCACAAATTGAATTGAAACAATAAAATGATTGCAAAATACTTATAGTGATTTATTTTTAATATTTACACTCGGATCATATTTATAGTTTGATTACAGAGCTGCTTAAAGAGATTTTTTTTTTTTATTTGGAGAGGTTTGCGGGTGTTCCTCGAATAGGAAAATCCATTTTTGCCAATAATGGTTGGCCCATTGCCTCTTGGCTTTAGGGCTTAACAACATGAGGGATAGAAAATATGTCAAATTTATGTCACATGTAATGTACTGTTATGTATTATGAATTTAAAATAAAGAATGATATAATAGACAAATATGTATATATATATATATATATATATATATATATATATATATATATATATATATATATATATATATATATATATATATAAATAAAAAATGCGGGCAAGGTGGCTTAGTGGTTAGCACGTTCGCCTCACACCACCAGGGTCCGGGTTCGATTCCCGTCTCGGCCATGTGTGTGTGGAGTTTGCATGTTCTCCCCGTGCCTCAGGGGGGGGTTTTTTTCTCCGGGTTCTCTGGTTTCCTCCTCCTGGTCCAAAAACATGCACGGTAGGTTTGATTGGCACCTTGGAAAATTGTCCCTAGTGTGTGTGTGAATGTGTGTGTGTGAGTGTGTGTGTCCCTGTGATGGGTTGGCATTCCATCCAGGGTGTATCCTGCCTTAATGCCCATAGATGCCTGAGATAGGCACAGGCTCCCCGTGACCTGAGGGAAGATCGGATATGATCAATAGTATAGTAGTAGTAGATGAATGAATATATATATATATATATATATATATATATATATATATATATATATATATATATATATATATGCATAAAATATATATTGTATATTTACATTTAGAGCATTTGGAAGACACATTTATCCAGAGCACGTTCGGTTATCGTAGTTGTATAGGTGAGCAATGGAGGGTTAAGGGTTTTGCCCAAGGACCCAGCATTGGCAGCTTTTAGGATTTGAACCCATGACTTTTTGATCATAAGTCCCTCATATTATTCACCAGCCTAGCACTTCTCTATATAGACTATTGCTGCACAATATGACCGAATTGTGACACAAATCTTGTACTTTAATTAATGCAGAGGTACACTCTATACCATATCAAAAGTAAAAGTGCTCCATAAAAAGTGTTAATTAAGTTTAAATATTTGCCTTTAAATGTACTTAAATAATAGGGGACGGTGGTTTAGTGGTTAGCATGTTCGCCTCACACCGCCAGGGTCCGGGTTCGATTCCCGTCTCGGCCATGTGTGTGTGGATTTTGCATGTTCTCCCCGTGCCTCAGGAGGTTTTTCTCCGGGTTCTCCAGTTTCCTCCCAGTCCAAAAATATGCATGGTAGGTTGGAAAATTGTCCCTAGTGTGTGAATGTGTGTGTGATTGTGAGAGTGTGTGTCCTGCGATGGGTTGGCATTCCATCCAGGGTGTATCCTGCCTTAATGCCCATAGACGCCTGAGATGCGCACAGACTCCCCGTAAACCGAGGGAAGATCGGATATAGCGGTAGAAGATGAATGAATGAATGAATGTACTTAAATGTTCAAAGTAATTTTGTCACAATTTTGACTCTTAATTAATCAGCTCGGTTTATCTAAAAAGGCTCGGTTACTCTTACCACACTAATCTATTAATAAAATTATATTAATTAGCCAAATACTCATTGGTATCATGAGCCCAAAATCTTCTTTTCAATTACTTAAATAAGGCCATGGGTGTTGTGGCACTCTGGAGTTTCTTTCATTATTTATTCCTCTCTAAATGGACTGATTCATGTTGTACTGATCCCAAACCGTAAGGTCATGCAAAGTAGACACCGCCAAGTAGCAAAACCGAACTCATTCTACCCTTCCTGGTGGCTTTCTGCGTGCTTGACCAGTTCCATTTTTATCAACTCATAAATAAAAATTAACAACTCTTTTTGCAAAATCAGTCAAGTTAAAATTATAAAAGCTATTTAAGTACACTGCTAATTATACATGTCAGAAATTAATTTCTCCAGTATGTTGTTGTTTATCCTTATTTCAGCACTTGATCCAGTAAACACATCATATTCCCTTTTTATACTGTAGATTGTTGTGCACACATTGATTAATAAACTAAAGCCGTAAAAACATAACTTGTCGGTGTAAATACAATCTGTTGAATTTGATTAGTTGTCTTATAAAGCAAATTGTTGGAAATATAAATTGACTACTCATGTATATTGTACATTTTATGTTGTTTGTATTTTTCTAAAATACGAGTATTTTCTAAAATTCCTTAAAAGCTGCACATTTTTCCTTTTTTTTCTTTTTGATTCTGTTTGATATAATGGGAAGTTGTAGCAGTATTTATATATATATCTATATATATATATATATATATATATATATATATATATATATATATACACACACACACACACACACACACACACACACACACACACACCACACACACACACACACACACACACACACACACACATATATATATATAGGATCCTTCTTGTTTACTCGATTCCCTTGATTCACTTGCACTCAATTCTAAATGCAGCACTGAGACAGCTCAATAATAATCTGATTATCACTATTTTGTGCATTTATCACCCCCTCCCCTTTACATCAGTCATTCCCACTATCAGAGTGCGACATGCAGAGGTGAACGCCACAGCCGACACCAGCCTCTCCACCATGCTGGCCTGCGACGCAGACGGCTTCCCCGAACCCACAATTACATGGACGCGGTAAGCTCGTCTTCGCTCGTCCGGCAGTGAAAGAGGGCTATTCATTAAACCCCCCATCCAGCTTTCCAGCCACTTCTCGCCGCGTCGGGCGTGTGTTCTGATTAAGAGATCAAAGGCAAGCAGAGAAATCCTCTGAATAAAAGTAAAGAACGTTTGTGCACAACATGGTCGAGGGCAAGCAGCAGCGCATCATTAGTAGTTTTGAAGCATGCCTATTCTCCTGGCAGCTCTCATCTCCTGAGTGGAGCTCCCTGGGGAGGTTTGCGAGGGAAGTGTAAAAATCTGGCCCACAGTTTTCTGATGGGGGTTGTGTTATGTTTATTGCTTATTTGACGACGGGCGATGGGTGTGCTTCCACTGCCAAGAAATTACTACTCAAAGCCCTCGTTTCTCCCCCCCAAAAAAAGAGAAAAAAATGTGGTTATTCCAAGCGACTAGAACACTTTTTTTTTTTTTAATGAAAGCACTCGTCAATTCCTGCAAGTCTTTTTTTCTTTGTCTTTGGCTGCACATTAAGATAGTATATCCAACAGTTCTCTCAGGAGCGAGCTTCTTCTGGAGAGCGGGGATAAGTACAGCTTTAATGACGACGGCTCGGAGATCACAATAACGGATGTGAGGAAGCTGGATGAAGGCGATTACACATGTATTGCCACGAACAAAGCCGGGACGAGCGAAGAAGAAGTCAGCCTCCGAGTTTTTGGTAACTGTTTTGGTAAATGCTTAGAATCGTTATCAAGTCGGAGGTAAAAAATAAAAAAATCTCCAACTCTAAAATTGTGTATTGATAGTCAAACCCAGAATCACATACTTGGAAAACCAGACCACGACGGAGATGGAGGAGCAGATCAGGTTGACGTGCGAGGCCACCGGAGACCCCACGCCAAGCATCACGTGGAGCTTCGGTGCACACGTCTTCGCCGAGGGAGAGCAGGTATTTCCGTCTTTGTTCTGCAGGGGCAGAGCATTTGTTCTAGCATCTTTCAACAGGACAAAAGAAAAATGCATGCACGATACTGAATACGGAGCTGCCTATGGGTGTTTTACACATAAGATTTGTTTCTGTCTACAGGAGCATCTAAAGAGGATTTATCAGGTATGAGATCAGAGCGGCAGGTACAGTACGTCGAATGTCTAGAAAGCCGACCAAAATCGCCCGCGCCGTTTTTATTAATCCTCGTCGTCTGATAACCATCAGTCGAGGCGCAAATTCATTTTGTCCTAAAACATTGATCCTATCGCAGGATTATGGCACGAAAATTCAAAAGATATGTATGTATGTAAAGGGACTTTCCATTGCAGTAGAATCGTTGCTATATTCACGTACGGTTTGGAATCAATCACGTGCCTCCATCGTTACCGGGTCAACATGACTCACAAAATGCTTGTATTCTTTCTGCAAATGCGGCCCCATTTCACAATCCATCGCCATTTTCATCATGTGCATGCGGTGCGGTGCGTGTTTCTTTGGTTGTCATTTAAACAAGTGTTTTTTGTTGTTGTTTTTTTATCGTACACAGGACACAGCACGTTCCTAGTGAAAAGAAAAATAATTAGCCGTGCTATCTATTTGTTTATTTATTTATTTTGCCCTTTTTTTTCCAGCTCCCCATGCTATCTGCAATAAGCCTCGAATAAAAAAAAAAAAAAAAAAAGTTAACAGCGAAAGGCAAGCGGCCGCCTCGCCGCTAATTATTTTTTGTTGAATGTGTCACTCTTTTGTGGTCTCGAAAGCTCGCTATCCAAACTACACACACCACCTACACGGTCAGTAAAAAAAAAAAAAAAAAAAAAAAAAGCAGTGCTGAAGCACTCATCATCAGGCACTTTGCTGGGGGAAAAAAAAACGAAGCATTATTCTCTCGGCGGCTCGGCTCACGTCGAAACTTTGTGCAAAGGGACGCAGCTTCCTTCCCGGATTGAAGTAATATGTCGTACGTGTGAAATGGATTTTCACGGTGATCTTTTAAAATTGTCGGAGAGCTCGGCATGATGCATGTGCAAAAATGCAAAAAATAAGTTTTTGCACAAAAATGACCTGTCAGATGTCTTTTCAGATGTTTTTTTTATCCCCCTTTTCTTCTATTTCTCTTCTTGTTGCCATTCCCCCCCCTCACCTTTTTTAATGGCTATTCGCCTCTCCTTTTAAGAGACTTTGACTCGTAGCTCATCAACTGTATTTGTGCTTTTTGCCGCAATAAATGGGATGGTTTATAACTTCGTCTTATTTCTCCAGCCCTAGCCCGGTTAACCAGGTGCCTGACAAATGAGAAAGGCAGTAGGCTTGAGGAAATTCCGCGGCGATAAAACCTCGCGTGTATGCTGCAGGAGCTGGAAGGGAAAAAAAAAACAACCCGGTTTCTGCATGTGAACAAGCCCTAACAGATGAGACACTTTCTCCTGTTTTCCTTTCGCCCCCTCCACTCTGTGCTTCTCTCCTCTGTGTCAACTTTTCCATGACTCACCTGTAAAACAGATTAGTGCCTGAAGTCAGACACATGGCATTAAATATTAAATCTAGCCAGAGATGGAGATAGCTCTGAAAAGAGGCAGACATGTTTAAATTATGCCTTTGTAAAGAGCAAGCCTCAGAAATGATATTTCACTAGCTCCAAGGTGCTGTATTTCCTGAGGGCTTAGCGTTATTTATTTATTTATTTTGGGTCTACTCGAATAAGTGTCTCGTCGAGCTGCCCATGTCATCAGCAGATGCGATGAAAGCTCACAGATCGGTCGTTCTGTCCGAACTCTTAAACCCATGTTCGGAACAGTTCAAAAGGCGAGAAGAAGAGATCCTCACGCTTTTGGTCCGCCTGATGAAATAAAGTTATCGATCCACTTCTCCCTCTGCTCCTGACAGCCACTCTGCTGTGTGCAATATTTCCTGCACCTCAGAAACCAACCCCCACATCGCTCGGAATGCACGAACGCATCTCTGCCCTCATACGAGATGATTGATGATGCTAACCACATCTGCATTCAAGCTTCCTGAGCAGCCCCGAGTTTCTTCCCTTCCTTGTTAAATCTCGCCCAGGGTTTTCTTCCCTCTCGGCCATTTCATATTTCGTACTCGTTTACGGACGTCTTTGTGGAAGTCTAGGCGGGGCTGCCCGTTCCTCTAATTCATATTTTCTGTATATTATTGAAGAACTGGTACTGAGGACCTGCCTAGTTGGCTAAACATGCTCATGAGGTGCATATTACGTTCATGCACAGAGATCCTCTAACACACTGTAATGTAATGAGCGGTTACATGACAAAGGTCTCCTGCATAAACTGAAAGGGATGTTTATTTATTCATCTGCTATAAATGGCTTTGTTCAGGGACAGGGTTCGGGTGTAGAGACTGTCCTTCCATGAATACCAGAAATACAAATTGGATGGGATTACACACACTTTCAAACTTAAAACTGAGGGTGAACTTGCATGGTCAGTCTCTCTTTTCTCCAGTCTCTCTCATCTTGTTGCACAGCCAACTATGCGATGCATTAAAGATACATAGGAAGCAGCGATTATGATGCAGTGTGGTCCATTTCCATTTTGATTCACCACAATTCAGTTTAATGCAATATGATGCAATGTAAACAAAAAAAAATAGAATGCTATGTAGTTCACTATGATAGTTTGATTTCATATCATTGGTTTAGGCAAATCATAAATGTACGCAAGTGCATTCTGCAAAAATGGACAAAGGTTGTCATTTCTTTCCTCTGGAAGTGCCAAGATGTAACCCTACCTCTGCCATGTTAATCTACATTCTGTGCGATTCTCAGGACAAGCCTGGGTCTCCGTAATGTTGTGATATGTCATATTCACGTAGCAAAAGCGCTGCTGAAAGAACATGCTTGCGAAACAGTTTAGCGAAAAGAAATTAATCTACGTAGAAAATACTAGCCATAAATTATTGGTCGCTTTTGTAATAAGGGATACCGGACGGGATCGGCAAGGGGAAGGATTGCACGGGAACGGGCGGAACTGGAACCAGATGGAGAACGGAAAGCTGGAATATAAAGAGCACAGGCGAGGGAAAACAGGGAGGTCCGTGTCCCTGTAGGAGGTATGCAAAGGAAAGATACCGAGTGCTACCGAGAACGGACCAGGAGTGGAGGGAGAACAGGGGTTAAGTAGGGAGTGAGAGAGGGAGAGAAACAAGGTGCAGCTGGGGCTAATTAGGGAGAGAGAGAGAGATTGGGAAACAGGGCATTGAGGAGCGAGGAACGTGAGGGAAACCGTGACAGCTTTCTAATAGTACTAATATAACGTATAATAAACGTATAGCACATCCACTAATAATTATACATAAATAAACGTATAAATATAAGTATAAATGTAGTAATAAATGTATAGCTCATCTAATAATAATAATAATATATAAATAAATTGTTTTTTTATCGTGTATCGTGATATAAACGACAACGTTTATCAGATCAGTTTTTCTTTTAATCAATGAAGAATAGCCTTTATTTGTCAAATATACATTATAGCACAGTGACCTTGTTTCTTTCTATACCCCAGCTTGTTTTTGGGTCGGAGCGCAGGGTCAGCCATGATACAGTGCCCCTGTAGCAGTGAAGGGCCTTGCTCAAGATACCAGGGCTCAAACCCTCAACCTTCCGATCAGTAATCCAGCGCCTTAACGACTAAGCTACCCTCCTCCCCGCAATGCATCCCATCGCAACGTTTATGCCAGTTTAATGATCCGTATCCGTAACCAACCAAACTCTTTACTTTCATATTGTTGGGAAATAGACGGCAACCAGAGAACCTGTAGAAAACCCATTTAAACCTAAAACATGTTCATCTGCACCACTATAAACAAATTAGAAACAAGTACTTGAAGAAATGTATTGTATATAAATATTCAAGTGGCTCGATTGTACCGTGTGCTACATTAAATATTCTCCTATATGTCCTAGCTCAGTAATGCTTCTGTGCAATTCCACTGTGAAATTCCGACTCAGCGAGATGATCCTAATGAGAATTCCGGAACAGACTGTTCAGAGTGTTCTTCATATCAGATGAAACGATATATAGACTTCTTTCATGTTATGGAAAGCAAAAAAGTCTTTCCCCCGTGTTCAAAATAGTGAGTAAGCTCTGTGAACAGGGTGTTTGGGAGATGGTAGCTCAGTGGTTAAGGTATAAATCTCTAGACTGGAAGATCGCAGGTTCAAATCCTACCACCAAACTTGCACTAGTGGGCCCTTGAGCAAGGCCCTGAATCCTCAATTCTTAAGGATAAGGGCGCCCCAGATAAGGGCGTCTGCTAAATGCTGCAAATGTAATGTAATGTTTGCATGTATCGCCAGGCTGCCACTCTTGGGTCCTTGAGCAAGGTCCTTAACCCTCTGTGATCCAGGGGCGTCGTGACATGGCTGACCCTGCACTCTGAGCCCGGCTTCCAAACAAGCTGGGATATGTGAAGAAAGAATTTCACTGTGCTGTTATGCATATGTGACAAATAACGACTATTCTATTCTATTTGTCTACAGGAGCTATTCATTTTGGAGACAAGAGTCAGGTCTGAAATATAAAAATTAAATGAATAGAATAAAAATTAAAGGAAAAAAAACAATAGATTACAACTATATAAGATTAAAATTTTGCAGAGAATAAATGATAAAATGGCAATGAAGTAAAAATTATATAGAAATTATATAGATTTATATACTGAAAATCTACCAATGCACTGAAAAAAAATAAAAGTCATATAAAAACAAACCGAAAATATGCCACCTCGCCCCCCCACACACCAGGAGTGTCAAAACACATTGTTACCGTGCGCCACATTAGCGTTATAGCTGCCTGCAAAGGGCCTGTTGTAACTGTAAGACCCTATATGCTCTTTGGGGAGGCGGTAATTCAGTAGTTTAAGGCGCAGGGCTACTAGATGGAAGGTCTGGGTTCAAGCCTCTGTATCGCCAAGCTCCCACCCTTGTCCTTGAGCAAGGCCCTTAACCCTCTGTGCTCCAGGGGCACTATATCATGCCTTCCAAACAAGCTGGGATATGCGAAAGAAACAATTTCACTGTGGTTTAGTGTAACTGTGACAAATGATAGTTTGATAGCGCATTAAATGACAGAAAAATAATGGAATTTGAGCTTGATCTCAAATATTTTAGTTTAATACTTTTATTTAATAAGTTAATGCTTCTTTAAATTTCTGATATTTTCAAAAGAAAATTCAGATTGGTTATTTTATTCCTTTGTATTTTTTTTTTTTCAGTTCAGTTTAATACAATTCCACAAAATTAAAAAGTCTAATATTAATACAATCAGTTATACAAAATATTTTTGGAAATATTAAATTAAATTAAAAAAAAAAAATCGTTTACTGCTTTCATGCATCATGAATTTTTGGTTTCAGCCAAGAAGTTTCATTTTGCTTTTTATTTACAATCATATAAAACAAATATTGCATGTTTTGGTTTTCAAGCAGATACTATAAATGCTCAATTAGTGATCTCAATATGATCTATAGTGTCAAATATGCATCAGCTGGCATTGGAGGAATACATACATTAAACTGGCTATTTTCAGGTTGAAAGTAGTTTGATGCCATTTCACTACAAGGGGTTAAATGTGTGTTCAGTATCTGACATTTATTTTCATGTTCCTTTTGTGTCCCCTTTGCTCTTGTATGATGAGCCATTATAAAGACGTTTCCGTCCGCTGTGTCAACTTTTGAAGCCAGTATATTTTGTTTTAATGCTTTGCCCGTGATATGTTTAGGCTGCTCCGGCGAGTTTTGCGCAATCATACGCAATTTCCCCTTGGAAGATTTTTAGATAAGTGTCATTGCAGCAGTCACATTGTGAGATTGAATCAAAATTTGTGGACACAGCCAAAATTTTGTCATCAGCTGTCATTGGTCGCCGCGGCCCCAAATTGGCTATCAGCGAACATGTCACTACCAACAAAAGATTTGCCTTCAGGATATGTGGTGGTGCCTGTGACAGGAGAATCAGGCTGAAATATCTTACTGACAAAATTGGGGTAACAATTATACTTGCAAATAGTCTAGCTCTTGAATTTCACTTGGGTTACAGTCTGTGTGGACTTTCTTCTGTTCATTTCCTCTTGTTCACCTGGGTTTTCCTTAGGTTTCTCTCACTGTCTAAAAAAAAAATCCACTTGGGTCAGCTGAATAGTTATGCTAAATAGGCCCTAGATGTAACTGAATGTGTCAGTGTGTGTTTGTGTGTGTGTGTGTGTGTGTGTGCTCATGGTACTCTGCAATGGACTGGCATCCCATTAAGGCTGAATTCTCACTGTGCCCCCACTGTTACTGGGACAGGCTCCAGAACCACTTAGACCCAGACTGTATACAGCATCTGCTAAAAATATGCTTTAAACGCACTTAACATAAAGCCTTATTATTATTTATGGACTTAAAAGTAAACTACTAGCAATTTGTTTACACTTACGGTCAGTAAAGACTTACACAAAGCATCTGTATAGATTTGTATTTGTATGTAAAAAAAAAAAAGTGTTAAGTCTGTATTATTTACTTCGAGTTTACTGCTTGTTGCAACCGCCAAAACAACTCAAGAATGTAAATGATAATATCATAGCTATCGGAATATGGGAAAAGTCAATGGATGCTCAGCGTCACCCTTGTTAAGATGGGGTTCCTTTTTAGAGTATTTTTCTTGAAGACTCCTGGAGGTGTTTTATACTTTTATAATGATAATAATAAAACGTGTCATAAGTTTACATATAGATATTTCATTTGTACGTAAAGGCTTTGGCCTCAATGTTTATGTTGTTTGCATTATTTTCAGATGTATTTTAGGGATTTGTGCTTTTATTCCTTGAAAAAAAATATGCCCTAGCCAAATTAGATGAGGGTCAATTAGCCTAAAAGACAACATTAGACACCGCTATGTGCTTTGCGGCATCCATTTCACACACGAGTAGCAACCTCAGATTTCCATTACCATAATAAGCTTGCTGGGAACCATGGCATCATTTCATTTGCGATCGGAATGTAGATCGTCATCATCATACATGTAACAGACCATTTGCAGTGGGAGTAAATGGAAACACATTTGCACTCCAGCATTAATTTTTATTTCTTTCGCTTGTAATCTTGGCTGTTTGTCACATTCCGTTTTTTTTTGTTGTTTTTTTTTACCCATGTTATAACAATTGCATGCCTCTGTATCAGAAATGAAAAAATAATTTGCTCGAATTTCAGAAAAACACTTCTTTTTCAGTTGTTGTTTGTTAAATGTTTATTAAGAACAGATTATGTTTTATGAGCCAAATGGTACTAAGGTGAAGTAGATCAGAATTATGATTAAATATATTATACTTTTTAAATATAATGCTAATATTTTCCTTTAATTTTTTGTTTTGGCACTAAATTCTTTATTATTGTTGTAATCATAAGCATTTCTTCCTGGACTGATCAGTGGTCTGGGTTGCATGCTGTAATGATGAATGATTACATCCATTTTTTTAAAAGGCTGTCTGTTCACATTATGCTGTCTGTCCTTGTTCTCTGCAGGCATCTTGGACGCGACCCGAACAACACAAGGTATAGCATCTATACCCTTAATCCATCAACCCATCATTTACACAGTGGATACTGGGGTAGTTTTCCTTGGGTTTAATACAAAAGACAAAAAATAAATCGGGCTCTTTATTTGACTTATTTTTTTTCAGGGACCTGACGAGTGCCATTCGATCTGAATATTTTATGTATTTTGTGATTTCCCCATTGCAAAATCCTTTTTCTATCCTAGAACATTTCTGCCAGCAAGGCAAGGCAATTGTGTTTCAACCAACAGCATATGCAATGGCTAATGGCTGGTCTGCATTATTAACTAGGATTCTCGGCTAAAAACTATGGCCATGAAACATTAATATGCCACTGTTCTCACATTACAAATGAATAACTAGAGCTTTATGTCTGAGAAGAATGGGCGATACGGCGAGCTGAATACAGCAGGCTAGACCTCCTCGGTGCATTGTGTGGTCCAGCAGCGTGTTAGACAAGTGGCTCGGGGGGTCAGGGGTCATGCCGTGGCCACTCCGAAAAACAACAGGAAGCAGACTGGGCAGCACTCAGCTTTCCTTTCTTTTTTGGTGGGGGGGGGGGGGGGGGGGTAGATTGAATTATGTTGCACAGAGCAGATGGGGAGGCTGCTGATCTCCAGCTAAAAAGAGACTGCATTATGTAAGTGCGACTGACTCTAGAGACAGCAGTGGCGTAATGAAAGGCTCAGACACACCTCTTCGACTGGAACCGTTCACAAATAGAGATGTCTCCATGGACTGTGGCAGCTGGGTAACGGCGAGGAAGAAATCTGGCATAGTAACATAATGTGGGATATCAGTGACATGCTATGATTTTAGCGTTTTAAACCGTTTACAAGCGTTTACAATTTTAGTTTTTTGAATTTATTTGTGTTTATTATACAATACATTATACAATCGACATAGTGCTAAGTACCTTAAATATATTACTCAGGAAAAACTCAAGAATTCACGTTTTTCCGTCTTTGGTAGTTGGAAGTTGTAACGGTAAACAGCAACGATTTAACGGTAAACAGTTTTTAAGTCACGGTTTGGTACAATTCCGGCGTAGTTAGGGAAAGACATTTCAGTTTGTTCACTTAGCTCCTCCCAATGCTGTAAATGTCAGTTTTTGAACATTGTTTAAAGTAGTGTTTAAAGTATAAAAAAGCTTGAAACTGAGATTTTTTGTTTAGTTAAAGGATCAAGTAGATCATTCATCTTCTACCGCTTTATCCGATCTTCCCTCGGGTCACGGAGAGCCTGTGCCTATCTCAGGCGTCTATGGGCATTAAGGCAGGATACACCCTGGATGGAATGCCAACCCATCACAGGGCACACACACACACATTCATACACTAGGGACAATTTTCCAAGGTGTCAATCAACCTACCGTGCATGTTTCTGGACTGGGAGGAAACCGGAGAACCCGGAGAAAAACCCCCTGAGGCACGGGGAGAACATTCAAACTCCACATACACATGGCCGAGACGGGAATCAAACTCGGACCCTGGCGGTGTGAGGCGAACGTGCTAACCACTACGCCACCGTGCCACCATTCAAGTAGATCAATTACATATTAATGCTAGTTTCAAGAATTCCTACCAAGTCAAGTTTGTTCACCTCATTGAGAGATTTTTGCTTGATTTTAATACACTTTAACTAGATTTAATTGACTCGAATTGTTTACAGTGCACTGGTCTGGATAGACTCCATGAAAGTTCTCCTCATCCTATGATTTTTATTCATGGGCACCGCCCATAATTATTGATATTAATCTCTGGACATATGAAAAACATATGAATTTGTTACAGCTCTGGATCAAAACCTTTTTCTGGTTGGCAGCACTTTGGACATTGCTCTGGAAGATCAGTCAAAGGGATAATTGCATTCTAAGGGCTTTACACATCTTTCGTAGAGAGATACATTTGGCTCTAGGGATGAACTTCATGAACTCATATGCTTTTGTCTGTTTTCTAAGTTTTAGTCATGGTATCTGAGTTACCTCACCGTCAATAAAACATTCATGTGGATCACCATCTACCAATACCTTTCTAACTCCAGTGGTTGTGAGACAGATGACTTGACTCCTCCTAAATCATAATTCATCAGACTTTGTTTCTCACCTCAGGAATTGCGAACAGCACTGAAAACCGGTTGCAGTCTAATCTCCTAGTGTTGCTGCGTTTGCTGCCACTGCTAGCACCTTTCTTCGATTTATCTTACACAATAGCTATCAAGCGTACAGAAGAGCAAGGCAGTGTTGACCACAACAAAAGTAAACGACCGTCTTTTTTTGGATGGTTTGGTTTCAGCCTTCCCTCAAAGCCACGGTTTATTGCATAGTATAATGCAATAATAAATGCTAATAGTTCAATATTGAGAGCTTTAATATGGAAAAGGAAGCGCTATTAGGGCTGTAATAACTGTTTTCTAAAAAGGGTCCGTAATGTTTTCCGCTCCAATTTCCACTGTCGGCTTGTGCGCTTCAAAATGATTCATTAATTACTGTGAAACGGTGACATTTTCAATGCAAGGTTATTGAGATTTCAGACTTCGACACCCCTAGTCATAAACGCCCGCACGGTGTTTAGAGGCTGAGACGGAAATTGAAATGATGACTACGTCTCATTGAGATTCATGAAAACAAAAAACAAACAAAAACTCCATGCTAAAAGAAATCACAAGTGTGGGATGTTGGACAGTGGTATGTGTGTGTGCGTGTGTGTGTGTGTGTGTGTCATGACGCACAAAAAGCAAGTCCTAAGTGGATCGGGTCTGCTGAGTGCGCACGACTCGAAACTGGTTCCCTGAGTTTCGCTCTCCATTATTGATAGGTCCTCCTGGCACCCTCCACCTACCTACCCAGTCGTATATAGATCTGCCTCTTGCAGTCAGTGCTTACCTCTTTTTAGGGCGTCTTTATTCTGACTGGCCATGCATCGAGCACTAATAAAGCAACTCAGGGTTTGGGCATAGTACCTACTGGATAAAACAGTTCTTCAGCGGTTCAGGTGCTGACAGGATTGTTGCGCCATAAAAATAGTGTAACCCCTACACACTTATGCGGTTACACATCAATTCAAGATGTTTTTAATGTCATTTCAACTATATATAGCTGACACAGTGACATGAGACGACGTTTCTCCAGAACCTTGGTGCTACACAAAGCATCACACAACACACAACATAGAGTATGGGTGGGCAACCTACGGCCCGTGGGCCACATTGGTCCTTTTAATCCGGCCTGCCAGAGATTGGTACATATTTGTCCAAATCAGATTATATCATAATTATGACATTTGATTTTGTCCTGTAATTGCCTGACGTTCCACCAGGTGGCACATTTGACACGGTGATACATTGAGTATTAACATTAATGCCTTTTATTATATGTTTATGTTCTGTCAAGTCAGTGTGGCCCCTGAGCCCCTATTGAGATACCAAATACAGAGCTGAGGACTAGTCTAAGTTGTCCTATCCACATAAAGTGCATCGTGTCCAACCTTGTGAAAAACAGCGCAAAACAGTGCAATGTGCAATTGAAAAACATTTTACAATACTAGAGTTGTAAACAGTGTGATAGTGATGTGCAGTGGTAATAGTGGAAGGTGAAAATGAGCATGTAACACAGTGATACACTGCGGGGCCACAAACTAAAGACGTTCGCATCAATATGTGTATAAGAAATTCTTTTTACTGTGTGTTTTGTATCACTGGGGCCAGTTTAAGCCAATATTTTGCCTTGTAGTGTAGAGTTTAGAAGAAGGTGTGTGTGTGTGTGTGTGAGGGGGGTGGGGCGAGGGTGGAAATACCTGTGTCTCTGGTGTGCGAGGATGTGGAGGAAGGCTCAGGAGACTGGCAGAACATTAACTCAGCTTCAGGGCTGCCGTTTATTTAGACCGGGCTTGCAACAAAACACTACACAAAAGTAAAACAGCTCAGCCAGAATAAGCTCACAGCTTGCACTCTGCCAAGTTCACACTCTGACTGTTGTGCTGGTGGTGTTTGTGTGTTGCAAGAACCTTGCAGGTCCTTTCTCTCTCTCTCTCTTTCTCTCTCGCTCTCTTTGATTACAGCATTACCAAAAGCACAAAGAGATCGAAATAATTAAACTGGCACAAATAAGACTAAAAAAATTGTAGGTTGCTTAAGGGGGCACGGTGGTTTAGTGGTTAGCACGTCCGCCTCAAACCGCCAGGGTCCCCGTTCCTCAGAGGGGGTTTTTCTCCGGGTTCTCCGGTTTCCTCCCGGCCCAAAAACATGCACAGTAGGTTGATTGGCACCTTGGAAAATTGTCCCTAGTGTATGAATGTGTGTGTGAATGTGTGTATCCTGTGATGGGTTGGCATTCCATCCAGGGTGTATCCTGCCTTAATGCCCATAGACGCCTGAGATAGGCACAGGCTCCCCGTGACCCGAGGGAAGATTGGATAAAGCGGTAGAAGATGAATGAATGAATGTTGCTTAAGAGTTTGCTTGCTTCCTCTCTAACCAAATCTGCTAGGCTAGTTTGAATTGGCATAAAGGAGGTGGTAGCTTATTCGTTAAGGCATTGGCCTCTTGACCGAAAGCTTGCAGGTTCAAATGCCACTACCACCACCAAGCTGTCACTACTGGGCCCTTGAGCAAGACCCTTAACCCTCAACTGCTCAGTTGTAAGTCACTCTGGTTAAGGGAGCCTGCCAAATGCTGTAAATATATAAAGGAATAATTGAAACCATGGTCAACCGAAAAAGTATCAGAACCACGCAACACATAAAACCTAGAAGAAAATAACCTGCAACGGCAGAAACCTACATCAGATTCCAGCCAAGAACAGGAGTATGAATTTAATTTTGTTTTTTTTGCACAGATTGCATGGACAGTTACACAAATAATCAGGTTTGCAGGTTTTCGGTGAGTGAACAGAAAAATCTGATATGACCCCGATTCTTACTTTTGTTTCCCTGCAGAGTGAAGATGGGAGCGTGGTGGCACGCAGCGACGCTCGCGTCTCGTCTCTGACGCTGAAGTACGTCCAGTACACCGACGCCGGACAGTATCTCTGCACGGCGAGCAACCCTGTAGGCCAGAGCTCCCAGTCCACCTTCTTAGAAGTGCGCTGTAAGATTTACAAATTACGACATTAAGCAGACGCTCTTATCCAGAACGATGTACAGAAGTGCTTTCAGTCTCTGTTAATGAATAAATTAACACGGGCTCACTAGACTAGAAACTTAAAATACTATCACTCTAAAACCCAGTTCAGAGCACTGTATATTATGGCACAGTGTATTATAGCAGGGATCACCAACCTTTTTGTAACTGAGAGCTACTACATGGACACCGAGTCATTAAAGGGCTACCAGTTGAAATACTCCTTGAAATAACAAATTTACCTTTAGTTATATATATTATTATTATTATTATTATATTATTAATGTTTTTTTTTGAATACACTTGTGATTTTTGACAGTATTCAACAACGAATTAACAATTTTACATTATAGACGCATCTCACGATGAGTTGTGCACTTTTTTAAGCAAGCCTGAGAGCATCATGTGTCCTTGGGGGCTACCTGGTGCCCAGGGCACCACGTTGGTGACCCCTGGTGTATGTATTATAGCACACTTCTTTTTTTTGTTGGTTTTTTTTTTTTTTTTTTTTTTTTTTTACAAATATTTTAACAAAGACAACGCAAAATGCATGTGTATGGAGTTTGCATGTTCTCCCGGTGCCTTAGTGGGGTTTTTCTCCGGGTTCTCCGGTTTCCTCCAAAAACATGCACAGTAGGCACCTTTGTGCCTTTGTGTGTGAATGGCATTCCATACAGGGCGTGTCCTGCCTTGATGCCAGAAGACGCCTGAGATAGGCACAGGTTCCCCCACGACCCGAGGGAAGATCGGATAAAGTAGAAGATGAATGAATGAAAACAAGTAGGAGGGAAAAAGACCTGCTAGTTTAAGTGTTTCACGAAGTCATAAGTCTTTATCCGTAGATCGAAGTCATCATCATAACTCAACTGTTCGTACATCTAGGGGGAAGTTCTTTCCACCACCTGGGTGCCAGAACAGAAAATAGTCTTGATGTATGCTTACCTCTTACCCCGAGAGAAGGTGGACCCGGTCGATCAGAGCTTGATGATCTCATGCTGCTCTGTGCAGTTCAGGGGCCGATAAGAGCTTTGAGGTAAAAGGGCGTCGGTCCATTTTTTAGGCCGACATCATGTTTCGAATCTGATGAGGTAGACCTGCCATCAGAGAGTTGCATTTGTCCAGGATGGAATTGACAAAGACACTGAACAAGCATCTGAGCAGCCTGTGTGGATAAAAACAGACAGAATCTTTCTGATGTTGGACGCCGCAAAAAATTACCGTCTACATGCGAGGGTATAAAAATGTATGTTTCACGGAGATACAGACTAGACACAAGTCGAATTATCTCCCAGTGCAGTAAGATAATTACACTTGGTAAGATTTCCTGAAATAAGAAAAATGATCTAGTCTTTAGAAATGAACAAATGTCTTAAAATAAGCATTAAAACAGGGTTATTTAAAAAAGCTGAAAGTGTCAGCTCGGTGTCAGCTTAGAATGTTAAAAAAAAACAGTGTATAGCAGGAAGATCTCTCTATATCCGATCTTCCCTCGGGTCACGGGGAGCCTGTGTCTATCTCAGGCGTCTAAGGGCATTAAGGCAGGATACACCCTGGATGGAATGCCAACCCATTGCAGGGTACACACATTCACACATTCTTACACTAGGGACAATTTTCCAAGGTGCCAATCAACCTATGTTTTTGCACCGGGGGGAACCGGAGAACCCAGAGAAAAAACCCTGAGGCATGAGGAGAATATGCCAACTTCACACATATGGCGGAGGTGGAACCCCCAACACTGGAGGTGTGAGGCGAACTTGCTAAGCCACCGTGGCCCCAAGAAGCAATCGGTTCACTGAAAATATTACTACTTAGATATTTCCCCTTGAGCTTTCGCAGGCTGGAGTGGGATATAACTTTCAAATACAAGACAGGCCTCAAAAGATGTCTCTTTTCTGTAATCATGTCAATTTGAGGTAAAATAACCAACTTTAAGCTTTACAAACATAGTAAGAAAAAAAGAGAAATAATCTTTAAACAATCAAAATCTTTTCCAATCAAGTCCTTTATTCTTAAAACAAGAACAAGACGATTTCCCGACTAGAAATATGATTGTAAATCTTGACGAGATTTGGAAGAGTTTGTCACATTATCAACTTTGTGAGGAAAAGGAGGTCAGGAACGGTGGTGAAAAAGGCTGAGATCAAATGTTCCCTGGTATGAGCGACTTTCCAGTTAGGTGATCTTCCGTTCTCACCGTGAATTCCAAGGCTCCTGAGAGTCGACAAGAAAGTCTTGTGGTTGACCGTGTCAAATGCTGCTGAAAAGTCTTGGAGGATGAGGACAGATGACAGTTTGGCTGATCTAGCAGCATGTAGTTTCCCAGTGACAGAAAAAAGCGCAGTCTTTGTGCGATGTGCCGCTTTGAAAGCCAGACTGGTTGGGATCCGTGCGAGACGGACAGGTGGTTGTAAACAAGGCGTAAACAAAATTTGAAATAGAATTGAAAGAGAGAAAGATTGTTGTTGGTGTCCTACATTTTACTTTACTCTTTGAACAATAGTTTATTCTCTGCTTTATCTGTTCTTGTCACACATTAGTTCAGGGTTTAAGGCGCTGGATTACTGATCGGAAGGTCGGGGGTTTGAACAAAGGGTATCTCCAAGCTGCCACTCTTGGGTCCTTGTGCAAGGCCCTCAATCCTCTGTTCTCCAGGGGCGCCGTATCATGGCTGACCCTGCACTATGACCCCAGCTTCCAAACCAGCTGGGATATTTAAGGAAACAATTTCATTGTGCCGTAATATATATATGTATATATATATATATATATATATATATATATATATATCTTATATATATATATATATATATATAATATGGCAAACAAATTCTGCTAGTGTACCCGCATTTTATTAAAAAAAATTTTATCTAAAAATTAAAGGGAAAAAGTTCATTTTTATGCATTGTTTTAGTGTGTATACTAATATTTTAACTGCTAATTGGCACCGTAGCCCTTTTTCACCGTCAAAGCACATTTGTTTCAAGCTGACGTGATTTATTGGCTGACATTTTTGAGTTATTGAGGGATTGAATTATAAGCATTTCCGCCCAACTGCCTAGTCAAATAAACAAATAACTATAAGACTTTATGTCTTATGAATATAGCTTTAATTATGATTAAGGGTGGGTTGTGAATTACATAGCTGGACCTAAATTCACAGTCTATGCTTCACAGGCACCGCTTTAAGAACCCTGATCTAGCTTATACTATGCTGTTTTCCTCCTCCCCCCCCCCCCCCCCCCCCCCCCCGTGTAGGTAATGGATTAGAAAAAAAGAAAAGTTCCGTTTTTGTCATTAATATGTAATAGCAGTAATTCCCATTTTAATATTACTTCGGCTTTTAAATATACGGAACTACTATAATCAGATTATTTAAATGCATTCTTAATGTAGGGAAAGGACACTACAGAGCTAACAGCCCAACACAAGCAAAACACTTATACCAACACACTTTATTATATAGTGTTTGTTATTGGAATTGTGAAAGGATACCATTACAATTTCTATAATAATGTAAACATTATTGTGTGTATTGCTAGCAAGGTAATGTTGAAATTTACTGCAGCACTTAAAGCTATGTTGTTTCTATATATTATCTATAAACTGTATAAGCATTTATGAAATGCAATACTCAATATATTTTTCCAACATTCAAGTTTTTAATCTCCTCATTTTTAAATAGCTAATTTAATATACATAAAGTGTTCAAGTTTGTGAGATTGTATAAATTAGATCATTTTAACTTCCTGGATTCGACATGCATTGATAGTTAGTGTGCCCACTTCAGATATTGTATTCTATATTAAATGTAAAATTATTCATTTTAACACCTTCAGTGTAAAGATTTTTAACACCAGTAATTTGCAGTGTAGGAGGGTTTTTATTTATTTCTTTTTATTTTTATTTTCCAGTGGTTAATTTTAACCCCGATGCCATGCAGTACATTCACCCACACTGTACTTTTTTTATTGGCTGGTGCTAAAATCATTTCGTTTACTAAAGTGCAGGTTGTGAACTCCTCTTATCACATATTTATAGCCTTTGTATTGTTTTGCATATAGCTCCATGAATCATAGTGCGAGTCGTTTGCCTGCATTACTATCCTTTCATTGTGCCAACAACACTAAATTGATATTTACTTAATATACTGTGTTCTCCATTGTCAAAAAAAAAGTCTTAACACATGCCAGACATGCCTTGTTCTGTAAATTTCTCAAATATCTCTGCTTCAGAAATCATGTGATTCCTGCCTAATCAGGACGACTTTGTACATATGTATACATTGGCACGTGTGAATAAGTTCATTCAGGGGCACGGTGGCTTAGTGGTTAGCACGTTCGCCTCACACCGCCAGGGTCCCGGGTTCGATTCCGTCTCGGCCATGTGTGTGGAGTTTGCATGTTCTCCCCTGTGTCTCAGGGGTTTATTCCTCCCCGGTCCAAAAACATGCACGGTAGGTTGATTGGCACCTTGGAAAATTGTCCCTAGTGTATGAATGTGTGTGTGTGAGTGTGTGTGTGTGCCCTGCGATGGGTTGGCATTCCATCCAGGGTGTATCCTGCCTTAATGCCCATAGACGCCTGAGATAGGCATCAGACTCCCCATGACCCGAGGGAAGATCGGATAAAGCGGTAGAAGATGAATTAATAAATGTATAAGTTCATTCATTCATTTTCTACCGCTATATCCGATCTTCCCGGGTCACGGGAGCATGTGCATGCATCTCAGGCGTCTATTAAGGCAGGATACACCCTGGATGGAATGCCAACCCATCACAGGGCAACACACACACACACACACACACCACACACAACCACACACACACACACACATTCATACACTAGGGACAATTTTTCAAGGTGCCAATCAATCTACTGTTGACCGGGGGAGACCAGGAGAAAAACCCCCTGAGGCACGGGGAGAACATGCAAACTCCACACACACATATGGCCGAGACGGGAATCGAACCCGGACCCTGGAGGTGTGAGGCGAACGTTGCTAACCACTAAGCCACCGTGCCCCTTTGAATAATTTCACCAAAAACAGAGTTTAAAATCAGTGGACCCGAAAACTTGTCCAACACGTCTAATAAAAAATAAATAAAATAAATCCAGATATTTGATGTTTACAAAAATATTATATAGAAGTATTATATGTTAGTTGTGCTTGATGTCCTTTCTTGAACATCTCATTTCACATTCATTGCCTATTTGCTATTATAAGAACGCGTAAAATGGGCTTGTGGAAATTTGTGTTCATTCCACCCCTGAGTGTCGGTGAGGTACTGATAGTGGGTAAGGAGGACTAGGGGTTATTCTTAAGTCTGCGGTATGCTTGAGATCAGAGCTCTATAGCCGACCACTTAAAATCTTCTACTTCAACCTATGCAAACTATATATCTTCATAAAGATGGCATTGTGCATAAGAACATTTCTGGAACAGGTTTTGGTTCTACTAGAAAGTTCTACTAGAAAGCATCATAGACATGTTATGCAATTTCGTGCCTCCATCTTTGTGATAACAGGGAAGGCCCACATATGGTTGAAAGATTGTGGTGTCCCTTTACTTGTATCTTTAAGTGGCTATTATGACATCTTTTTTTATATATATATATTATCACATCTCCGAATAGGCTTAGAGTACTTTTTGTTTGCTAAGACAGATCCAATTATGTTTCCTACATAAAAATATACAAGCAGAGGAATACTATATAAAATGAGAACATATTGCAGCTCAATCTATAATTCTTCTTACACCTTATATTTAAACACGTGATCTAGTCAAACAACACACCTGACATAACGAGAGATTTCTTTTGAAATATTAGCAAGCACATTTTGCATTGTTAATTATTCACTGATTGAGCTAGATATAATAGATGGATACTTTTCCTACAAGCTCGGTAGATTCTATAATGTAGAAATGGTTTATTGTTTGCCAAATTCCGCTTCATTGATGTAAACAATACAGAAAACACCTCATCAGTATGGGTCCTTGGACATACCAAGTGTAACAAAAGTTACTAGTTTGACCAATTCCACGTCAGGCTGATTTTCTTTCGTCTTTTTGGTCAAAAGAAAGGTTTTTTTTACGGTTACAGTTTGACGATTAAATCTGCACTTCTGTTTTTCCAACTCGGGCTATATTGCCTACACTGTATTTGGACACGTTAACAACAACAGCTTACACATTGACAAATTTCCTCACTTCAAGGTGTGTTGTTGAGTCGCACTCCCAGTGGAAAGCTTCGAATAAATAGCAAAGCTGATACGACAGCAATTGAAAATAAGGCACTTTTGGCAAGGATAAGAATCTGCTTTCATCGGATTTCAAGCCTGAATTAATGTAAACCTCGTTCATATTTAAAAGAAGATATCATCTCGCCTGAATTCTAAATTACACTGCAATAAGCAATAGGCTTCTGCTTGTTCGTCACGGTGTGCGAACCCTTTTTATTCCCAGGCTTTCGTTTTTAACAAGATTTCAGACGGGACAAAAAAGGCACCCCTTAAAGAGTGTTTCATCGTGCGTGCAAACACATGTCGATTCTCCCACCACGCGTATTGTTGTTTGTGTCTTTTATGCTAATAGGTGCGCATGCTGCACAAATAATTGCCCGTGTATTTGTTTGCAGATTGTTGTTGACAGCCCATCGCGTATTAAATGTAGTGCAACTGATATGATCGCACGGCTTTGGATTGCTGAGACGCGGTGTCGCAGCGCGGCTCGACGAATGTCAGCGCGTCATGTTTGCAAATGACATGCACGGTAGCTTGATTTGTTTTGTTTTTTTTTACGATTTGCGATCATCCTCGCCAGCCTCTGCATGCCCTTCAGAAGGATGAGGAGGTGGTGGAGGAGGAGGAATGAGTCCTTAAGAGCTTTCCAAGTGTGGTCTGATTTTATGTATAAGAATGACCAGATGTGTTCAGTCTTATGATCCCCACACTCTCCCGCCCACCGTTCACTTTAGTCTGCCCTCATAGTCACCTTCTGTTTACCTCCTCGATGTTTCACTAAACTTCTCGTTTTGATTTCAATGCAGTAAAGTACATAAATGACTTATATCTCTTAGCTTGGGAACAATTTGTATTGGTACCACGGACAAAACCTGCTGGATGTCAGTGTGAGTGAATTTGGGCAAACCGACTGCTACGTTTCCTTTTTGAGTCTAGAACATGGTGTAAAATTGTGATGGATGGCTAGTTATCGCGGTCCGTCCCTTTTCTTCCTCCGCAACTACGCTTTATTTGCACTTTAAACCTCCACTTTGGTGACGTCTGCTTCTGTAAGGGGTGTGTCAATGCACCAGTGAGAAACTGGAACCTGTATTCCAAGAAAGTCTAGACGGGCTAGAGGGGAAAAGCAAGAATGCAAAACTACATGCACACCCCTCTGCACCCCCCCCCCCCCCCCCCCCCCCCCCCCCCCCCCCCCCCCCCCCCCCCCCCCCCCCCCCCCCCCAAAAAAAAGAGAGCAATGTTAGGTTTTGGCAATTTAATACAATCACAAACAAACAAGCAAAGATTACAGGTTACCACAAGCAAGACTGCTGCATTATTATTTCCCTTTTTATGTTTTATTTCTAGGTTGTAATCTTGAACTTGTAATGCCCACTGCATTATTTATGAAAAGAGGACCGGAAAATCATTTAAAAAAATTACCAAACAATTGATTTGTGAAGTTTTAGCCATATCACCCTGTAGTACAAGCCTAATAGAACCCGATTAGTACCTGGATGGGAGACCTCCTGGGAAAACTCGGTTGAAAGAGGTGTTAGTGTGGCCAGCAGGGGGCGCTTACCCTGTGGTCTGTGTTCGTCCTGGTGACGGGGACACTATATATATATCATATATATATCATATAGTGGATATCATTGAGACGTTAAACCGAGGACTCTCTGTGGTCATTAACCAAGGACTCTCTGTGGTCATTAAAAATCCCAGGATGTCCTTTGAAAAAGAGTAGAGGCGTGTCCTCGGCATGCTGACCAAATTCGCCCACTGGCTTCTGACCATCATGGCCTCCTAACCGTCCCCATATCTACTGATTGACTTCATCATTCTGTCTCCTCTCCATCAGTAAGCTGGTGTGTGGTGGGTGCCGTCACATCATCCGTTTGGATCCTGCACACCGGTGGTGGATGAGAAGATCCCCCTCTAATAAAGTAAAGCGCTTTGAGTGTCCGGAAAAGTGCTATATAAATGTAATGAATGACTATAATTAAAAAAACAAATCAGTTTGCACACCATATGACTGCATTAACCAAGATCAACACAACAGTCCTCTTCAGCATGCCTGAATGAAACAGACAAATCGGCAATCTTTCTAAAAAGTAAACAAATAAATTTGACAATAGAAGGAGCAAATACAAATAAATGTAAATCAATCTAAAATAAGTAGGACCAAAAATGCACTGTAATTGGTAGCAGTCATTGTCAATTAAACAACTAGTGGAGTGAAAAGTACATATATTGAATCATAAATGTAGCGGAGTAGGGTGTGAAAGTTTCTTAAATCTCAGTAAAAATACTTTATACCAGCTCAAATCAAGCTTTTATACCTGTGATATACTTTGACACCTCATCTTTACATGCAAACGATGCAGACATTTTTTTTTTTTAATCTTATTTCATGCATGGACTGCCCTGGATCCAATTTTACAAACATACATGCAGCATTCATCTTGTCTAAACTTGTCTAAAACCATGCTAGATTGCTTTTACCCAGTAAAATGTCAGGTCAGTTGGATCGCTATGTTTAGCTTTATCAATACAGCTCGTCATCAGATAGCAGCTGTTAAAATGTCTGATTTGAAATGTAATTTTTAAAAATATTTTCCTACATTTATTTTTTTTCCTTTATACTTTCTGGTGGTAAGCAGGTCGAGAATGTATTTGTGCCACTCAAAAGAAAAGGAAATGTGCAGTTTTTCCTTTTTTTTTTTTTTCTTTTGTGGAATAGTATCATGAGATTTTGAATGGTGTTTATTATGTTTATTACCCAGAATCTCAAAAATAAAAATATAATGCGACAAGGACTGTATTATTTTTCATATTTGCAAAAGATAGTAAACATATGCCCTTTTGTTAATGCTCCTAGCTCTTCTTTTTGTAAATATTTAAAGCATCTGAATATAATAAATCATTTAAAAAAAGAACACCATGGCTGTGTTTTCAACCGTTCATAAAAGATTCAGTATTTCAAAGGATTTCCCATGGTCCTTTCTCCACCACCATGATTTCAATGCCTCTTTTTCTTCATTCATCGGTTATTTCCACTGTGTTTCCTTTTTTTCGGCAAGATGCGCCAAAAATCCTCGGCCCAGTAGCAGTCTACACGTGGGAGGGCAATCCTGCCAACATCATCTGCGAGATCCTGGCTCACCCCAGCGATGTGTCTATCTTGTGGTTGCGAGATGGACTCCAGCTGCCCAACGCCAACTCGACCAACATCAAAATCAATACCACACCCAACGCCAGCTACCTGCAGGTAAAAGGAGCGTCGTCGCTTCGGCAAGCCGCGTCATCCGCGCATAAAATATTTAATAAACGCGCTAATCACTGGGATGTATTATGTTTTCTTGGAGGCAGCATCGCTGATGAATTATTGAACACAGAACGCACATAGTGAGCGGTAAATATAGGTAATAGAACGGCTGATTAGAAACCATAAGGTTAATGCATGCGCTCTTAATCCACCACAGGTTAACCCGGACTCCCAGAACGACTTTGGCAGCTACAACTGCACTGCATCTAATGAGATCGGGACCGAGTCCAAAGAATTCATCCTGATTCAGGCTGGTCTGTCTGTTTTCTTGTTTTTTTTTTCCTCTGACATGACCTTTCCGTTGCACCTTTGTTTCCCCCACAGTCTTTAAGTGGTTGCAAATTGGTGCATCATTTGTTTTAACTACTTCTCTCTTTTGCACCTCTCAGAAAGTATATTTCAAGTGTCCTAAATTGATGGTTAGGATGCACCGTTGTGTTTCGCTCTCTGTGCTGTAGACGTGCCCTCGGCTCCCATCCTCAACGAGGTGAAACCCTACTCCAGCACGGCCGAGGTACAGTTTAACGAACCTGATTCTTCTGGAGGAGTTCCCGTGCTCAAGTACCGTGCCGAGTGGAAAGCGGCGAGTAAAAACAACTGGGTCCAGCGAGTCTACGAAGTCCGAGATGGTGCGTCAAACGCTCACCGTATTTACACGACCACCAGTAGCCATTGTGAAGCCTTTGTGGTGTGCTTTAGGTCTTAGATACGTTCCTTTGCTGGGATTGTGTGTCGCTCCAATCTTTTTCAATAAATGATTTGTTAAAACATTTATCACCACGGCACCATTGACGTGTCAGAAAGTGTTTTTTTATTTTATTTTATACAACAGCAGCTCGATAACTGACAATAGTTTCCAATGCAAATCAAGTCACAGGTTCCATTCCACTGGATGTGCATCCGCTAATATGGTTTCTAAAGTAATTGCTAATTCCCTGGGATTTGATGTTGGTACACTAAATCAATGCATTAAAAAAACCTGTTAGTTACTAAAGGAAACAAGTGCAGTCACTTATATTGTAAAGTGTTCAGAAATACTTGCTAAACGAATTTAAGTACGACTCTTTGGGGGGCGGGGCCATCACCATTAATCACAGGCATATACATTCATCACATTTTAAGACCTTCTACCACAGAAGAGTCTTCGGGAATGAGGATTTTGCTCTTCGATGTGCCTTGTTACATCACTACATTATTTTCCATACATTACATTGCTTTATTACTCTATTAACTTTAACTAATTTCGTTTTTTACACAAAGATCTGCACTTCTTACACTTTTAAACCAGGATTGTTACTTTAGCTTGAATCTATTTGGTGACATGATCGATATTATTTCTTCCCATTGCGCACAGTTTTAACCTATTTCCTGTCTTTGCGCGGCTTATTCCACCTAACACTGGTGTTTCATTTCCGGGCATCACAGAGATAGGATATTTTACAAGCTTAACTATGAACAAGGCAGAAGGCAGTAAGGAGTATGAATATCATGGATGAGACAGAGTAAACATGG
>JACRUU010000026.1:2993331-3125831 GCA_030449085.1 Kryptopterus vitreolus | reverse complement strand
TCATAATAAGACATAACATTACATTTGGATTTTTTTTTTATTTTTTTACCTACGATAAAACCATTTATGAGCTCAATTTAGTAACCGGTCCATTACTCCGTCTCTGACCATGTGACTGTCAGATATATTAAGATGTCAAGTTTGAGCTGTCATTCGTATTCATTACAGTTTTACTGATTGCCAGTAGGCCAAGATGTTCAGCTCCTTTGAGAGGTCCTACTAATCATCATAAGGGAAAACTGTTTAAGGATCGAAACAAAGGAGTTCAGAGCATGATCGATGGAAAATAACGCATGCCAGATGTTTACTCAAGGAGGGTGAATATTGATTACAGAGATTGCATTTGCATTCTTGAATCTCTACTATGACGAGGCGTAATAGTGTGTGCAGTAACATTTTAAAGTCAATAATTATATTCCATGAGGTGACTTTTATCTCGACACTCGATTGCTTTATTTGCGCTTGATTTATTTTGTTAACTCGGAATCCAATTTGATCCCTTAGGGCTGAAAGCAGTCACAATCACCGGCTTAAAACCAGACACAAAGTATGAAGTTAAGATGTCTGCTATCAACGGCAAAGGAGAAGGCGAGAGCAGCTCTTTGGTCGCCTTCAAGACAGAGCCTGTTCGTGAGTAGTGCTACTTTCTATGCAATTTCCTGCTTTCTATTAAACTCAAGATGTTCCATCGACACTTTAAAATGCACCCCGGCTGTGCGACGCTATGAGTCGACATCGAGTCTCAGTGGGACGGCTTTCAGAGCAGCAAGTTTCTCACACTAATTAGAATGCTCAAGCACAAGATTCATACTACACCCTTCGCCTGTGCTTTAGATGTAGAAGTGCCAGACGTGATGATACGAGCGAGTTTTTTTTTTTTTATGGTTCACTTGGGAAATTTGCCTAGCAGCATGGTTGATAAACAAGCATATCAAATAATGGCCATTGGGACAAACAAGTAAACACCAAACCCATCTTAGATAACAATACAGAAACTAAAGTACATTCAAAAGTACAAGTTCATTGATTTATCTTTAGTAAGGTCAAGGTCTTGGTGGATCCAGGTCTTGGTTGATTGTTCTACGGCTATTTTTCTCCCGACAGAGTTTCAGATCCATGTCTGTTTCTTAATGACCCAGTATTAGAATATATTTGTTGATGGAGATTTATTGAATGCTCTGGATTACAGGGAGAAACATACTTTGGAATGAGGACAACACATACACAATTACCCATTAACACCTAATGTTGACAATTATTGCTATAACATCTTCTGCATTTTAAGACTTGTGCATAAGCTAGAAAATCCAGAGGGATCCCATATGGACCCTAGAATAATATGGAAATCCCCACAGACGTGGACCTTGGAGTTCCAGTACAATAAAAATAACCCATTATGTTTTTGTTGGGCAAGAATGTGTGCCAAATTAAGAGTTGGTTGCACCTACCACTGCTTAGATCAGGGGTGTCAAACTCCGTTCCTGGAGGGCCGCAGCGCTGCAGTGCTTTGCTCCAACATACAAACCATGTAGTTTTCAAATAAGCCTTAATGACTTGATTAGTTGGATCAGGTGTTTTTTAATTATGGTTGGAGTTAGATTCTGCAAGGCTGCGGCCCTCCAGGAACTGAGTTTGAAACCTGGCTTAGATGTTTTGGGTGAATGTTCATGTAGAGTAATAGGCAATGCATCACTTAAGCTATTTTGTTCCTTGCTATACACTTTAGTACACCAGTTATAGGCCTCATTTATTAATCAATTTGTTTTTTGAAAAATTGTGTAAACAGCGATATGTTGGTGAATGCCAGTCACGTGTAACTCACGGCCTGTACTTTTTATGATGCGCAAAACTACAGAAAATACAGAACTCTATTAACAGCACAAGTGAAGTTTATATAGGAGCATACACAAACAAAAAATGTATTTATGCTGCGTGTGTGTTTAAATAAAGTCTACTTGTTTATCTGTCTGTGTCTCATATATATATATATATATATATATATATATAATATATATAATATATATATAGATATAATTCACCACACACATATATATATATATATATTATATATAATATATATATATATATATATATAGAGAGAGAGAGAGAGAGAGAGAGATAGAGAGAGAGAGAGAGAGAGAGAAGAGAGAGAAATGCTTGAAAATTTGTGAACCCCTTGAGCCTTGATTTTCTTATCTTATTAATTAAATGTCAAATGGATGTTGATCAATTGCATGTGCTTGTTTAGAGGGAATTTTGCGAGTAGGAAAAAAAAAACTACAGGAAAGATGGAAAGAATTATTGTATGAGCAAAAATAGACGTTGGTTAAGTCAAGTGGGTAACAGATTCAAGTGAAACACATTTGGGTGCATAATTAATCACTTAAGCAGACCAATTAGACATTAGAAAGTGGTTGGGTATCACTGATTAAAAGAGAGAGGAAAACCAAGAAGAAAACCATACCACTATAGGGCCAAGGAGCCAAACAATGCCAAGAGGAAAGGTGATATCCAAGGACATCAGGAAGAAGGTGGTTACAGCCCATCAGTCTGGAAAATATAAGACCTTAATATACAAGCAATAAGAGTCCTTTTGGAAGACAGATGAGTCCACAATAGATTTATTTGGCCACAATCAAAGCCACCATGTTTGGAGAAAAAAAAGCCAACATGGAATTCCAGGAAGAGTGAAGCATGGTGGTGGAAATGTGAAGGTCTGGAGTTGATTTTATGACGGTAGGCTGTGGGGCGACTCCATATTATTCAGGAAAGCTTGAATTCTCAGTCTTAACAACAAATTATTGAAGAGATTCTCTTGAGATCAGCTGAAGGTGGGCCGAAAATGGGTGCTGCAACAAGACTGTGACCCTAAGCATTTAAGCAAATCCAGCAAAGAATGGCTTAAAAAAAAGATGTTTCATGCTCTTGATTGGCCGTGTCAGAGTCTGGATCGCAATCCAATTGAAATGTTGTAGCCAGGCCTGAAGCGGTACATGCCAGATGTCCTTCTAACCCTCTCTCAACTGGCTGAATTCTTCAAAGACGAGTGGCCAAAAATCCTCAAAGACAGATGTGAGAGACTGGTCAGCGGTTAAGGAAGACAGTCTGAAATGTCTGAACAGCGCAAAGTGTTCACAAACATTCAAGCATCCATCCATCTATATATCCATCCATCCATCTATCTAAAAACACATACACTTAGATAGATATAGATTTATAAACACAATGAAAATTTTACACGCCCAAAACATATACAAATTAAGCATTACACTTTCCTTACACTTTCATTCATTCGTTCATCTTATACCGCTTTATCCGATCTTCCCTCGGGTCACGGGGAGCCTGTACCTATCTCAGGCGTCTATGGGCATTAAGGCAGGATACACCCTGGATAGGAATGCCAACCCATCGCAGGACACACACACAAGGGACAATTTTCCAAGGTGTCAATCAACCTACCGTGCATATTTTTGGACCAGGGGAAACCGGAGAAAAAACCCCTGAGGCACGGGGAGAACATGCAAACTCCACACACACATGGCCGAGACGGGAATCGAACCCTGACCCTGGCTGTGTGAGGCGAACACGCTAACCACTAAACCACCGTGCCCCTCTTGTTTATCATAATTAATTATATTTACTTTTTAAACACGTTATTACTTTAGTCAGATAGAATTATTGTGATTAACTTATTGTTAAATCTTACATTTTAGTAAAAGTTAATCACAAATGAAAAGAAGTTGATCAATGGTAATCATTTTAAAGTGTAAATGTACTCTCAGTCCAGAGAAGGACACAAAAATCATTCATGCATACCACACTTTTTGTTGTAAATACCCGCACAAATGACTTCCATACAAAGTGAGATTGATAAATGAGGCCAGGCTTTCATATAAACTACATTTTTCACCTTACCTTGTTCATTCATTTATCTTCAGCACCTGCTTCCTCTTTCTCAGGGTAAAGGAAGACCTGTAATCCCCAAGTGCAAATTAGAGCAGTCAGCTCACCTACTGGCAGGTTTCGGGGAAATAGGAAGTTTATCACAGGCAACCCGTGCAGACATAGAGGATCACAGGAAATTAACTCGAGTTCAAGACACAACATGAATCCCAGGCCTGTGCGACTTTAACTTTCAGGGTGCCATGACCAGCTAAAAGACCACTGATTAAATAAAATTAAGATTTGAAAACAAATTCTAGATTAATAAAACATTAAAGTTGACATTTACATCTGAATTCACAACTGTTTCAAAATATTCAGAGTTCTTAGTATAACTGATCAATTCTATGCGGCTTTTGCTGTTTCCAGTGTATTTGGGAAAAAAATGCAGTCACAAATAATAATTTTCTGACACATCTAAATGCATGACTTGGATATTCCTGCTAAGCAAATTCACGGATGAATAATACATCAGTGTTCGTGCGAATGTGCAGCTGTTCTCCACATGACTTTCTCACATTTTGCTGATGAAACCCATCACAACCAAAAAAAAAAAGAAAATCATGTTTCCTTTAGTTTTTTTTCTTTCTTTCCAACAAATAGGTATATGATATTTTGTTGGTCCATATAGTCATGTGCCCTGGAGGTTATGGCTTATTTGCGCCCCCTGGTGGCCGTGTCTATTTTTGCATCGTCTATGGTTCCATCATAAACGATTACAGAATCTTCTTCCCATTTCAGCTGCCCCCATTAGGGGTCGCCACAGCAGACCATCCTTCTCCACACTACCCTGAGTTATAGATGTGTTATCTTCCCTCACCGCATGCATAAACCTCATCTTCCTTCCTCTTTTCCTCCTGCCTGGCACCTCTATCCTCAGCATTTGTCTCCCCATGTACGCTATCCTCCCTCAGCAACATCCTACGTGCGCTGTCCCTATAATAAACTCATTTCTAATCCTGCCCATCCTCATCACTCCCAATGAAAATCTCAACATCTTCAACTCCGCCACCTCCAGCTCCGCCTCTGTCTCATCACAGGCCTATCAACTTTCTCTTTCACTCCAGCAGATCACAAGAGATCACCCTTCCACCACAAATCAGTCCTTCAACTCTTCTCCACCCACTCCACTCTTTATTCTTTACTTCTCTTACACACACTCCATTACTTTGTCCTGTTGACCCCAGGCTCATCCACCTTCACCACCACCTCACTCACCACTCCACTGCCTTCCCTCTACTTTGCATACATGAACTCTGTCTTACTCCTCGTTCCCCTTCTCTCCAGCGCATACCTCCACCTCTCCAGACTCTTCTCAACCTGCTCCCTGTACTCTCACTACAAATCACAATATCATCTGCAAGCGTCACAGTCCGTGGAGACTCCTGTTTGACCTGGTCTGTCATCCTGTCCAAGACAGGAAAGGGCTCGAAGCCAATCCTTGATGTAATCCCACCTTCACCTTGAGCCAGTTGTTCTTTCCTACTGCACACTTCACACTGCTGTTAAACTGCCCTAATACATGTCGTGCACCACCCTCACGTGCATCTCTGCTATACTCGACTTCCTCATACAATACCATCAACAATTATAGAACGTGTCATTAAATGCAATGAGCTGTGCAATAATGCTTCTATTAATTCACACACTCCCAGATAGGCTAGGTACATGCATTACAGCATATACAGGCCTTATGGTGTTTTATAATTGACAGCAAGTGCAACTGCTAACGTGTTGGAGGTACCAGACAGGTCCATGGTCAAAAAACACATTATATGTTAGTCTTTTGTTTTATGCCTTTTTAATCGTCCATGTTATACATTCCCTGTCCTTTTTCCTCCTTGGATTACACAATGACTTACACACACAAGTCAATTACAAACCTGTGAATCTGAAACCATACTGATGTACATGAATAAAATACATCTTCAGGATACACATGATTTCTACTTCAGTAAGAGCAGTTTTTGTCTTTTAGACTTGTTTTTTAGACCTCCATAGTCAAGCGTTTCTACATTAACTGAGTTTATGAAACGTGTCATGTTTATGCTCCCAGATGGCAGTTCTTCATTTTTGTTCCCCTGACAAGACAGGTTTGTTCAATCATCACATAAAACATTTTTTTCTTCTTTTTTAAATATACTGCCAAAATCTGAATAAATTAATTCTTGAAAATTTAGTAATCAATCATGACATGTAAATTCACGTTAAAGGAATGAATGAAATCTTAATATCCATTATAACAGCTGCTGGATGGGTATTACGATAGAACCAAAACAAATATTACATCTTTTTTTTATTCTGTATTTAAGAATCATGCTGTGTACGAATCATTGTGTAGATCTTTGAAAGTCTTTTAGTTCAGATCCCCTGCTGCGACAAGCTAATCAGAAGTTCACAGTCCCGTCCCCCCCCCCCCCCCCCCCCCCCGTGGAAGTATTGTGTAAGCACAACATGGAGTTTCCTCCATATTCAGTAGTATCTGAAGATCCATTTTAATCAAATTCCTTAAAAGAAAAACAGCAACTGTTACCTTTCAAATTCTTAACCGTTCAGGAGTTGTTTATGGATGCATATTAGACAACACAAACAGGTGCTATGCTAGTTAGCGCTCCTGACTAGCGCTGCGTATTGTCTCATTTCGCATTTTTAAAAAAGCATTTCTGATTAAAAAAAATATATATATATATATGAAATTCTGAAAAATGTTTTTCATTTTGGAGTTTTCATGTCATCCATGCTATAGAGCAGAAGTGTCCAATCTTTTACACAAAGCGCTAGTTATGGGTGCAGGTTTTCTTTCTGTCCAGTCAAGTCCAAAACAAATTCCACCTGTTTAATAAATCTAATGATTTTTTTCTTTATGGAAAAGAATGTACACTCCTGCTTATAGTTATTGGATATACCGCAATCTCCATTTTTACACGTATAATCATTTTTCTAAACGTATTTTGGTCTCCTGAAATCTGGGTGTGTGTTTAGATAAGGTCGAGCTCACAGTCCTGGACTTAATTATTAATCCCTATCTAATATTTTGCCTTTTACACAATAATATTTTCTGTATTCGTGTGATTCATGTCTGTGTAATTGTGTTAACTGGCTCTAACACCTTTGACTTTGTGTTTCTTTTCCATAATCACATCATCTGTTATGTTTTCCTTTGTTTTGTTTTGTTTTTTTCCCTCCATGCGACTTCTTCCAATTTCCTTTCAACCAATCATGTGTGTGCATACGGTGCGACTTTTGTCACGTGGCTTGCATGGTGCCACCGATGTCGTCCACTCTGATGAACAGAAGGTAAATGCTCTACTCTCAATCTGCAGCTCTCACAAGTAGGATTAGTAAAGGCAAAAATTGTTACACCCCCCCCCCCAGTCGTTCCCTCGTGGCCCCGCAAACCCGATGCCTTATATACGAACTCAAAATCTACTTCAGAAGTTTTGTCCAACCCCCAGTTTGTTTTGTTTTTTTTGACACATTTCCCTAAAGCGAGCACTGTGTTCTGACTGCTTTGAATATTATCTGAGCAGAACATGGGGGCAGAGATAAAAAGAATTATCGTTGTCTTTCCAACCGTGAAAAAAGCGACATCAAAAAGCTCTACAGCTGAAAACAATTCCCTAGAGGCACTGCCATGTAGATGACCCAGGAACACCCCGTCTCCTTTTTTACTGCTTTTAAACATTGTGGCAGCCAGAGTTTTGGAGATGATACATATTGGTGTCTATTCATCCTGTGCTATTTCGCACGCTTGCAGAATATAGCGCTCGTTAATCGTTATTTCAGTTCTGGTCTTGGCAATACTGATATTTCACAAGGCCTCCGCATGCAAATGAGCCCTTAGCCAAATCAATAATAGAGTCTAACTTTGCCAGTGTGTTTCAATATGTTTCAAGTAAACAATATTAGATTTTGTCCAAGTCAATTTATGGCCTTAATATTCATATAATAATGGTAATATAATAATAATAATTATTATTATTGTTACCATAATAGTTTCAAGAACAATATAATAATAATAAATGAGAACGATAAACAATTATGATTATGATGTAATAATAATAATTAATAAAAATGTAAAATATATTTCATAAACATAACATTCGATAAAACTGTGTGTACAATTCTATAGCTATTAAAGGATTGGTTAAAAAAAAAATCCAAAGCTGTCTGTTCTGCTTTTATGCCTTTGTGAAATTGGAGGCATTTGTGCATGAGTGTGCTGAATAGTGCAAATGCAAATTTAAAATATACAATATATATATTTATATAAGCATTTTTTTAATTAACAACTTTAGGGCGACAGGATTTGCTCCTTCACGGCCCCACAGTGGCAGCCTGGAGATGCTGGGATTTGGGAATTCATTAAAGAAAAAGGAGCATGACTTATTATCACAGTGGGATCATGGTAGAGATGCCCCTGTTCTTCGGATCTCATTGTCTTTTACACAGATCATTAGAAATTTTAAAACATTTTCATGCACATACGCATTATTTATGTAATGCAGCCCCTCGTGAATTTATATTTATTTAAGTTAAGAGTTGAACTTTTAACATGTCATTAATACGAGTTAATAACAATTGATCCTGATTAGACTGCTGATTCCTGATAGACATGGAGAGCTTCTTCATAAACCATTAACTTAAACCATTAATCAGGTTAGACATGCATTAGTACTAATTAGTACTAGATATTTGAAAGACAAGAGTATTTCATTAAAACGTCATTTAATCGCAAGGGTTTAACCATAACGGTTCACAAAGTCCAAGCTGCAGATTTAACACAGTTCATTTCACCATTACCTTCGCAATATTGAGTTTGTTTGATGTTTGTAACTGTGATGCATGTCCATTATGAACCATTCTTTTTTCCCCCCCCATTGGTTAATGTTTTTGCCCAAAGTCTGTCTTTACCTACAAATTCAGATGTGATTTAAAGTGCTCTTTCGACCGTATGCATTCTTCAGTGTTACAGCATCACAGACATCAACCTCTTGAACAAACAGACACTTTATTTTCCAAAGTCTTTCATTTTGTCAGCAAAATCCCAATCCTCAAATCAACAAACCACAGCATTTAACTAGCACGCAATGTTTATGCAAGTCCAGCTGGAGATGTATAAATAGCGTAGACGTTTGTTCACACTGGGAGTGTTAATGCCGTAATAATTAATTCAGCACTGCAGGTATTTACTCAACACTGGGGATTTTGTCCTGTAAACAGGCACTACTTCTCCAAAATTAAGAATACACCAGAAAAGCCACCCAGAAAGCAGTATGATTGAGTCTGAAGTGAGATAGGTTTTTTTTTTTTTTTTTGGTAATGATTTATTTAATTATTATTTTTTTAAACAAGCGCGGCTAATCACTGCACTAATGTGCCATAAAAGACCTTCATTTTTCAATGGTGTCAGTTAGCGCATATTCTTTACACACGAAGCTCCCTGCTAATGTTGTCGAATGTCATTCTGTAATGTCTACCCAGTGCAGGGAATCACATTAACATCCATGGTTCATTAATCTCTAAAAGATTATGAATGATGGTTTATGAAGCAGAGGTTAGGTTGCTTTTTTCAGTACACAATGCAACACATTTGTGACAATTGCAAAAATAAAAATAAAGAAATGTTCTTCACATGAGACACATTAGTATTTGTATATTTTCTTATTTCTTTGTATTACAACGTCCTTTACTAGCTGGTGGTTTTGGGAAAACTGCCTATCTAATGTCACGTTTTGAAGGCCTGCAGCACATACATAATGAAGCTATGACTTGAACGCAATGAATTCCATTTGTAATGAGATCAAATGTGACTTTTGTGCACAATGCTAGAATATACAACCAAATTGAATACATACTTTCCATTAAAAACTGTAAATAGATATGGTTTTAATTCATTAAAACATTAAAATAAAGTTTAAAATGTGCAGTTTCAATTTGTAACATATGATACTGCACTACTTTTAAATGTAAGCAACTTTATAATACTGAAGGCTAACCGCTTTTTAATTTTTTTTTTAAGTGAGCTTGTCGTCATGTCTAATCTCTTTTATTAAAACTTTTATTGTGTTCAGACGGCACTCTAATGGGTGTCTGTGACAATTCCAGTGAACAGCCATTAAAGCAGGAAGCAGCCAAATAAAAGCCTTCAATTTCAACCTTTTTTCCTGTCATTAATATCATTTATTATAAGTTAGAATGCTCTCAGCCCTGTGTATGTAAAATTTCAGAATGATCTCAGCTGCCACCCGTATAAGCCTTAAAATCTCTGCTATGCTTGTAAACAGCAGTCCATTCATTATTTCTATTTCTCATAGCAGTGCACTTAGCCAAGTGCACTTTATAGCTTAGAGTATATTGGGTAAAGTAAGTGTTTAGCATGCATTAGTGATTTAGTAATAAATATAATCTCTGAACGATTGTTAGAAACATATAGTCAGTGTTGGTTGTTTGCTACACTTTTAAAAATGAGGGTTTTGGCATCGTGTTTGCTCAATATATATATATCATTCGTGTGTGTTTTTCCAGGGGAGCCCAGTCCCCCTAAATTGGAGGGAGCGCTACAGTCCAAAGGCAATGCCCTTAAAGTTAAATGGATCAAGCAGGACGATGGAGGCTCACCCATCACACACTACCTCATCCGGTACAAAGCTGTAAGTATTTCTAGGTTTTGAAAAAAAAGGACAGCCCATGAATTGGTAATGAGGAACAAAATAGCAGTATAATAAAGATTCAACTCATTTAAAGTTTGCAAATCCCCAATGAACGTTTCACCCTGATAAAGTTTAATAATACAAAGATCACAAAAATGTTACTTGCACAGAGTGCACAAAGTAATGACCTGTGATGCCACTAAAGGCTGTTCCAAATGTTGATTATTTTCTAATAACAGCACAGCCTGAAAAGCCCTCCCCCCCTCCTCCTTTACCACAGAAATGTCCCAAGATTGACATTTGTTGTAGCGGCGGTAGACAGTAAGGCAGTATTTTTAATACATTTCTTAAGTATCTGTCATTTGTCAGAGTATTTACATTTTTGGAAATGTTCACTTCCCTACTTTGTGTGAAAGTACTTTTTACTCGTCTACAGTACAAAACATATCCGCACCTTGTTACTTTGAAGGGAAATTATGAATGGTGTTAAATAAAAATCCTGATTTAAGATCACAAGTTCCTAAATCATGTCTATAAGAATACAAAACCCTTCCTTTAAAGGTATAATGGGCAAGAGAATGTCGTATTTCATTCACAAATTTTCTTGTAGTTTGAACTACAGTAATTATAATATATATATATATATATATATATATATATATATATATATATATATATATATATATATATATATATATATATATATATATATATATATATATAAACATGCACAGTAGGTTGATTGGCACCTTGGAAAATTGTCCCTAGTGTATGAATGTGTGAGTGAATGTGTGCCCTGCGATGGGTTGGCATTCCATCCAGGGCGTATCCTGCCTTAATGCCAATAGATGCCTGAGATAGGCACAGGCTCCCCGTGACCCGAGGGAAGATCGGATATAGCGGTAGAAGATGAATGAATGATTGAATGCAGGAGCAGGACTCAAGAAATCCATCCTTACTTACCTGACTTACTTGTGCCAAAAAACTTTGTTACAGCTTTAAGTAGGATTCCTAAAACAAGGGTTGACAATGGAGACTCCTTTCAAACATGCTAAATAAACACCTCGTCACAGAAAATCTGTTTATGAGGACTGTCCGCCTTACAAGTACATGTGGAACTAATGTTAGGGCTACATTGAGGGTTTTTTTTGTGCATAAACCCTGCAGATGAAAATCCAAGTCACAGAAAATGAACATTGTTTAAAAGCTTAGATAAGGAAAATGGGATGCACAACAATATAATGATGTGCATGCCAATGTTTGTGAAATACTTTTGGGTTTGAGCGTTGCCTCACCACTTGGTTTTAATACAGAGAGACGATCTGGCCTGGAAAGATGAGTTCCGTGTCCCAAGCACAAGTGGACACGTCCTGCTCAGCGGCTTGGACTGGAACACCGAGTACGACGTGACGGTGGTAGCAGAGAACCAACAAGGCAGGTCACAGCCTGGTTCACTCAACTTCCGCACATCCTCAGAGCCCTCCACTACTCCAGGTTAGTCCCTCCTCTTCTTGCACCCCAAAATACCCTCCTCCATCCATCCATCCATCCATCTATCCATTCCTTGCTAACACACACTGACGCACAACATTAACAGCTGACTCAGAACTGTTATAGCACCAAATATGTGAATGCAGTGAGAAATCGCCTTTTTTTCACACTCACCCTTTGGCCACTTGCATTATGATGCATGTTGAGTCACGGCAAGCAACTGTTTGCCTGTTACTTTGGTGTTTGGACATTACTTTTAATAAAAAAAATAAAAATAAAACACTGAATGTTTGCAGAGAATTAATATTTTTTGCTTCGATCGAGTTTTTCCAAACTCCAGAGGGACATTGTATGGGCCTCACCCAGTGGTGTTCTCCCATTACCGATAATAATGCCAGAAGCCCTGGCACTATTATAGCTGTCTGAGTCACTGTCCCTGTTGCACCGTTGATCACTCTCTCATTTCTTACCAGGCACATTAAGGAAAATCAGGGATGATGAAGCCTTGCTCTGCTTTGAGACCAGATCATTACCATTTGAGTAATTTTTTGTGTCAAAGATGAGCTTGAACGAGTGTTGAACGAGTTCAGCCTGGTCGGACGAGCAGAGGTCACAGTTGGAGTCACTTGACTCATTGCAACCTAATGAGCATCTGGTGCAGCACAGTCCTAAGAGCGTTTCTTATTAACAGTCTGGGATAGCTTGGTAGACGTAGGAAACTTGGATGGGCACATCCTGTGGCCCGGCAGGATGAATGTGGGTGGGATCCAAAGCCTGTTTGTTTCGCTCTTATACCCCTATGCTTGTGCTGCTGAGCTGCATGCCAATAAGAGACACTCACAGCCAAATGCCTGTAGGTGCCTCCACAGGGGTGTCCAAAGAAATGAGATTTCTTAAACTGAAACTGTTTTCTGGTTGGTAGTGTATTTCTTTAAGAGAAAGCACAGTTTATATATATAAAAGAAGAAGGTTTTGTCACTGAAAATGTTTTAAAAGAGTGTGGTTTAGAGTGTACCTAATGTACCATATTTCCATATAACATTGGATCACAATTCCTACTACAGTCCTCCTGCATTATTTCTACAGAATAACAGTATGAAAAGCTGGGAAAAGCTATTTGGAAATTGACATTTTATATATTCCATGTAGAAAGTTTTGGATTCTGTAGAATTCCTGGAAGGGATTAATTTTTCCTTTATTGTTCTAGTTTAGTTTTTCTATTGCTTCAGCATTTACCCCAGTGTATATTATATAATATTATATAATGTTTAATTTCATAGGTAATTAAATAAAAAGGGTCAAATGAGAATATACATAAAAATGTGTCAGTTTATTTACAGTTATACCATACATTTAATTTTACATCCATATTTGTTAAACCGGCCCCATTTTGATTGATCGATTATTTTTTAAACACACTATCTGGTCAAAGGTTTGTCAACACCTGACCATCGCACTCAAAGACACACTCATGCGTCCATGTTTAGGCCAATATTTTTGAATGATCTGAAATTCTTTTGGGTTTGCCACACCACTCATTTTAATGCAAAGAGAACTTGTGCTTCTTCTACAAGCACACAGCAATATAGATTGTCTTTGTGTGGTCTTTGTAAAATTACATTTACACACCAACATGCATCTCATCATATGCAATAGGCACAAACGTTGGTGAACATCAACATAGCACTCATGTGATTTATGGACATGACGCCACCTCACTGTTATAATAGCAACCTCCATTCTTCTAGGAAGTCTTTCCTTAGGTTCCTTAGTTTTCCTAAGTCACCATGTAATGAGGCACTCGGACACCTGGCTATTATGAGGGGTCAGGTAGAACCTAATTAACCCAACATACACCTGGTCATTGCTAATTGTAGTTGTTTTTTTACTTACCATTTATAATTCAAAATGCATTGTGTTGCTCCAGACCACCACGTTTACATGCTTATTAGACGCATTGCAACTGCATTAATTAACTAATTAACTTTCTAATTAGTAACTTAGTGGGATTATATTAGCTGGTTAAAGCAAGCCTGGGCACCAACATATATATTTGATAAATTACAACCTATATGTTGTAATTTTTTCATACATGCTGTATTTCTGTAATTCTAGTAATTAAAATGTCTCCAGAAGGGCATTCAGTCTAAGCCCCGTTTCACCTGTCAAGCAACCATCTATTTATTCAAAACAAATATTACATATTGTATTTAACACAACATCGATACCCAAAGGCCCCTGATAACGTGGTGAAACCATGGCTTTTTTGGGAGATTGTAGCGAGTATTGAAATGAATAAAATACAACAGCATGTAAATAAATATTGTACATATACACATACAGTACACATACAGAAGTACTGTGAAGAACTTCACACAGGTGTGAAGAAATGCTGTAAAATGGGAATGATATCAGAAAAGGGATATTAATAGTTTAACAAAATGGTACATAAATGAACAAGATTTGAATCCAACTCAAATCAATATTGGGTGTGATCACACAAATTTTTTTTAGGTACATTTGAATAGTTTCTTTTAAGGGAACTTGGAATGTAGGTTGCTCCAACCATCTAACCACATGTCTACGGACTGATTGATGTGGAGATCAGGGTTCTGTGGAGAACAATTAAATCAATTCCAAGACTCCTTTTCTTCTCCACACTGAAGATCATTCTTAATGACATTAGCTGTATGTGTGGGTTTATTTTACAGTTACAGAATAAATTTGGGGTCAGTAAGATGTCTCCCTGATAGTACTGCATGATGGATAAGTACCATTACTTCCAAGACACCATCAGGCCTGAACAAATCTCTAAGTCCGTTTGTAGATATACAGCCCCGCTCTTGCAAAGGACCCCTACCGTGCTTCACTGTTACATTCACACATCTCTAGCCAATAAACTGCCTCCTGCTACAACCAAAACTAAGACTTATATCAGAGTACATACAGGCATTTTTCTGCACCCCAGTCTATTTTATTATGTATAGTTCAGTCATATAGTTTGGGGATTTATGGCTTTTTGGGGGCAATTTGTCCATTAAGACCACTTCTGGCCAGACACATTGTTTTTTTGTTGTTGTTTTTTTAACTACTTTGAAATTTGAAAAGCTTGGCTGTAGTTTAAGCATTCAATTAAACCTCCCTTCTTTCGGCTGCTCCCATTAGGTGTCGCGACAGCAGATCACAGCATTCTAGTGATCCATATGTGGTTTGGCACACGTTTACCGCTTTCTAACACAACCCTTCTTGGGACTGGCACTTGGCTTGTGCAACCCTAGTGGCTGAGTTCACAGGTCTTATTGAAGGGCCAACTAGTGGCAGCTTGGATTCGGATTTGAATCTGCAATCTTTCGGTTCAGAGCCCAACGCCTTAACCACTGAGCAACCAGCTCCCCCTTTTCTGTTTCAGTTAAAGAATGTCTTTTAACTTACTTAAGAAATTGATGATTAGAAGCACCTTCGTAGTATTATTGATTAATCATACACCTGACTCTGATCCTACAAAATCCATGATGTTTTGCAAGTGTACAAAGTGTGCCAGCGTAAGACTTCTGGTTTGAGAGTAGTCCAAAGGGTAGTCACACCAAATATTGGTTGTTAAAAAAATAAATAAATAAAACTCGCATACAAACACACACACACAAAATAAAATCAGGGCCGTCAGTTGCTTTAAATATTTAATTTTGTGATTAATTGCAACCAAATCGGTGGAACAGGGCTCAGGTGCCGCAGTCATCCGTGATGTTCAGCCCTCTGCTCCCTCTCTAGAGCGCTATTCCTCAATCGCAGGCCTGGATGAGTTAATCACTGCTGAATTCTGTGTTATTTACATTCCTAAAATCTAGGTTACTAAAGTCTTATGTTTTTTGTCTTTGCGATTTTCCTTTGTCCCTTTTATGTTTTATGATATATAAAAGTATCATATATATATATGTATATATATATAGCATATATATATATATATATATATATATATATATATATATATATATATATATATGTTTTTTTGTACTCAACCAGATTTAGGTCATATATGAAGACTCCATTATTTCCCTCTATCTCCTCCTTATCTATCTTTTTCCATAATAACTTTTCCAATGATCTCGCCTGCTTTTTTTAGATAATGATTTAAATAACATCCAGGTCTGAACGTGAAGAACACCGCTCAGAAGGAGCGTATCCCAATTAACAAAGCATTATCCCGTGTTTAACCACTCGCAACCCTCACAAGAGCCAGCTTTCTACTCTGCCGCCTTTTTTCATCCCACCTTCCTCCACAATATCATTTCACTTTTTGGTTAAATCCCGAGCTTTATTTCTGTGGTTTTGACTGTTATTTCTCTTGTTTCTTCTCTCTTTTCCCCTCCCATTTCCCTCTTCCTTTCTCTGTTTGTCGTACGTCATTGTGCCTGGTCTTGGATATGGATGGATCATCACATTCCCACACATGCAATATATTTTTCTACAAATATCTTGTATCTTTTCTTTTTTTTAATCCCCCTCCTGTGCAATCTCAATGTATATGTTTTTCTGTGTCTCTGGCACGTTTGTATGCATGTCTGTGTGTGTGTGTGTGTGTGTGTGTGTGTGTGTGTGTGTGTGTGTGTGGGCGGGTGTTCTTCAGTCACACTCGGCAGCTCCTCGGTGATGTGCACCTTCTTGCCGATGGTGCTCTCTCTGTTCCTGCTGTCAATGCTTTGATAGCATTATGAGCGAAAGGGGTTATTTGTGTTCAGGGCAACCTGGCTGGATTGTTCGCTAATGATTTTGATTTTCTTTGCCGATACAACTGAGCTCGGAGTGTGGATTAACACAATTAACAAAACAGACAGCTCAGTATCCATTGATCATGTCTATATTATAGAGCACTTTTTTTTTCCTTCCTTCATTTTTTTTTCTTTTATTCTTTTCCTCAGCCGAGCGCACTATACAGCCAAGAAGGAATGGAAAGCACTAAACTAGATTTATATGCAGCAAAATCTGGTTCTGCTTATCTGTACAAATTTAACTAATTTTCTAACTGCTGAAATATTGTATAAAGTGTACATTCTCTGATCTCTAAAGAAAGACTTTATAACATCATTGAAAACATTTGCTGAGACCTACAACTCAGACTGTTATTCTGCGAATCTACAGGAGTAACAATGGAAAGAAAAAAAAAAAAAAAAAAAACACACAAAAAAATGGCATGTTCCCTCTAGGCATGTGCATATCTGGATTTATTAAATTCCTTTTTTATATATGTATATATCAATTGGTTGCCTGCATTATCATTTCCTACTCATTTAGCACCATCTATATAGACTCAGTAAAACAGCATGTTCGCTTTTACATTGGTTTGTTGATGTTCTTTTTGTACCTGCGAATGCATTTATGACAGCTGACATCGTCATGTTAGTTGTTGCTGATGTTTGCTGGTGAGTACACCGTTTTGAGTACACCTTGTAAATGTGCAATACATGTGGCTCATTTTCTTTATATACTCTAATTAGACTATAGAATGGATTGTCTGCTGCTTCTTTCTTTCAGAAACCTGTTGTTTTTTTAACATGCTAGCACGCCCAGGACTAGCCGAGTTGCACTCAGAGTATAAATAATTTTAACCTGAATAAACACACATTCTTTACAACATTAAATTAATACGAAAGTTTCTATAAGGATTCCATGGCGATTCTGTTTTTTTTTTTTTTCAGGCCAGTTAGTGATATTGCTCTAAATGCAAAACTTGATATTAAAAGAACAGATGAGCCGATATTGACATTTGATTTCAATGTAGGAAGTAAACCAACAGCCATCTGCCTTAATGCCGAATTAGACTTAGCTTGGACGCGTGTTCAAAAAATAAATAAATACATCAACGATGAGTCAGTATACAGAAGTCGGTATACATGATGTGCAGATTTTTGTTTGTTTGTTCGTTCATGTCATTGAAGAATTTACAGAACAGCTTGTTCACCAGTCAGGGTATAACTTCAGAAAGGCTATGGGCCACCTCTGTCAGGGAGTGCCATTACCTCTGGCCTTTAAACATTCTCTCAAAAATCACACTAACAAAATGTAATGAGTAAGCAATACAGCATGTTCAAACTTGGGCATAAATCTGTCATGAATACTGGGAAATTTATAATACGTGATTTATGCACTTAGCAAACCGTTTCAGATTCACAGATAAATATAACTCGAGACAAAATTGGCACTCCTGCAGAATAAATGCTATAGATAAATAATGATGTAGAAACTGATTAATTATTAATATCTATTAATGATTAGTAGTATATTCCTCCTAATATATGTTCTGTTTAAATAAAAAAAACAACAACTCTGCACCAGTTTGCTTAGTCTCTCTCTCTCTCTCTCTCTCTCTCTCTCTCTCTCTCCCTCTCGCTCTCTCTCTCTCTCTCTACTCTGTCATTATCTTTCCTGTCTCTCCCCAGACTACATGGAGGATGGCCCAGGCCTGAGCACAGGGATGATTGTTGGGATCCTCATCCTGGTGTGTGTGGTTCTGTTGTTGGTCGTGGACGCCACCTGCTGCTTTGTCAACAAGTGTGGCCTGCTAATGTGCCTCTGTGGCAAACCCGGGACCGGTCCGAAGGGCAAGGATGTAGAAGCAGCAAAGACTTCATTTGTGTAAGGGGATGGAGTGTTTATAAGTGACACTTTATATCCTGAACTGATCATGTATAATGCATTGGCTTTATCTACAGCATCATTCTGTTCAATATTAAAAATAATATATATATATATATATATATATATATATATATATATATATATATATATATATATATATATATATATATATTTTTTTTTTTTTTTATTTATATTTACTGTCGAGCCAACTAGTAACACACACTCATGCCATGATTGTTAGGAACTGATTAGGACACTGATTTCTAACTGAGAAACTGATAGAGCAACTCAAAGACCATTGATCGCCCCTAAAAACCTAAACATTAAGCACAGAACTGTGGGGGGTGGAACACCAACAACCCACGGAAAGGCAAATGTGACAGTTGAGTCTTTATACAAGTGCTAATTAGTCGTTAATGTGAAACAGGTGCACAAACAATCACATCACATGGTTCAGTGAGGAGCTGTGGATGATGGGAAATGTAGTTCATTTCCACCATCCTAAAAAGAGAAATGGCCGCGCACTCTCCATTTGAATTTACAGATTTGTCCATTTATGTTGCATTTTGCATAAAATATCAAGGTCTTAGCTTTTCTCTATTTTGAAGTGGAGTCAAGTGGACATTAACTCAATTACATTTACAACATTTACACCCTTACCCAGAGTGACATACAAATACTGATTTAAGTCTCCATCTAAGAATAAATTCATTCCTGTATGATTGATTACAAACTTAAGATACAAACAAACAGACTCAGTTAAGGGTTGTTTTTTTATGAATGATATGCATTGCACTGCTTCCACATTCTTAGCCAATTCATTGGTTAATTGCAGGCATAAAGGTGTTCCTAATAAGAGGAATAGTGAGTATGCCCTGCAAGAACAAAATGAAACTACTAGGGTACCATTTTATTACCATTTATTTTGGTTTGTCTGGCCTGATATTCATTCATTCATCTTCTACCGCTATATCCGATCTTCCCTCGGGTCACGGGGAGCCTGTGCCTATCTCAGGCGTCTATGGGCATTAAGGCAGGATACACCCTGGATGGAATGCCAACCCATCGCAGGGAACACACACACACATTCATACACTAGGGACAATTTTCCAAGGTGCCAATCAACCTACCGTGAATGTTTTTGGACGGGGGGAAACCGGAGAACCCGGAGAAAAAACCCCTGAGGCACGGGGAGAACATGCAAACTCCACACACACATGGCCGAGACGGGAGGCCTGATATTCAGCAGCACATAATCCTAACCTGTGATTAAGGCTTTTTTTTAATCATTTTAGAATTAATTCCTGCTTTGTTTGTGGATTCTATCATACAATCTGTGTACAACGCATTATCTTCATTCCATACACATTACTTCTAGTACTTTATTTTAATATGGGTACATAAGGCAAGTGCTGGGAACTGATTATCTTAGTATATCTTACTATTTTGGAACAGCATACATAACACCAGCATTGATTATTAAATATATGATATTAAACAAATGCGTTTAAAAAAGAGAAGAGATGTCTGAGCAGTAACTACTCATTTACAATATGCAGAGTCAAACAGCAGACCTAACTACAAGTACAAAAATTAGACGTCTTCACGCTTCCAAGCATCTTGGAAACTAGCCGAGACATTATTTGAGATAATCGATCTTTAGAAAAAGAGAATAATTAGTAACAGAGAAAGGAAGATTCCATTCAAGAGTTCCGCTTATTAGCAAATGAAAGATTTGTCACATAGGATATGCAGTGTTTATTTAGAAAAAGTGTCATTTCTAACATTTCTGAGCTAAGGACAAGACTAATTTTTTGTTACAGATGGATAGACTCTCTTACAGGCACTTTCTCAAGTTCCGACATACACAATACACCATGTAGCAGGCTGCCATCAAGACCACTTGCTAATCCTGCTTTTTGTTTTGCTATAGCATGAGACAATTTTTGTTGTTTGTATCTCAGGATATTATATAATGTCCTTAAATGTATGTGCAGATTAAATTAGTTGTGGTGATTCTAGAGTGAACAGAAAAACATATTGTGACATTATTTTGGACCATTTTACGTTATCTCAAGTATAACTATTGCAGACGGGACATGGCCACCGCATATTAATTCCCCAAAACACCCCTAATTTTTTGTTTTCTTTTTAAATAGCAGCACCAGAAATAAATAATTCAGTGAATAAACCAGCTTTTAAACGAATTCAACTTCAGTAAGTCGTCTCTCAAATCCAATTCAGCACTGTATTAAAGACATTATTAAGTATGCCACACAACGGTCTTTAAAAATCATTCAAGCACTGTTTACTCTTGTGTATTACAATTTAGGTGGGAAAACGTAAAAGCTTGTCAGTGTTAAATTTGACGCAGACTAAGAGCAAAGAAAATGAGACGAGTGGAATATATAGAGTCTGACATACAGACAGCTAAGGGAAATCGAGGAGAGAGGAGATATAAGACAATGACAGGCTGTATAGAGAAGACAGAGTGTGCATTCAATTTCGACTGTTTTACGCCTCCAGTCTAAATAGCTTGACATGTTTGTGGGTTTTTTCCTCCCTATTTCCCATTACCACCACAAATAGAACATTTCCATTTCCTTTGTGATTTCCATCTTCACTCAACACTTTGCTTTTCATGACTATATTTTTCATTTGGGGTTTTATAATTCGGGCCAAATTTAACCCTGTGGTGTAATATTAGCAGATGCCCTTCAAGCTGCAGATTTGCAGGCTTATTTTCATTTCCAATCCACCACTGAATAACGTTTACAAGCGAGTTTGGGGCAGCTGTAATCACATTATTCAGCTAAGTGGGCAACAGCATTGTTGCAGGGATAATGTCCATTGTTAAAAGTTCTATACAAACACATTTGAATTGAACTGATTAAGATAATCATTTATCATCACTGGTTTTTAAAATCATGACAGTTTGTTTTGACATATCTTTGGAAATATTTCAGTCCACTGTGAATTGTCATACAGCCAACTATAATTGTCCTCTCCAGACTCCACACTGACTGACTGACAGGTCTGAACCTGACCACATCAGGTTGCCTGCCTCGTCATGTTTAAATGAGTTACCACAGCTCTGTTTATTTCTCGTTTCTGATTGGTCAGAAAGTATTAATTATTTTCCTACATCTGCGGTAATCTATATTCACAGTTTAAATTAGTGAACTCTTTTGAATCATTTATAGTTTTACACAATGTTCTAAAAGTCTTCATACATAGGATACTTTTCTTTTTTTTTTTTTACCAAAATGACAGAACATCCTGTACATGATTATAGTTTGAAAGTAACACACATGGAATCTAGCAACAACTTCAGTACAGGTTTTCCTGCTAAAGTCCATCACAAAATTGTGAAAGCATGCCATGTAACAGGGTTTGACATAAAGGAATAAAGCACTTTTATTTGGGAAATAATGATCTTAAGAAGAGAAACTATACATTGGGCTGCATCACATGACCACAGTGTTAATTAATTATCCTTAACAGCATCCCTGCAGACTTTTCTTCCTTATTTATCTACTCCATTCATTTAAAATAAAGCTTGGAATTTAGTTTTTACCAAGCATTTAAAAAAATGCATGCTTGCACGAAATATTTATATGAGATCAAAGAAGCACCAGATATTCTATTCTATTAAAATAGCTGTTAATAGAAGGGTGTGGTTTATCCTGGGTCTATTAAAATTATTAAACATAAATTAAATAATCGGTGGATAGGTTGTCATTTAGCTTTACACTTTAGTTCAATACCTTTTTGGCATTTCAATACACTTAATTAATTTATTTATTTTCATGTGTGTCTCATGAAGACAATCAGGGCTTCGGAAACGTGCTGTTGTACATAGCAGGAGGTCACGCTCATTTTTTCTCTCGCTCAAAGTTCCTCTGAAATATTTCATCAAAGAGTTTTAAAAGAATGCAATCATCCAGGAACTTTTGGCATCACTTGAGAGAACTCTTGGCGTCATAAGGTGATAACTATCCAGTCATGTTATTTGAAACACCATTGTTCTGTGGACCATTTGTAGCTTAGAAGATTTTAGCACTCCAAATCCCAGTGAATTTAATCACAGTGTAAACCTTATTCTGGGAGCCAGCGAAGAGTCAGAAATACAACACCAATAATTGAATAATTGCATTTCCAAAATGTGTAGTAAAAATGGAGACTGACAAAGACAATGTAGATAATGTCGATAAAGTTGTAAAATTGTAAAAAAGGAAATATACGTCCTGTTCATATAGACAAATTGTTACAAATCTCATGTATCTTTCCTCACAGTAAGGACGACTCCAAAGCACCCATTGTAGAAACGAGGAATGAAGATGGGCTCACAGCCAATCACGACGTTGGAGGGCACACTGAACCAAACGAGACCACGCCCCTAACCGAGCCGGAGTAAGTGTGATATGTATGAGTGGATGCACACCACTGGCATGTAGGACTATACCTGAATATTGTATAGTCTGAAGATAGCCTGAGAAGCTCAGCTACTTGGGAGGAGCTCAGAGTAGAAACATAGCTCCTCCACATAGAGAAGGGCCAGCTGGCGTGGCTCGGGCATCTATTTCGGATGCGTCCTGGGCACCTTTCAGGGGAGGTGTTTCAGGCATGTTCAGGCGGGAAGAGGCCTCGGGGAAGCTATGTCTCTCGACTGGCCTAGGAACGCCTCGGTTTCCCCACGGAGGAGCTAGAGGAAGTGTCTAGAGAGAGAGAAGTCTGGGCATCTCTTCTTTGACTGCTACATCCTCGACCCGGTCCTGGATAAGCGGTAGAAGATGGATGGATTGTATTAGAATAACTTTTTGGTTTGGAAAAGAACTATAGAAATTCAGGTGTCCCAACACTTTTGTTCATTCATTCATTCATTCATTCATCTTCAACCGCTTTATCCGATCTTCCCTCGGGTCACGGGGAGTCTGTGCCTATCTCAGGTGTCTATGGGCATTAAGGCAGGATACACCCTGGATGGAATGCCAACTCATCGCAGGACACACACACACACACACACACACACACACACATTCATACACTAGGGACAATTCTCCAAGGTGCCAATCAACCTACCGTGCATGTTTTTGGACTGGGGAGAAACCGGAGAACCCGGAGAAAAACCCCCTGAGGCACGGGGAGAACATGCAAACTCCTCACACACATGGCTGAGACGGGAATTGAACCCGGATCCTGTCGGTGTGAGGCAAACGTGCTAACAATGGAACAAAACAGTGTGTGGATGTGTCTGTGCGTGCATTCGTTTAATGTAAAGGGCAGCTCACAGAAATAGAGTAGGGTTGCCAGGTTTTAAATATTTTATACAAGTAAATTACTCTGTCGATTATTCTCTTTGAGGGTTTTTTTTCAGCACTTTGTTTTGTCATTTTATGTATTTAGATTTGTATTTTTGATCACCAAACTGGTGATCAAAGCATTTTTATTTAAGTGCCTAGTTTCTCCCTCTCATCTCTCTCTCTCTCTCTCTCTCTCTGCCCCAGACGACAGACAGAAGTTGTTTCTGCCGTGGTGGACTTGCCCCTGTCCTTGGCCACCAACTCGGACACGGTCACTGACACCTTTGACCTGAGTCAGAGCAGCCCTGTTAGCGAGAGCACCACCCTCACCTCCAGCCTCACAGCTCCTCCCTCTGAGCCCAAATCCACCCCTAAAACCTCCAGGCCCTTTGACACTTCCCTCACCTCATCAGATCCTCCTTTAGTTGATCTGGCCGATTCTCAGAGCAGCATTCAATCAGCTGGTCAGATTAAATCTGCAGAACTCGACACGCAGTCTCCAGCTTCTCTTGCTCTTAGCACCGAGAAGAAAACCGATGCAGAGCCGATGCTTTTAGGAAGCCCTTGTGAGACCAGTGTCCCCAATCCGCAAACCAGTGCTGGCCCTGCCTCCTCGGAGGATCTTGAGCTCCAAATAGATGGAGGTGCCTCACAAACACATTTCCTGCAGGACGGCTTGCACTCTGTGGCTACAGTTACAGTTGCTGACCCACCAGCACCACAAAACGAGTAATGATTTCCCCAATTAATTGCTATATACATGTATTCCATGTTGTTATTTCCTATAATTTGTTTTGTATAACTCTCTACAACAGGAAACTCCTGGCGGATGAGGAGATAAAAGCTGAGGACGATGAGCTGAAGAAGGTCCAGCCAGAAGCACCGGCAGAACCAAACGCCGTGTTGCAAAGGAACGCCTCTGAGAGTGAGGCATGATCCAGCGAGCCCAAAGATGAAATGCGGCAACATCACGATGAACACGCGGACCGTTCAATCTTACAGTGCCCTTAATGATCTTTTTTTTGTTTCTGAAACAACAAAGTGTATCAGAAGCTTGTACATTTCTAAGACTGATGAACGTATTCTTTTTTTTTTTGCTCCGTTTTCACATTCGTTCCGGTTAAATGAAGCAAAACCTCAAAAGTGTTTCTGTTGCTCTTACTGTGAGTTGGCTGCACATTTCAAGTTGGATCATTTTGTTTTTTGTTTTTTTTTCAAGAAGAGAACCAGGCGTCTAGCCTTCAGGTGAATCACAGCACATGTTCACTGATAGTCTGTGTTGTATCTTTATTTTATTTACTGTGTCGAAATGGAAATGAGTACTATTTTTTATCAAAGTTTTCCGAGGGCTAGTCTCATTTAATAGTTCAATCACAAATCTCGTTTACATTTCTGTTAGATTTATCTGCCTTGTTTGTATTTGTCTGTTTACTGACATTTGAAGATGGAAAAAACCCACTTTACAACATAATGCAGTAAAACAAAGTGAACGCGTAGTCTTTTAATTATCAGATTCATATTATTAATATAATTGTGATTTTTAATGGAGAACTGGAATGGAAAAAAAAAAGTTTCGTTTTCCTCATAACATTGCTTAGTTCATCCTCAGTGAACTGACCATTTTTATACCGTGTCCCTCTGGGTGAAATGTTTTTATTACTCAGCTGACTGCAAGCTTGTGCACTGTGTCGGTGTATTCTGTATGTTTTTTGTTTGTTTGTTTGTTTGTTTTTGAGACTATTCGCATAGCTTAATGGTGAAAGGTAGGCGTTTTTTATTTGGAAATATCATGATGTAAATTCAATAGCCGACATGTGTCTGTGTTAAAGAGGATCGCTACGACACTGCTATCATTTCAAGTGTTCTTGATTCTCCACTACCGATTGCATGAGACTCTGCATTGCCCATCACTGATATTCCAAGGAAAAGTGTAGGGTACAGATGGCAGATTTGATCTATACGTGCATGCCCAGAGCTGTGTGTAGGTGGACTTTTTGGTGTTCAGCGTGCTATATATTTCCATCCAGCAGCAGATATTCAGCCTCTGGGGTACAAATAACTAAATTATCTGTGCTCAAGAAATATATATATATATATAAAATATTTTTTTTCTTTTATTATTTTATCCACTTTCAATATACTCAAAGCCAGTCTAACCAAACAGTGTACCTTGTATTTCTGAGATGGATTCTTATGAGGAAGTAATGTAACTGTAGGACAATGAGTAAAACTGTGCTTTAATCTGTTATGCATATATTAAGAAGAAAAAAAAAGTCATAAGTTGTGTTGTTCTAACACATTTTGATTAAAGTATTCAAAATCAAGGCTTCTTTCTCTGATTGTACTCCTTTTTTCGTCAGTCCTTTGTGAAGCAGGAAACACCAGACTTGTGATACACAGAAATAATTCAACATCCAGCCCTGTATCAGTCTGTATATCAGCTCAGACTGCAGTTTTGATGCCCAGTCTTCTATTCTATGCTGCTTTGGATCCCAAATTTCCACTACAACCAGGAGAGGAAAAAGATGCGAAACGTTCTTTTTATGACCAGCAGATGTCACTGGTATGCTTTGTGCAACATGACTTGGTACAAATGCTTTCTCCATGAGACATTCACGTGGTCTTAAAATTAAAGCTTCATATCATTTTAATTTACGTAATATAAGGTCAGGTATGTATTTATACAGATTCTATGAAAGGTTCTTGTGAAAATACACCACTGATTTGAGTATTAGGCCAATTATTTACATATCATTAATAAGAATTCTAGTATGAGCATGATGTATTTTTTTTCCTCAGTTGTTTATCAGTAGAGCATATTTGTTCCATTAGAACATTATTTATAGATCTACATGTTGTGTACTTGTAGGAGGTCTACCTGAGTTATAGACATTAACACAATAAACGCATCTAAAGAAAACTGAATGAACAGGTTAAAAGCTATAGGATCATAATATTTTCATGGATATCATCACACTCACTGATACATATATATATATATATATATATATATATATATATTTATAAAATGTATAAAATGTATATACTCACACACAAAACCTTGTACATGCTTCCTTTAATTACATTTTTCCCATGAAAAAGACTAAAAAACCCTCATGTACGTGCACTCCTGTTCTTTCATTTCCAAATTCAGACTCCGACTCCTTAAACTCCGACTCGAAATAAATTGTACCCACACTGATAAACAGATCATTGAGTCTTCCATAGTTATGACAGAAAAGACTTTAGAGCTTAGGCAATTCACTCTCTTTGCATAAGTCATAGGATTTCTCATACAGTTCTATTTCTCACGAGCTGTGTAGCATAATTGCTGTTTGAGATCAGTGAACTGAGGCGTGGGATTGTCTTCTCCGAAACGAGCGAAAAGAAAATAGGTCTTCTTGGTGTTTTCTTCTGCATCAGAGATTTCGGGCTGAGAGGGTTGAAGAGGCCACCGCTGTCTACTGTGACCACTCACATACTGCTTCTCCGGCCTTAAAGAACCCACCGAATCTTCTGTAGCATGGAGGATATTTCTAAAACAAAAAAGTGATTATATTCGAATTTCATCAATATGCGCTCATGTAGTCAGGAGAATGACGTTATGTTTATTTCTTCTTATTAACAAATCTTAAAAGTAGCAAGTATAAGAGTGTCTGAAATATATATATATATATATATATATATATATATATATATATATATATATATATGTGTGTGTCAAGCTATATTTGTACTCTTGCTGCCTGATGTGATGCCAGTACCCGATCCTGACACAGTTCTACTGTAGTTTTTCTGCTTGAAGCTTCTAGACTTGTGACTCAGTTTCTGCTTCTGGGGACCTTCTTACATGCATAATCTAAAAATTGCCCTGAACACAGTTTATAACCAAGTCTCAAACAATCCTCGGTGAATAATTCTCAACCCGATAAGATAGGCTTGACCTACCTAACAGCTGACACTCATCCACAGCATTCTAACAACTGGTTAACTTTAGCGCGTATAATCCTGTACAAGTTGGGATTAATCACTGTAATGAACAACATGTTTGGTTCAATATTGAGCCTGGTTCTTCTCAAAGTGTTTCTTTCCATTGTTACCTTTGGCTTGATCTTTCAGGATCTAAATGTACATCCCAATTTTAAATTAAGTCTTGCCTTAGTAGTCCAGTTCAAACCCTTTAGAGAACTACTGAAGCATTACGTATAAAACTCATCGTGGACCAAAATTTACTGTGCAACCATGTCATGTTTTGTGAAAATAAAAGGGGGGGGGGTGGGGGCAGACTACCCAGAGAAAATCTACATGAACACAGGGACTAATATATGAAACGCCACGCTGTTTGTAACCAGAGCCCATGATTGAATAATACTAAACTCTAGATCTGCTGCACCACTGTGCCATCTAAAGAGAAGAGAGGATGCGTCTGAACAAGTGTATATGATGTAGGGAGCTGGTTGGCAAAGCCTGGATTTTGTCCTATCTGTGCAAGGAATTGTAAGCAGCACACCGCAGGCCCAATGCCATTAAGTGATAAACTTACACATGCACCATAAGCAAGCTTAGCTTAGAAAAGGGAAGATTCTACACTCATTTAGTACTAAAATGTAGAAGTTATGTAAGTGCATCTCTAGAGTTGTCCATGTCGAAGGCTGTTTTTTTTAGAGCAAAATCAATAGCATATGATAGAAATGCATCCTATAAATATGTAGGGAAGCGGATAAGATATTTAACTTCTGATAAGAAGGTCATGGATTCAAATCCAAACACCACCAAGGGGCCACTGCAGGGTCCTTGAGCAAGTTCAAATTCTCAGCTGTATAACTGGGATAAGTTACTCCAAATAAAGTGTGTCTGCCAAATGCTACACATTTAACCAAAGTCTTATATATAGTGTCACTAGATGTTGTAAATGTGTTTTTTTTTAATCCAAAATAGCATATAGCATATAAAATAAACGTGTCCTAGCACAGAATGACGGGAGACAACATTTAGTTGTTGCATCTCTAGTTGTTGTGTGTCCAAGACTGTCATTAATACCAAAAAAAGACTTCAGGGTGATTTTAAGTTATGTAAAGTTGCTGCCTATTTGTTGCGTCCATGTTTCTTTTTCTAGATCCTTTAAACAAACACACAAACAAATAAAAAAATAATAAAAGAAATAGTTGGTGAATCTCTAGAGATCCTAAGTCTCCATGTTTTTTTCTATATTATTTAAATAAACATGCAAACATTCATTCATCTTCTACTGCTATATCTGATCTTCCCTCGGGTCACGGGGAGCCTGTGCCTATCTCAGGCGTCGATGGGCATTAAGGCAGGATACACCCTGGATGGAATGCCAACCTATCGCAGGGCACACACACACACACACATTGACACACATTCATACACTAGGGACAATTTTCCAAGGTGCCAATCAACCTACCGTGCATGTTTTTGGACCGGGGGAAACCGGAGAACCCGGAGAAAAAACCCCTGAGGCACGGGGAGAACATGCACAAACTCCACACACACACATGGCCGAGACGGGAATCGAACCCGGATCCCTGGCAGGTGTGAGGCGAACGTGCTAACCACTAAACCACCATGCCCTAACATGCAAACAAACCAAAGAAAAAGAATAGAAATAGTTGGTGAATCTCTAGAGTCTCAAACAAATAAATAGCAGATAACAGAAATGTGTCAACATTGATTGACTGGAGATATATACATATATATATATATATATATATATATATATATATATATATATATATATATATATATATATATATATATACATATAGTATATGTGTATATAGGTATAGTTGGTCTGCCTCTTGTTGCTTCTATTTATTATTTTATCATTATAATTTTATAATAATAATAACGTAATAGGGGCACGGTGGTTTAGTGGTAAGCACGTTTCGCCTCACACCGCCAGGGTCCGGGTTCGATTCCCGTCTCGGTCCATGTGTGTGTGGAGTTTGCATGTTCTCCCCGTGCCTCAGGGGGTTTTCTCAGGGTTCTCCGGTTTCCTCCCAGGTCCAAAAACATGCACATGTAGGTTGATTGGCACCTTGGAAAATTGTCCCTAGTGTGTGAATGTGTGTGTGATTGTGAGTGTGTGTGTGCCCTGCGATGGGTTGGCATTCCATCCAGGGTGTATCCTGCCTTAATACCCATAGACACCTTGAGATAGACACAGACTCCCCGTTGACCCGAGGGAAGATCGGATATAGCGGTAGAAGATGAATGAATGAATGAATGAATATGAATAAACGTAATAGAAATGTGTCATTGTCCATCTCCAATATGTTGAGTATTTTTGTAACCGAAAAAAAAAAAAACAAAAAAACAATAATAATAATAATAATAATAATAATAATAATAATAATAATAATAATAATGTATCCAGAGTGATTTTGACTTCAGAAAAACAGAAATCCGAGCATCCACGTTAAAGAGCCAGCCGCCAGTCCCACGCGACGTCTCCGACACCCGACGTCTCGAGGTTGTGACGTCACTCGGCGCCGCTGGTTGGCCGGTCGAGGACGCGACTCCGTGCGCGTGAAGCGGGTTCTGTTGAATCCCGTACTCGCGCGCGCTGCGCTCAGGACGCTCTTTACGAACAGCTGTTGAATCACGCGCGTTCCAGCGGGTAAGCCGGAGTTTAGCGCTCCTTCTTCTCTGTCTACTTTTATTGCCTTTAGATTAGATGAACAAGCGCGCGATTAGAAGAGAGGAAAAAAAAAATCAAAGTCACGAGATTGGACGGCGCTTTTAAAAACATATAGAGTAAGTCAAATTATTGCACTTATTTATTTCTTTTTTATTTCTTTCTTCTTTTTTTGCAAATTGTCAATCATTGTATAGAATGGAATAAAGTAGGAGAGAAAAGCGTATATATATTTTTTCATTATCGTATTTTTCCCCCCCTGCAACTTGTCAGTCAGGTGCCATCACTGGGCTTGTGCGTGCTCGTGTGAACCAGGTGAGCTTGTTGATTCAGTGCTCCTGCTGCTGATCTAATCTGATGTTTAGATTACGACTTTCATTACGATCTCTGATCTTGGTGCTTGATTAATAAGAAGTAAAGAGTACTCGGGTTGTACGTCATGAATGGCACGTTGCTCTCGGTGGCTTTGGCATGCAAAGTGTTGCTTCTCCAGGCATGTAATCCGGATACGAGATGTTATTTCCGAGATGAGATCGGATACTTTTACGGAGTTTTAATCGACCCAGAGACAAAAAAAAACACGTTAGGGATTCCAGTTTGCACCAAGATCAATTTGGCGGTATTAAAGCTTTAAGGGTCATCTGCCGTCACATAGTCGTCTGTGCGTTGTGTTATGCATATCAATTATCAGATGTTTTTCAGTGCACATAATGAAGCGGGTCAGTGTGTCAGACATCTGTTGATTTGCGGAGTCAAGGGGTTATTCTCTCTCTCTCTCTCTCTCTCTTTTTTAAGGAAAAAAATCGTCCTCGTTTAACCTAGGTGCTTTTATTTGTATCATAATGCAATTATCCAAAGGTATGCTAACGCATGCATACCTTTCGAGTACATGCTGTTCTGTCAGTTTAGTGTGTAATTGTTCATTAACTTGTGTAACTGTTCATAAACCGGTTTTGAAAACAAGCGCTGCTTTAATGCTTTTCGCAGTGTCACTCATGGCAATCATATGTTTTCCCTAATACTGAATGTTACTGAAATAGAATCAGAATCTAAGGATTTATGTATCTCTGTGTAAATGTGGCTGAGCAAAATCATTAGCATGTAATAGAAACGCGCCTTATAAATATGTAGGTAAGTGGTGGTTCAGCAGATAAGATATTTAACTTCTGATCAGAAGGTCATGGATTCAAATCCTAACACCACCAATGTGCCACTGCAGGGCCCTTGAGCAAGGCCCTTAACCGTCAATTTCGCAGCTGCATAACGGAGCCAAGTCGCACTGGATATTGAGTGTCTGCTAAATGGCACAAATGTAACACAGAGTGATTGGAGATTATGTATAGCGTTTCTAGATGTCATTTTTGTAAGAATCTTGGCGACAGTGATTTAACATCGCTTATTCTTTCTGTTCAAATTAGAAAACCTAAGAGGCCAGAGGACAAAGCCGTGACATGGTTTGTTTAATGCTGCTATGATGGATTTGACTAAAATGGGCGTGATCCATCTCCAAAACCCGGGGCACCCCACGAGTCTGTTGCAGAAAGCGAACCAGATGCGTTTGTCAGGGACATTGTGCGATGTGGTCATTATGGTGGACAACCAGGAGTTCCATGCCCACAGAACTGTCCTTGCGTGTGTCAGCAAAATGTTTGAGATCCTCTTCCATCGAAATAGCCAACACTACACTCTGGATTTCCTCTCACCAAAGACCTTCCAGCAGATCCTGGAATATGCTTACACTGCCACACTCCAGGCGAAACTTGAAGATTTAGACGACCTGCTCTACGCTGCAGAGATTCTGGAGATTGAGTATTTAGAGGAGCAGTGTCTTAAGATCCTAGAGACCATTCAGTCGTCTGAAGAGAATGACATGGACATAAACACAAACGAGAATGGCGCAGATGACGACGATGAGCGTCGGATGAAGTATTTAAAGAGCACTTTCATCTCCAAAAAACATTCTATACAAGAGGGCAGCTACAGCTCGGCTGGGCGCCATCGACTGGCCCTGGGCAATATGGTGGACAAGAAACCATTACTGTCAGAGCCACTGGGCCTTAATACTATCAGCCCCACAAGGGCTGCTGTGGAAAGTCTGATGAGCATCGGCCAGTCTCTCCTTGCCGGGACTGTGCAACAAGGCCTGGGTTTCCCCCCCAAAAATTCTTCTCCATTGCTGGAAAAGATTAAGACGGAAATGATGCAAGTGGATGAAGAGGATAGCCACGAGGGGAGTTCTTCCAAAAATGGAGATGGGATAAGTGAGTCCAAACAGCACAGAGGCACACCGGGAACCCCCACTAGAGGCACCGTCATCACAAGTGCTCGGGAGCTCCATTCCACTGATGGTGTTCCTGAATCACATGGTGATGCCAGCCAAGTGGGACCAGCAAGCGTTGCCAGTCTAGCTGAGAGACATCTTGCGGCATTGTACAACCATAAGAACGAAAGCATGCTGCCCATATCTGTATCCATGGCTTCATCTCTGCACATGCCGCCCACCATTGCTATGTCTGCAGACTTTGGCGCTTACGGTGGGCTCTTCCACCAGAGCTTCATTCAGCGGGAGTTCTTCAGCAAACTGAGCAATTGCACAACAGGGGCAAAGCACGAGGGCCAGAGGGAACGCTGCAGCGTGTGCGACATCGAGCTGCTGGACAGTGAGACGGCAGAGCAACACAGGTGGGGAAAATCTGTATTCTATCTATATGTTTCCTTTAACTTAGAATTTAAATTGAAGTATATTATAAAGTTATATTACATCCAGCATCTTTATAGAATGTCTCTGCAGTGACATCCTGGATCCACTTAACCCTTTATCCTTCTGTCAATCCATCCATCCATCCATCCACCTCATTCATTAATCAATTAATCTACATTCACAAATGGCTTTCAGAAAAGTTTTTTTTTTACAAAAAACATACAACTTACCTACTACATCTAGTTCTGAGTATGTTACTGTAGCACATACTGTAGAAGCCTTTATTCCCATCTCAAAGCAACTCCTCCTCAGCCACAGCCCTGTTTTTTTCCCAGAGAGCTGGGTGACAGAGAATGTGTTAGATTTTAGTTGAAATAAGTCAATGTGATTTGTTTGTGACAAAGACTATGGCAGTCATTAAAATATGCTGGCATTATAAGACAAAAAGCTAAATTTGGCAACCTGGCTCACAATGAGAAGCAGATTAGAAATTGGGGAATTAAAAATGGCCTTTGCACACGGGCTGGTAGGAAGCAGCGCAGAAAGAGTGACTTAAAATTCCTCATGGTATATTATGTTATATTTTATATACAAATAAATAAAAACAAAACACATATCACATTCAGGCTTTGTGCTTCCATGCTTCAAGTATGAAAGTATTGAATTGGGGGAAAAAAAATGTTTGCATATGCAAATTAGGCTTCTTCTGACTAAAAATTAATCGATTTGCATACTCAATTATACAACAAAATCTAGTGTTTTGATGCTGTTCTAATTAAATTATTTATCTGACTGTGAAGACACTATAAAGACAAAGACTATTTGCAAAAAGAATCTCTTGCATGATCCGTAACACATCAGCTACTATTGTTTTCAGTTAATTCATTCGATTGTAAGCATAAAGGAACTAATAATAATCAACAATTTGTGAAATTAAATGATATTTAAAAGTATATAAAAGTAGGAATCCCAATTATAGTAGCCAGATATGTTAAAATCCTAAAATTGGATATTTTTGGTGAAAAATATAAAGAAACAGAATGACTCGATAAAAAAAATCACCTAACATTTCAGCTGAACTGTAACGACATAATTTTTGCATTAAAAAAAAAAAATAAATAAATAAAATGGATGAGAGGCTCAATCGTGTGAAACATTTTCTGAACAGACATTTGCTGTAACTTGTTTTAAGATGCATTTCTGCATAGCTGCCTTAGTCATTAGAGGAAAAAAAGGATACCAAAATGGATTCAAAGGTTTTAGTACCAGCTCTAACCTCAAATTTATGCATAATTTTGGATCTGGGTGATAGTAATCTGGTTTAGCCCCTGCCATTCAAAGAGAAGACAGGTTGTGCATATCTCTATTCATTCGCAAGCCTGATGTTCTGCCACAGAACTGCGATACAAACTAGGAGGGACACTGTGAGAGAGTGAGCGCGAGAGAATTGTACTACACCTGATACTCCCTTTATTTATTACTACTGTACAAACAACCGGAACCCAGTGACCCCTTCCCAGCTTTCTGGACTCCTACCATCAAATAACAAAAACAAAAATATTTGACTGAATATCTGCATCATGCACTTATAGTTATAGTTAATAGAATAGAATGGCCTTTATTTGTCACATATACATTACAGCACAGTTAAATTGTTTCTTCGCATATCCCAGCTTGTTGTTTAGAGGCTGGGGTCAGAGCACATGGCCAACCGTGATACGCCGCCCCTGGTGCACAGAAAGTTAAGGGCCTTGCTCAAGGACCCAAGAGTGGCAGCTTAGCTCAAACCCCCGACCTTCCGATCAGTAGCCCAGCACCTTGGACCACTGAGCTACACCCCTCTCCAGAAGATCTTAGTTGTCTAAAAAGTGTTTAAAGTGATTTAAACAACCCTATTAAAACAAAAACACTCATGATCTTCTTTATTATGATTGATGGTAACCTTGTAATACCATCTGAAGTGAGGTAAGGTGAAGAAAGGCCACTTCAAAAGAAGGAAGTAGAGAGTGACGTGATGCTCCACATCATCAGTGATGGCTGGATGTGTATTAATAAGTAAGCAATACAAGGTTTGAGCAATGCATCCCTTCTTTCCCTTAATCTTTAGATGGAAAAAACACAATAAGTGCTCAGATATAGCAAAGTTTCAGTCATTGATTGAATTGATAAAATTAAGGACGGAAAGGGATAATATGAGGCAGTTTGGCGCTCAGAAAAGAGATGAGTTTACAGTTTATGAATATTGTGAGGGATTCGGCACCACCAACGGGGCACGTTGAAAGATGATGTTTCTTTAATAATAGCAGTGATAACCTATTGTTATAAATAAAGAAGATATGATTTTACACATTAATATAATTTTCCTCCTGGGGTTACTCATTGTTGCCTTTCAATTTGAACGAACAAAAATAGTAGGAAAACGAATATAAGGTGTAGACTGCCCGTCGTGCTTTAGTTGTACAATGCATTAGTGTTTTGTGTCATTCAGGTTAACATTCAGTGGCATTTTAGCAAGAAAAAAAAAAATAATAATAATAACAACAGGTCTTATTTCTGTTCATTACACTGTATTTTACACGATTATTCGTAAGCAATGCTTATAATGTGGTATGGCTTTCACTACATGACTACAAGAATCAACACTCTGTGCTACCAACAAATCATCCCTAACCTTGCTATTTAAAAAAAAAAAAAAAAAAAAAGTACTATATGTACTAAAATTGCCTTTGCAAATGTGGCTGAGATGTGTACTCACAATGCACTCTAAGCACCCAAACAGATAAGGGTAGAATGTGTGTGTGTGCTTAGGGATTCTGGGAAATAAAGGTTTATGTAATATCTTTTTTTTTGCAGCTGACATGTGAGAGCGAATGAGAGAGAAAAGAGCTAATGATCGGTGCAAATATTTATATGTTATAAATAAGTAGTCAAATAGTATAAACAGTTACTTGTGTAGAGTCGATTGGATTGGGATTTAGTTTTAGCCAGTTTGATTAATCAGTAATAGTAACGTAAGCAATCGCATGACTGAAGCTTTTTTCTCTTATAGTTGAAAAAAAAAGCTGCTTTTTGTTCATGCTGGAACATACCCGTGTTCTCGGACCCCCTCGGGGGCCTGAACGATACTCCCTTGTCCTCTTAACTGCGTCTTTTGTTTTCAGTCTTTTGTTTATTCAATCTATCCATCTGCGCTTGAGAATCACTCGAAAGCAAAAGCATAGGTGATCGCTCCAAATCTGTAGCTAGAAATTTTTCTTTTCTTTTCGCAAACTATACTTGACTCACACTAAGAACATAATGGCCCAGGTATTATTATAAGTAGATGGTCTTAATAGGGATGCACACTGAGAGCTCAACAATACCCTTTAAATCATTAGTGGATTGGCCTTACAAACCTGTAAAAAGATGTACCTTAAAAGAAATCCTGTAGTGGGGGAGGCTTCGCTTTTGTCATGCTTCATTAGTAGCCCAATCCTTGCCTGTTCAGAGACTAGGGGTATTGAATGATCTTTAAATCTCTGTCATCTATAAGAACCTCCGGAATCCTGTTGGTCAAGACTTTAAGTCCTCCTGTATCGCATTGTTCCACCCCAGAGCATATTATCAGTCACACACACAGGATGCTTTCAAGCCTTATCTCAGCTGAAAAGCATTGCAGGTCAACTCCTTTGGGGTCAGGTCAAACCACTGACCTCTGACCCTCCTACGGTGGGTTTTTATCCCTTTTCTAGAATTGTTTCTTATGTTCAAACCCTCTTTTGTGTGACTGTGTGTGTGGAGGTGGCTGTGGGGGGGATACAGACACAACTCCTGAGAAACTGAGAAGAAAAAAATGCAGTAAAATTTAGGTCATCGATTGTAAATAAAAATATCGAATTAAAAGCGTTTTAATGTATTTCATATTAAATGCCTCACTACAAATGCCCAGTAGTAGTAGTATTGTATAGGTACATATGGTCTTGCATATAGTTATAATTATTCCAATAAACAAAATAAAAGTTTGATAAATAAATAGGTTTTTCATGTTGCATGACAGAAATAGGACAGCAAATTTGGCGTGATTGTTAGTCTAAAACGCACCTTCTGATCAATTCAGCAGTGTTATTAAAACACCTTAGTAACACAACTTGATATTAAGATTATGGTTTAGGCCAGGGTTATAGATAGGATTCATATCGGGTCATTTTTGTTGTTGTTGTTTGTTTATTTTTTGTGTTATTTTACTGTTTAATTTGTGAATTATAGAGGAGCTCATATCAACATCAACAATGATTTTGGTTTTTATGTATAACTTTATAATCTTCAGGAAAAGTTCATGGATGTCTTTAAGAATAGCATTTGTAGTAAGAAAATATAAATGTAAATTTGTTTCACACAGACCACAGTGGTACGTGAGCATTTTTATACTGAATACTCATTTATAAAACAGCAAAGCATAAGCATTATTTCAGGTGGTCGTTGAAATTGTTTTCTTTAGATAGGACTCAGCTGTGATTGGCCTGATGCTTCTACAATAGACTTCTACTTTGTTGAGATTTGATATGCACTGTTATCTATAGGTTCTAATGTTAAGCAAATCACTCCAGAATATGTAGTTTAAATGGAACGGAAAGTTTAGACAGTTGTAAGACATACATTATGGGTTTAGGGTGACTAGGACAATGTAAATTCTTTCCCCAAAGAGGACTCATTATATGTTTGTTAGAACATGTCTGATGTAGTATCTTTAACAAAATGTTAGCATCGCAAAATGTTTTTTTTTGCTATGATCTTCAGTGCTTTCACTTTATATCAAATATTCTCTTAATTTGGATAGCATTTTTAGTTTTTAACCACAGTGTGAGTGCATGTAGTTTTGCAGGTGTTTAATGGTTTGTAATGAACTTGCTTTTTTGTATTTAATTTATTTTAGTTGATTTTTGTTCAGGGGTTTCCTCACACCTGTGTAATCCTAATTGTTTTGAATTTTGCCAATGAATACAAATTAACATATTTTTTTAAATTAGATAAATAGTAAAATCAGTGATAGTTAACATATTAAATCCTCTTGTCTGATGAGCAGCTAAGATGAAAAAGTAATAATTTACACATTTGCCTCAATGTTAGTGATTTGTCCACGCCTGGACATTGTCCAACATTGTCTACATATTAAGGCTACTCAAAACAAATACATAAGACATAAGTCTCCAGTTCTTTTATTCAAAGTTCTTCCATCTTTATTAACCCTGCATTGTGTAACCCAGCATATTTGTTTTAGCATAAATCTTTGAGATTCATGTGTAACACAAAGCCACTGTTTTGGAACATGATATTATAAAAGTGACAAATGTACATTTAAGGCCTCTAGAAGGATTGTCCAAGGATGGACAACCAGTGGACTGATTATAGGTTCACCCAAGGCTTGATGATTCACATGGGGAGTGATGTTAGCCTTCCCAACTGGTCCAAACTCATTGCATTATAGCTTGTTGTTTATGATGCTGTGTATTCAGTGTCCTATCCGAAAATTGTCCACCTACAATAAGCACATAACTAGACCATGGAGCAGTGGAAGACGGTATTGTAGTCTGGTCATGTTTTCTTTAGCTTGATATGGACAGGTATTTGTTTGTGTACATCACTTTCCTTGGGAAGAGATGGCTCCAGTATGCACTGTGGAAAGAAGGAAAATTGCCAGAGGCAATGTGCTGCCTAGGAAATCTTTTGTTGCCAATTCTTGGTTTTTGGCATTCATGTGGATTTAAATTAATGCATACCACCAACCAAATAATGGTTGTAGACCAATTCCACTCTTTCAATAATATTAACTAATAGCAGTGGCCATTTTCAGCATGATAATGCTCCCTTCCACAGGTTCAGGAATGGTTTGGAGACCGTGACTTTAACACATTGGCTCCAATTCGATCGAGAATCTGTGTGGTACAATGATGTCTGATACAATGAAGCATCATAGAAGATACAACACCTTTAGTACTCTATTAGTTCTACACATAATTGGATATACATAGTAACATTTAATTTGATTTTATAAATTTTTTTTTTGCTGCAAGTCATTAATATGATTGACCAAAAGTCTGTCAAAATCTGATCTTGTGCCATTTTCCCCCAGGCTCCTCTATGTATACAGTGTGAGGGAAAGTGTTTGCAATATTTGTTTAACGGAAATTGCATTCGCAAGGTCCTAGGGTTGCTTAATTTTGAGATTTCTGCTGCAGTTTTTTGGAAATGCCTTTCTTACAGCACTCTCATTGGTAATTCAGTAGAGCTGTAGTATCCCTCAGCACACATCACTTCTGGAATTGCTCTCTCAGTGGGAAAGGTGCTCCAACAGGGCCCGGCCTGCCATTAATCAAAGCCACTTTCTAGTGGCCCACTCCAGAAACACAAGCTCTCGGTCCTGTCTCGAACAGACAGTTCAGCGATTTGTCTCCTTAGAGAAAGTAGACATTTTAATGTCTGAATTTTAATGGGAATGTGTAACAACTGCCTATAGAGACTAATGGACCATTATCTTTTCACATTTGTTTTTCTCCGTCCAGCTGGAATTGTTTTTTTTGTTTTTTTCACTGAGTGATTGAACGAACAGTCAGTGCCATGTGTATTCAAACGATTTGTTCTCTGCCTCTTACACTTTTACTTGGATTATTTTTATTATTAATATTATTTAAATAATTTTTTCGCAGCAGTAATGGCTCTCTCTTCCAGGTAACTGATCTTTCATTGTAGTTTTTTTAATGGTTAGTGCTGAGTGAAAAGTATACAGAAGCAGGGCTGGTTCCTTCCCAGGATCTTGTGTACCAGTGGTATCTCTCTGTCTTTTTGACCATTGATTTTCAAGTATTAGATGTATTTTTTCCTAAGTAGAGTTTTTAAAGCTCTTTAACTGCTGTGCTCCATGTGGCTGAGTAGAAAGTGTTAAGTAGAAGTGTCAGACAAGCTACTTTGTAACACGGTTAACGACAGTCAAATATTTGACACCTCTAAGACACCTCTTTTATTCATTTTAAAATACTGTAAATTTGACTGAAACTATAAATTGCATTTTAAATCAGAAAAGGCCAAAAACAGGCCATCAGGCCATTATTTTCTAAAAGGTGTTTTTTTTATTGACGCTACAGATTTTTCTTTAACGTTTCTAGCACTGACTATAAGGCGTTTGTCTGTAGGCTTAACAGGTTTGCCCTTTAAATTGGCCAGTGTTTAATAAAGCACTTATTCTGAGTCCTGTTAGAATCTGAGAACAACCAGTTAAGCAGGGTTACGTTTTGTTCTCGTGTAATATTTTGTTTGGTCCAATGACGATGATTAAAGTGTAGTAAAGCACCAGAAAACCTCCAGGTGTTCAAAACCATTTGACTAACAATTTAGATAAGTAATGAGTAAATGGCATTGGTAGCCTTTTGTCTTTTTGCCTTTCAGAGTATGTAATAAAGGTGGCATTTGAAAAAGAACTTTTTATTAATTAAGGACTATATATTAATATATGTTCATTTTTAATTACATATGAGTCGCTTCTACCAATTGCATCAAGTCTACCTGGTCTAAGTAATAGTCCATAAAAAAAAGCAACAAAAAAAAAAACAGAGGGAGTTTTGTCACATTACTGCATGCTGAGCATGTCTGTCAGTGGTCTGGGGCTACTGATTATATGGCACTAATAATCTAGCAAGAATAAAGGTTACGGCCACAGCCTGCTGCTCAGATATGTGGCGCACGTGCCTGCAGTGTGTCTGGGTGTGTGGCTGGAATTTATATGAAAGGGCTGCAGTAGGGGGGTGGCAAGTCATTGATATGTATAGCATGACTCAGATAAACAGACCATGCTACAGAGGATTTCAGCAGCATTAAGCACATTCAACTGGAAACAAATATTAGGAACAAATGAGGCAGATTTGCAATGGTCCGGTCGTGAAAATGCACTGTTTTTCTTGACAGGCTTTCTGAAGCTGTAGCCACTCTATTAAAATGCACTGTACATATTTGTTCAGGCTCACTCTAACACATGTGTGTTTAATTTTTCATAAATCTAGCTATTCCTCTCAAACCATCAAGTCATTCTGTTTGGATGGTTAATGCTCTATTAAGCTGCAAAGATAGCCGTGGAGGAATTCGTGTCTCTATGGGTTAAGATGTAGCTCCATCAAGTCACATTTCACATTCAGATGTTGTGCAGTGGAACGGGCATATAGAATGAAAACAGATTTTTAGGAAGACAATGTCTTCCAAAAACACAAAACAAAAATGAACACAAACATACAATCAAAAACAAATTATTCGTTAATAAACATTATTTTCCGTATTGTACTTCTTATGTGTCCTTATGGAGAGCACTTAAGAATTCCATACTCTGATTGGTCAGATTCATTTTAAATAGCAGCAGCTCTGAAAACTGGGCTGCCTGCAAGACAAATAAAATGTTTTATATATTACTTTATTAATATTGATATCTGTTTGCTTTTGTTGGAAATGCAATTCTTTTTCAGCTACTGCGATTCTAAGTCACAGTTTAAAAAATGCACCACTCAGAGGAAACCCCTAAATGTCATGTTATGCAAACATGAGCTCACAGACACAACTGGCTATTGTTTCTGAGCTTGACAAGAAAGTTACACAATCAGCCATGCCCCGCGAAAAAACTATATCACTTATATTAGTGAAATTGTTTATATTCGAAAAAACCCATTAGTATTATTTAAAATTTTTTTTATAGTAACATTGTATTGACTAACTGGTATATTTTTCAACTTTCTTATAAGAATGTGAGTGTTTATATCAGTTTGCCTGTACGGCATTTCCTCCTTTGATACACACATTGTGCTTTGAGATTCTTTCTCCTAGAGGACAAATATCAAAAAAGTCTACTGTAAACAAGCTAAATTGCATAGATGTTTCAATCTCAAGTTGTCATTCCAGTGATTAATGTATAACGTTTTCTATAGTCTAAACAGCTCAAGTACCATTCCAAACATGTTTTACAGACAAGTCTTTTGTAAACGACGAGCATGAACTAATTATCTACAGTGAGTGAATTTTGATACAAATCATTTCTTTTATGAAGACCTAGTGCACTCATGTATATACATTTAAGTAATCTGTATCCCTCTGAGCAGGTTTGCCTGAATGCTTTGGTAAACTATTTCACAATCCCACTAACATTACTACAGTGACTGTAAGGAAAAATATCTTGTTTTTTTTTTCTTTTCTCTCCTCAGAAAACTGCATAGTGACATGAAAACCTTTGGCTGCGAGTTCTGTGGAAAACATTTTTTGGATAGCTTACGGCTGAGGATGCACATGCTGTCACACTCAGGTACATCACACTATCACAAAACCACCAATCTCCTGCTGATCGGGACTACTGACATTTCAGGCGAAGATTATGTGAAATAAATCATAATGAGACTAACATTAACATTCCCATTCTCCAGCACCAGATGAACAGCTGGCATGCTTTAAACCTTCAGTTTTCTGTAGTTCTCAGTACTGTAAAATATTTACACAAGATAGAATGTTGCACTTTGGTCAGCTGATGGCGAGTATTACTCACTGGTCATTCCCATCAACCTTTATTTCCTGTAAACTTTTCATGGGTTTGTTTATTGAAAAATTGGCAGATGCCCAGGTAAGGCAACTGGCATGAGGGTGGGCATGTTGACATTTATTTTATGAGAACTTTCACAGATCCATGCACCACAAAAATGCTTTGGTGGGTTTTTATTAATCAAATAAAATTGGCTGAAATCAGAATTTCTATAAACTCAATGAAACAATTCAGATTTTGTGTGAATTGACATTCATTTATATTGTTTGTTGTGCTCATTATTATCGATCTATTGAGGGGTTTAATAGGACTCGACTGTATTCAATCGATTTATCCTCACGTTCACTTGCAAACCTTTATATTTTTTTTTGGCTGCCCCAACAGTTCACTTTTGTTTTTAAGCATCTGTTTCTAATTAGCTTTGTTCTGTTTCTCTAAAATATGACGGTTTTTCTCCCTCTTGCACCTGCTCATGTACACCATGAGTGCAAAACTGTGAAGAATTAGAAATATGTGAGGAATTTGCTGTCAGAATTCCAGACTAAGATCTCTCTGTGAGTTTCCACATCCCCTCCCCTCTTCTTGCTCTTTCTCTCTCTATCTGTCTGGCTGTCTGTGAGAGCACTGTTGCTTTGAGATCATTGGCGGTACGCCAGCTCTTCCCTCGCTCTGATGACATCATCAGCTGCCTGCAGGTCTGGATGTTCTGCCAGCATTCCGCCGCGTTTATGATTGCTCGCAGATGTGTGTCCAGGAACATACTGTACCCAAATCCCTAAATTAATCAAACTTGAGTGCTCTCCAAGCCACTGCTCTCCGAAACGGCATATGCATTGAAGCGGGTGGAAGGTGGAGGAGGAGGAGGAGGCTTAAGTATACAAAAACAAAACTAGAAAGTGGGAGGGGAAAAAACAGAAAGACAGAAAAGGGGACAGCAGGCCTTCTGAGAATTGATTCACTTGATAACAGTGGGATTGGCTGAGTGCTGCTACAGCATGATGCAATGGATCAGTGTGTGTGTACACGCCAAGAATATTAAATGGATATGTTAAAAGATGTCACTTTGTGTTCCCATGCCAGACTCCATCTGTTTTTAATTAACTGACCATTGGTCTTTTATATAAAAAAAAAAAAAAAAACAAAGACTGCAATGGCGTGTAGGTCTGAAATATATTTCAAATAAATATATGGAACTATAGACTTTACAATATGCAAAAAGGCTAAAAATTCCTAGTCACGTTTACCTACAGCTGAAATAGAAGTTGAGATAATGTGCTCAACAATGCAGTGCAATAAGTATTTGAATTTGATGTGACATTTCCTCTATAATTTATTTAAAATGTTTTTTTAAATGAAAAACATTACACAGATAGACAGACAGACAGACAGACAGAATTATTTATTAACTTATTGAGTTAAAAACAAGATCATTCCTGATGCTGATGCTAGAAATTTCCGGAATATCTTTATTAAATGAATTGCTCCTGTTTTTTTTTCCCCATCCTGTAACTCTTTGTTTTGTGTTTGTGTCAATCTACAAACTGGCTAGAAGTTTTGTGAATAATGGGACAGTGTAATGAAATGCTCGTGAGTATTTCAGAGGCAAAAGTTATTCACATTGTTTTAGCCAATGCAATTAATGTGTGGTAGCTATAAAAAGAAATCTGAAAGGACTACTATACAAAGATTTGAATGCTCCATAAAACATAACATATTATTTGCTCAAAGGGGCAAAAATGTCACATGTTAATTACGTTTGTAAATCTTAGTAGGAATCATATTCCTAAAATGGTTCCATTATTAGGCCTCTAGATTTACCATCACTAAATCCTGATGAATTCCAAGTAGCAGCTTTCTCCCCTGGCCTGATATTTGGCATTCAGCACATGCCAAGCTGTTATTTTTATTTATTTATTTTTTACACCCGACAAAGTGTTTTGATGGAAGGTGATTGCAACCAAGTCTGGAAGCTGCTTTGGGGAATATTTTGTCTTTTTTATGGACAGTAATGCACTGTGTGCTGTTTACAGAATTCTATTTAATTTTGGAATTGCATCACCACTTCAGGGAACAGGGTGGGGCGGAAGAATGTGAGAATGTCTATGTGTCCAAACAAGAGTATTGCGTGCCACATGTATGCAGATATACTCGTCCTTCTTTTGTTGGCCGAATTGTAGCAGTTTCAGCCGCGCACGCTCGCAGGGTTTGTGCCAGTACCGTTTAAGTTATTAATACGCTGGTGAAAAGGGAACATGCGCAGTCCGGGCCGAGTATATTTCGCGTGTTGTTTGTGATGAGTTGAAAAGCACACGTGCAGCTGTGGTTTTTTTTTCCCCTTTTCCTGAAGGCAGAAGCACAAGAATGAAATGTAAAAGGGAATGTGGATGAGAGGCTAAATTTAGGCACTAGCTGGCTGGCTTCCTCAAGCTTGTGGGTGTTTTAATGACTCATAATAACGCTATTTAGAAGCAGCTCAGTGAAATTAGATACTTGACAAGTTTCGAGTCATTATCGATTTAGATTTTATTGACTTTGTTTTTGATGAAAGTTAGCCGGGATGCTGGGTAGGACCAAAGACGCTGGAAGTCCCTTTTTTTGAATCAAGCTATTTCTCACTACTGAAGGAGTAGACAATGGGCATTAGAGAGAATCCCTTCATAAAGATATAGTTCACATTTTCCCTCTCTGTAATTTAAATGTTGTCTAAACCCTACAAATGCCACACTAATCTGTAATAAAGACGAGCCATTAGTATTAACACATACAGTGAAGCAGATTGGAATTGTGCATTTGTCCATGTGAGTCTTTCTTGCTATCTCATACCAAAATCTCACACTGCACCCAAAACCCTGGTTGAATAAGCATTCATTTGTGAGGAAAAATACAGCCTTTTTGGCCTTCAAACAGCTTCCACAGCCCGATAAAGAACCTTTTTATTTATTTTTTTTAAGAGTGCGGTGTGTTTAATTCAGCAGAGCACACCACATTTTCAAAATTAGGGATATTTCATGGCCTACTTCACTGTTTGTGTGGTAGACTAGGCCAACCCTACAGGTGTCTGGGACATCTTTTAATAGACCCCTCTACAGCACATGCAGGTTTGAGGGAATGAGACAGATCATTATTAGATTGCACCAGATTTTTTTTTTCCACCACATATAAAATCCAATCCTCACATGACTTTGACTCAAATGAGTTGCGGTCTAAATGGCAAAAGTGTGTTGAGCTGTATATTGTTTTACGAGCCTTCAGTAGCAACAGTAAGATATGATGATATGATAGCTCAAGGGCATTTCCATCTACAGCTATTTGCAAATGCTCTTGTGTGTAGAGTGATGTAAAGTCATTAAATCCGAGTAAGGAAACAAAGATATTTCATATACTACATATATATATATATATATATATATATATGTGTGTGTGTGTGTGTGTATATATAGTAGAATTTCCTGTTTAATAGTTTCAGTGATCTAAGCTTGGTCTTCCTTCAAAACCAGTTATAAATGTATTCCGCCTAATGCAAAAACGCATTGTAAAATCTTAAGCTAAATGTGTTTTTCAAAATTTTAGTAGGTTTACACACTGTAATGTTATGGAATAAATTTAGCTTGTAATCATGTAAGAGCTGCTCCATTATATCAATGAAGTATTTAATAAAAAAGGTAGACAGAATATGCTAGAGCATAGAGATATGGCCAAAAAAATCTCTCATTTTTTTAGTTCAAACATTGTAACACCTAAAGCAGAGAAGTTGAACTAACACACGTGTTTTGTAGTCTCCACAGTCTCACACTAATACAAATAGATAATGGTCTAAAAGTACTATGAAGCCAAACCCTACATCTTGCGAGGAGTTAATAAAACTAAACTTGTAGAGCAAAACAAGTTACTTTTTGAGGGTTTCTTTTTGGTAAATAAAAGGTTTCACCGCAACTGCAGTTCAGATCTGATTTTCGTTAGAACTCTTTGCACTGAAATAGTTTAAGGATGGGAACCTGCAGCTGTCATAAATCAGAGAAAGCAGACGCAAGCAGATGCAGCTTCATTTTCCTGTGGATGTGCATCTGTCTGATTGTTTTCAAGTTAGTTTGTAGGCTTTATTCAACATAAAGTAAAAAAAAAAAAAAAGAAGCTGACAACTTCGCTGGTTCTCTTGAAAGCCTTTGTGTTACTGATTCTCTCTCTCTCTCTCTCTCTCTCTCTCTCTCTGAATGGGTGTGTGTTTGTGTATGTGTTTGGTGAATAAAGAATCCTGACGTCTTGCTGAACAATCTCATGTTTCACTTTTTTTTATGTTTTGCAAGTAGATAGCTTTAGAGTAAATATATGTGGTATTTGGTGTAAACATATATAAACATGCTTTGTCTTGGTTAAGTTCACAGACAGACTGAAGGTAACACTGGCAGTGATGCAAAAACACATGTTTTCATAAAAGGGTAAAATGTTTAAGGATACAAGCTTGTACCTGCATAACAAAAAAAACTGTAGTCTATACTATATATACTATATATACTATATATATATATATATATATATATATATATATATATATATATATATATATATATATATATATATATATATATATATATATAAATAGTCTATATAATAATACAATTTATCCCCAAAAAGGGACATACCTTGAATTATAACATACTTTTTTATTACATTTCAAAATGATTTATTATATATTTAAATTTTTTTATTACTATGATAAAGATTGTTTTGTATAAAACTGTATAGCTCTGTAGCAGACCACCCAATAACTTCAACTTGAACCTTCATAAAGTTGGATTTGTGCACTGCACTTTCATACCGGAGCAGGTTTGAGTTGTATAGATAAAGTGAAGTCAAGGAAAAATAAAAATGTTACCACATACAGAGACGTCAAAAAATTGTGTCTCTCTAAATTTGTGGTAGCAGTTTGGGGAAGTACCAAAATATGGCTGGTCTCCCACTAGTTTTGTCCAAAAGGTTATTTTAAAGTGTTTGTAAAATCTTACTAAGGTCCCTTGCTGGTCTGTGTTGTAGATGGACCAAAAGCGTTGGTGTGTGATCAGTGTGGAGCTCAGTTCTCTAAAGAGGATGCCTTAGAGACCCATCGGCAGACACACACAGGTAATAATTTCCCTCCTTCCACCACATCTGAACACACACAGAGGAGATAAAGAGGAAAAAAGCATACTAAATAATATTGTCAGAATGAAGGCTGCGGAAAATAAATTGAGGGTTTGGACAACTTCATTTTGTCTATCTATCGAGGACATACGCAAAATCGAAACACTGGTGTGGTCCACATTTTAAAATTGTGACCCAATTCTTATTCATTATCCCACAACGCCCAGTGTGTGCTACATCAGTCGCTAATCTCTGTTATATTCCCATTCTTTTGTAATCATTCAAATTAGGTCGTTTAGTTTGAAGTTTAAAGCTATTTCTCTCACTCTGTGAATGAGCCCATCCTCCATTTTCTCACTTCCTTCATCTTCATCTGCAGCTCATGTGGGGTGTATTACCACTTTAGCTAGGAGTTTGACTGGCTAGCTACAAAAACAAAACACAATGAACACGAACATTTTAATGTCTTTGTACATGACATGACCTCTCTGCTGAAAAAAAGTTCATGTTGGTTTTCCATAGTGAGAGGTAAATGTTAAGGGCGATTATAACTATGGGCAAAACTAAAAGTCTCTTCCGCTGCTGCTCTGAGGTCAGTTGAGAACCAGTCATTACTGCTGATTAGCTAGTCCTGAACAGCTTTGGAGAATCACACAATGAGGATTGCTAGTTTTATACTGAATTTGATGATGCTAAGTAAGAGCAAGATAGGCAAAGACAGACAGATGGATAGGAAGAACAAACTTAAGAAACGTTTTAGATCTGGGTATGTCAAAGATAGCTGTTGACAAGTCCTCCATTACTGCCTAACCTGCCTAAGCACAGCTGATATTAACATGCTATGTATAATTATATAATTAATGTAAATAAATTACTCTTTTCTTTTTCTATTCTTTAATTTTTTTTTTTACTGCTTTTTAAGTTTGTTTCTTTTAACGTAAATCAATCCCAGGTCATTCTGGGTCGTGCTAGTGTGTGTGGTATAGTGACACGCTGTCCTTCTTATGTAAATAGGTTATCAGCTTTGCAGACAAGCACATCAGAGCATACACCCACGCACACCCACACACAATGTAAAATGCTCAAAGCAGTACAATAGTCCTTGAACCTAAAGGGCTGACCTCTAGTTATCTGTGTTATATGAGAAGCATCTCTCAGTCAGTCTTCTGCCACTGAAAGACAGACAGTAGACTCTGTGCCATTACAGGTGTTCCAGACTGCACTAATTAATATGCTCTCTGGGTATAAAAGTGCTCAATCGGGCTAATGATCCACATGTTCAAGCTATATAAAGGGTGAGTCCTAATTAAAGAAAGCTGCCATCATTTTTTTATTAGCATGAAGTTGAAGAGCTAATCATCCTTACTATTAACTCATTAGAGGAGATTTCATTTGTGACAATTTTTACGTTGGACGTTTATACCCAAACACTTTTTATTTTTATTTTTTATGCTTGCCTGTTTGTGTGTGTACAGTGAGATCAGGGTGCAATATCTATCACCTGTGCTCCATGGGGAGAAATACGATAACCCTTTTAAAAACTTTGGCGTGTAACTGTAACTCTTGTGACACACACTTCATCAATAGTTAATGCCTGTGGACATAGGGTGGTACCGAGAAGTTTCTACCTGCTGTCCCAAACATGGAAACCTCAAGTGCTCTGTTTCACCTTGACTTCAGATTCAATGAAGTGCACACCAGGCCACATTAAAAAAAAAATGTATCTAGTGTTGGGACACGCGCATGTTGGCATTAACGGATGAGGTTTTGGCTGCTGCAGTGAGATTTTTTTTCTGCTTCAAGATACTGTTAGAAATATCATTATAATTGGAGACAATCTAAGAATCTGCTTTCCCCCCCCCCCTTTTCTGATGAACCTGCATAGTTCTCTAAATAAAGCCCTCGTCTATCCACCTCCATCAGTAATGATGCAAGAAAGCCGGAGGTGAACATAGCACTAAAGCTTTGAAAGTTTAGTCTATAAAACAGAGCGAGGGAGTGAAAATGGTGGCAGGAGAGCTGATTTTGGTGCTAGCACAGACAGAGAAAAACAACATCATGTGCCGATGTTTACACACTGCCAGAGCACTGTCACAAACTCAGAGCTGACCTACTTACAGGCTGTCTTAAAATAAAACTACAGCTAACGTCTCAGGACCGGGCTACTCTTGAAAGCAGGCCAGGGCATCACTGTCTCTCGTTTTACTTATCTACATCTCGACGTGTGCTGTATCACGTCACCCACAGAGAAAAACATTTAGGGCAGCATGACTTGACTTCATTGAATTGGGCCACTAAATAAACAGTGGTTAAACATGAGCAATGTATCGTGTTGTGTTAATTATTAAACACGCTGTTCCTCACTCGGGTAGATTAGCCCAACAGCTTCTCTCACTCACACAGATGAGGGGTCAAATGAGGTATCTGTCAATGCTAATATCAAAGCATAGAGCTTCACTGGATGCCAAAGTCTGAAAGTGTACATTGGAGTTATAGGGCTGTGGTTTAAACTATACACTTTTATTACTGTTATTCTCTATGTATAATTCTGTTAATTTACATTTATATATATATATATATATATATATATATATATATATATATATATATATATATATATATATATATATATATAGATATATATATATATATATATATATATAAATTGAGCCTCCTTTACACATAATACTGAAGACACCTAAACTATGAAAGAGCACAAATGGTAGGACGTAGAAAACAAAGAAGTGCTAAGCTACACAGTCTATGTTTTATATTTTAGGTTGCTACATTTAGCATTGACAACAGCTTGGCAAACTCCAGAGTCGTGTCAAGAGTTAGTTTGAGATATTTCTTTTGATCTTAAATGTACCATCGGTTGTCTTGTGCAGATAAAGGGTGGGAGTAGAGTCAATAGTTCTATTAGTGCTACTAGAACTACTGTATAAATCCATAGTATGGTATGAAACAAATGGTAAAGTAAAGCAAAATTCAACATTACTTTAGGAAATGAAAGTCAGTCAATCAAACGGTATACGGAAACAGGCTCTTTCAAGGACCATCCCAGAAAAGGAAGATAAGAGCTACCTCTTCTGTAGAGGATGAGTTTATTAGAATTAGCAGACCTGCAGATTTAGATAAAAGCTTCCCAGAGTCTAAGTGGCAAACATATTTTAAAATCCACTATTTAGAGGAGACTACATGAGTCAAGCCTTAATGATCGAATTATGGCAAATAAACCATTACTTTGGAAGAACAGCAAATTGAAGATATTTGCTTGGGCCAAGAAACTCAAGGAATGGAGATTAGAATAGTCAAAAACTGTCCTTTGGTTGAATTGGTCAAGACATTTGTGTTAGACATACAGAATAGAGAATTCCTTCCCTCAAGGATTTTGTTTCCCCAACTTTGACGCATAAAGGAGCGGGTTTGCCGGTGACACTTTTGGTGATTTTATCAATATTAAGGGCAAACTTAACCAGCATGGCTACCACAATTTGGCAGAGACATGATAACCCAAATGGCTTTCACTTAATGGAACCATAATTTGTTTACCAACAGAGAAATGATCCAAAGGTCATGTAAGAAATATATGTTCAGGAGTTTGAGAGTAATAAACTGCGTTATCAGATGAGTTGGCCTCCAAAAATCAAACAAAATGAGATGAGTTGAATCAGAGAGTGAGGAAAAAACAGACCAACTCGGACCAAACACTGTGAACTGCTTAAGATTGTTGCAGAACCATTCCAGGTGACCATCTCATGAGCCTGACACAGATTTGCAGTCGTAAAGTAAAATAAAAAACATTCTGGGTAATTTGTTTTTGTTTACAACACATTTGCATAAAGGATCTTACAGTGTATTCAGCAGTATGAAAATAGGTGATCAGATGCAATCTATAGTCCCGTGTCATTACATACAGACATTACATTACATACATACATCCAAATCCATCCTCAAAGCTACTGTACTGCCCTATAATTATATTTATCCCCAGGCTGTACAGGAGGCATTTTTATACATAGATACAATTGTACTTATTGCCCTGAATTCACAAAATACACTCCAAATCTGCATCCCTGAAAGGGATAATACGGTTAATAAAGATGAGTCAATGAATGATTGAGTTGTTAATTTTAAGAAAGAAAAACTGAACGACAGCACATACTACATTTACTACATACTATTTATAGTATAGCATAAATACACTTATACTATACTATTCTTTTTTGTCTTTCTTTAACAATGACAATATGCAGTTATCATCAATTGTAATTTGTACATTCATTGATTAATCTTTATTAACCGTGTTATCCTTGTCAAGATTGTGAATCTGGAGTCTATTCCAACAGCCTGGGGCAATATTCATTAGATGAGTTATTAGTCCATCAAAAGGCCCCCTACACACTTGTACACATACACAAACATAATCATACACTCATTATTGCACTAATGTCAATCTATTGTAGACTATCCCAGCTATAGTTCCAGCATGGTTTTTGAAATGTGTTTTAAAACATGAGAATCTGATTGAAGCCCTCAAGGAATACGTTTTTTTAATAATGTACCTAGATTTTATTTTCTGTACAGTACATTTGCCAGCTCATTTTTATCTACAATCCCTTGTGGATTTTAGCTTAAATTTTTTTTTAATAAAGAAAAAAGTACGTCAAAATGCCAAAATGATTACAGTTTAGATTTATATATATATATATATATATATATTATAGATCTATATATATATATATATATATATATATATATATATATATATATATATATATATATCTATATATATATATATATATATATATATATATATATATATATATATATATATATGGGGAGGGGATGGGGATAGCCCAGTGGTCTAAGGCGCTGGGCTGCTGATCAGGAAGATCCAGGTTCAAGCCCCGGTATGACCAAGCTGCCGCCCTTGGGTCCTTGAGCAAGACCCTTAACCCTCTGTGCTCCAGGGTCGCCATATCGTGGCTGACCCTGCACTCTGACCCCAGCTACCAACATCAAGTTGGGATATACAAAGAAAAGAATTTCACTGTGCTGTAATGTATATGTGACCAATAAAGGATATTATTATATCACACAATCTCATATGGAATGTGTGTGATATCATGGTACATAACTAAACACCATTAAGAGGGAAAATACTGGCTTTGTTTAGCCATAAGAAGCATTTTTCAGTAATAGCTTTGTTTTGAGTTTTTTTCATACTGTGATGAATCACGTATCTCCTGATGGGAGAAATCTCTGTCAGGATGTCTCCTCCTTGACTCCGAGGACACAATTGTTACTGAATTTTTTTGAAAAGGATGCAAATGATCACATGCCAGGCGATTTTATTTTTAACAATTAAGTAAATAATATGCCAGGGCCATTGTAGTCTTTTTCAGCAAAAACACAAAACAAAACATATACCAGGATCATTGTAGTGTTCAGTAATAAAGTAAATCATATACCAGGGTCTATGCACGCTTATTCAAAAGGCTACATAATGAACAGTGATGTTTTTGACATCATAACTCTCCATAACTTTTATTAAAGCACCACTTGATGGAATGTATTTTAGCAGAATCCCAAAGTTCCGAGTCCCAAAGATTCGGTGCAAAATTGGATGGATACTGTTGATGTATGTTGGCTTTGCCTTTAATTTGTCAATCATCTGTACTATTGATGAACCATGGAACTGAATTCCTGAGTTGATTTTCTTTTGGTTTAAAACCATTTATATGCTGTGCATTTCATCGCAAATTTTCTCTGTTATCTTATCTGTTTACTTTTCACACCACCATGACACTCATGACATTTGAGACCTGTCTCTCCATCTTTAGATGCGAAAAGCAGCATGTAATTAAATTCCCCGAGTTGGTGGAAACAGCCAGTTATAAGGTCTTTTATTGAATAAATATTGATTGCCTTTGTTTATTTCACAGTGTAAATAAGAGCTCAAATTGGCAGGGTGGGAATAATTTTGTTTATACTGGGAGAAAGACAAGACTAACTTGCTGGTGATTGCAGGGATTAATTATCACACTTAAACCGAAAAGGGAGACATGAATACATCCAGCTGCTTATCAGAATAGCATGGGAATTTGGAAGAAAGATTTATGAAAGAGAAAAAAAAAAAGCTCCAGGATATTTTGGTGTCTGTTGCTTTTCGTTCCGCTTCTCAGAAGATCTTAAAGAAAAGCCTGTTCTCTCGTACCAAAAAAACTGAACCGTAATTCAGAGAATTTGTCTGAGAAACGAGCAGTTTTGGGTTGTACACTTTCACCTGTGTTCCTAAATGAAATGTCTGTAACGAATAGGACTTCTTACGCCCCAGCCGATACAGCCGCGAGCAGGTGAAGCACCTCCAGCTAGATCTCGGCTGTGTCTGGTGACATTCACAGATGGAGATTTGTGGCCCGTGTGTCAAGTTTATTTATGCAACCTTTATGTCTGCTTGCTCTGCAACCAAGTATAAGAAGCAGAACTTTTTTTTCTCCTCCATGTCAACAATTTTGTAGCCCTGATTAACCCAATGCTTTACATTTACTGTTTCCTCTCTACCAAGCTGCAACCTAAATCCATTTCCACAACGCAAGCTTCTCTATTTTTAAATCCGCACTGATATCTGTACAGTGTACACTTATTTATTAGGACCTGATTAATAAAATCCATTTATTTATCAGCGTTACAGTTTGAATAGAATGTGACAGGTTTTTAATACATTCATCGCTTGTCTGTCCCTAAAGTGTGGGAACAGGATTAGGTCTGCACCAGTTCAGGCCTATTGTGTCCCTGCTCTCCAGGGGTCATGGGATCATCTGACCAGTGTGAAAAGCAAATTCTCTCCCTTTTGTACAGCAAGGCAAGCAATGAGAACCACTTACTACAGCTACGTTTTCAATTTATCCTGAAGAAAATAGGAAAAAAAAAGATGTATTTGGGATTAGTTTTTTACCTCTTTGGATTGATCACATCAGTCCCCGAACAAACTAACATCTAATGATGCTCACCTAATAGTGCTGGTCCTTAGGGGTATAGGATTTTTATTCAAAAATGTTTTTTGCACATTTAAATATAGATTAAACCAGGATTAGGGATGTTCTGTTCCTCCGCTTATTCCGTTTTTTTTATATTGTATTCAATAAAACTCAATTAAATTGATTTAAATTTCAATTGGATATTCTTTCTCTAGCAAGTTTAAGAGTATTTATTGTCACAGAGTAGATTTTTCAATGATTGGCTTCTTAATGATGAAGCCAGTTGATAATAGAGACCATGTAGAATCCATGTCTAATTAAGAGGAAAAAAACCCCGGCCATATGACTGCTTGCTGTATGATTTTATAGATAACCACTATTTAATATAAACAATAAATATATTGAAAACAAAAAATATTAAGGGCAAGAATAAATAGAAGCTGGAGTTACTGCCCAGTTTTAATATTCCTCAGGGGGAAAAAAACATATTTCAGACACAAGCATGACACTGAAATAATCCCATGGTTACTTTAAATAATCAAAGTATGACTCAGTGTGTGTGTGTTTGAGTGAGAAAGAGAGAGGGAGAGAGATAGAGAGAGAGGAGAGGTGTTTGTTACTGATGCTCTGTGATAGGGTCATGTGAGGTCTGTGCTCTGCCAGAGATTTCACGCAACACACAACACTCCCCCTGCTGGTTTGTGTAAAGTATCTGTGTGTTCACTCGAGCTATTGCATGACCGTAATACAAATAGGTATGAACCCTTCATATTAGTGGGCAAGCATATAGCTCAGGTGGCATTTAAGCATTTATTTTATATTTTTTTTTAGTGAAGGAGCTGTTTTTATGCTGTTTTTGTGCACACAGGCTTTGATTCCAAGAAATAATTATTCACACGGAATATAATGAATATAATGAATTCATAAAAGGCGAAGGCTCTCTCTGACGTGCTTGTGTGTTTTTGATAATCTACCAAGCACCTGTTTCCTGTGACCTGGGGCTCATTACGAGCTGTGAAAGGCAGCTTGTTATGCTGGAATACTGATGTCCTGCAGAGAAACTCTCTCTCTCTCTCTCTCTCTCTCTCCCGTTTTCTCTTCGATTCTCTACTTTAATTCTCCATTTGTTCTCTTCCTCTGTTCGTTCTCTGAGTCTCCCTTGTTCTTTAACTGTTCAGAGGTATTCTGTGCGCCCGTAACAAGGCATCACATGTTACAGGTGGTGCTTTTTCCCCCCCATTTCCCTTGCACTGATTATTTCTTTTAATTAATTAATTAATAATATCGTCCATTCTGCTTTCTGCATTGAGAGTTTTTTTTTTAAATCCCTTTTTTTCCTGATTAGCTGTAATTGTACACAATTGTACAGTACATGTTCCTGTGACCGTCTTAAAGAAAAGAGAGAAAGAAAACACCCCGTGACAAAAGTCTCATTGTCTTGTTTGATGAGATGCTGCTGAGAGTTCTTTTGTGGGACAGAAAAGCTTTCTCAGCAGATCCATGTTTTAGAAGAAGGATCCCGAGAGTGTGAAAGAGCTGGACCTGTGACACAGAGAATAATAGAATGGGTCATTGGGACATTCAGGCTGATGGTTCCTCCACTGTCCAGATGGCCTCTCAAATAAATCATAGGCAAAGAAACAATGCATTCTTGCAATGGGGCTTTAGCTGTGACCATTTGGGCTTAGGAATGACTCTTATCTCCTTAAATGACATAGGATAAAATGGTCAAAATTCAGCCTATGGAGCTCTAAGGAGGTTGTGGGAGCGTCAGAAAATATTGTAGTACCTTTGTTGAAAGCTCCCACACCCTTTAAAAAAAAAAAGGACATAAACTCAGAATGAATTATGAAGTTCAAGTCTGCAGTGGCTCCGTTTCAAACCCTGTTTTAAATGCAGAATTCATACATCTCTGCTAAATCGCGCTCTTTCTTGACACATATTGTTTTTTTGAACTTTAGAGGGAATAAATCACTCAGGTTAGATAAGGTGCCACAGTGATTGCATGGCATGTGGTGGAGTTAAGCAGCTCGCTGTGTGTTTACTCTCGATGTATCCATCCTGGTTACGTTAATAGAATTCCAGAACATCTCTCTGACAGCTCTTGCTCTCCATATGAATCATCTGTATCTCATTCCCCACACTAATTCCAATTTAATTGCCTATTGCCCACAGGCACTTCAATAGCAGTAACAAATGGTTTGATTTTGGAGTCCTCATCAGACGGCATTTTAAATGCAACATGCTAACCCCACTTGAATGCACAATGAAGCTGTGGCACAGGCTCCTGTATACTAATCACTCCCTCTCTTATACTCAGCCTCGTTCCTTTCCTCATATCTGATTAAAATGGATTTGTAGAACTGGGAAGGAGCAGGCAGGCTGTCTCAGCTGTTGTAACTAATCATCAACCAAAGAGAAGAGCAGTTTTTTCCCATATTTGTATTTGATCTCTCTCTCTCTCTTTTAAATGTAATATAATAATGTGATGCTGATACTGCCTTTCAATACCACTGAAAAAGCTTAGTATAATAATCACTGGGCATTATTAAAAGATTAAATGAGATTGAAACGAAATGCATCCGAGGAGAAGAATAAAAACAACAGGACGTTCCGTATTTTTATCCTGTATATAATTTGAAGTTCTGAGTTGCCTTGTGAGTCGTTACCTGCCTAATCAAATCAAGAGAGTTCTAGAACCCTTGTCAATTTACTGTGGAGCAGTGGTAATAAAAGTGGTAATGGGTGAAAGTAAGCAATGTGGTAATGGTATTCCTGTGTGCCTCAAGAGTCAATAATCACACCAAGGTCTATGACTGCTGAGACAGAAGGACCATCCCCAGATGCTACGTAATCTGAAAGTTTACTCTTCTACCTGCACATAGTCCTTGTAAAACTTCCATCATATCCGAGTTAAGCAGAAGGAAGTTATCAAGCGTCTACTGTCTAATGGCCTTTATACACTCCAACATCGTTAAGCTGATATCCCTCATCCAGTTTGGCTGAAACATACAACTGTGTATCATTAGTAGAGAACTCACCATGAGTGTAGAGAACTCACATTTACATCTATAAACTGATAATGATTAGTCAAATAAGATGTAAACCAGGAGAGAGCTGTTCCTATTATTCCAACAACGTGTTCTAGTCTAGGAAATAAGATACTGTGATCAATGGTGTAAAAAGATCAAGCAACAATAGCAAGGAAACAGAGCCCTGATCAGAGGCTGTACCACTTTACCACTTTAACTAGAGCGGTTTCTGTGCTATGACAAGGTGAAATCTTGACTGATGCATTCTGAAAATTTCATTCCTATTTCTAAGTAGTTTTGAACATAACGACTGTCTTGCAACCTTTTCTACAGTCTTGGAGATAAAGGGGAGGTTTGATATTGGTCTATAGTTGCAGAGCTGACAGGGGCCATGGTCAGGATTTTTTTTAATTAGGGGGTTGATATCTGCCAGTTTGAAAGATATAGGTACATAACCAGTGCTAATAGAAGAGTTTATTATTCCTAGAACAATTATTCTGGATCTATCTGTTTGAAGGAAAGGGATCTAGAACACAAGTTGATGGCTTTGCTGAGTAGTCAAATTATATAGCGTCATTAACAATACAGATTGTGTCAAAGCAGCTGTGCAGTAATAAATGGCGCACAGAAACAAACTTCTAAACAATTAAGTGTCCCCAACCGAGCAAGCCACAAGTGACGGGCGACAGCGACAAGGAACCAAAACTCCATCGGTGGCACAAATGTAGAAAAAAACCTTGGGAGAATGCAGGCTCAGTCGGGGGGTCAGTCCTCCTCTGAAAAACAAACTAGTAAAATGTATTCATGAAGGTGGTCTATCAGTGCTGATCCATCATATGGATCAAGGAACTGCAGTGACCATCTGATCAGGATACAGATTGGATCTGAGTGTTGATGACCTTGAAATAAACAGAAGACAGACTAATACAAATACATGTAATTAATTAATTTCTCAAATAAAAGTACAATTATATAATTGATTATCTGTTATAATTATAGTGCTATCTACAGGGCTATTTATAAAATTATTTGGATTAATATTGATATTTTTTTTGCATGATATTTGACAATTTTATTACTGAAAAGTTCATCGCTACTTACTGATGGTGTGCATGTTAGGGCGGTGCTTTTATTCCCTGTTAGTTGTTATATGGTACTGAATAAATATCTAGGATTATGTTCGTTATTTTCTATGATGGTAGAAAAGTATGCTGACCTGCCAGCACTAAGAGCATTTTTATAACTAAAAAGGCTCTCCTTCCAGGTTATTTCAAATAGTAATACTTTGGTTGAAGCCATTTGTGTTCTAGTTTCCGACTGGTCTGTTTTATGTGAGCGTATCATTATACCATAGTGCTAATTTTTTTAGTCCCTGATCACTGTAGATTTAAGGGGAGCTACTTCATCTAAAGCAGGGATGTCAAACTCTTTAACAATCAATATACACTCATGACGACTGACATCGGCTCATAGCACAAAAGACATGCTTACATTCGCTTCCTGGACATTTTGGGATAATTTGTAGACATTTTCCAATTCCGTACGTTGCAAAAAAAACAAGTTTGACACATCTAGAATGTAACAATGTTGATTCCAGCCATTCATCAAGCTCTGTGGGCGCAGGCAGAGATGGGGCTCTTTTAGTAACACTATACTTTTAGCAACATGTAATATTACTTTATTGTTCACATTAGTGTGACACTCTATATACATTTAGTGAGTACCAGACAAAAGTACTTTTGAACAGAGCTTTTCTATTGGTTTTAATCACCCAGTTACTTCCATGGCCCAAGCAAACAGCAGTTACATTGTATAATATAGGAAAAAAGATTTCTCAGAGTATATGTTTTTCGGATTTTGTTTATTTAAAATACAATGGGCTTATACATACACACAGAAACACACACATGGGGTGTTTATTATACAGATATTAAAACTACAGAGGAACTAAAATTTGTCTTTGTGTGTCTCTTGCATATGGGACATTCTGGCTATTTGTAGAAATGTCTCTGTTTGCATATGTAAAAAAACTTCCCTGAGGGAGCAAGACAAAGGTCAGAGGGGTCGACCAGCCTGCAGCATCACAACTATCATGTAGGGACAATCCAGAAGGGAGGGCCCTAGTGGCCTCCACACAGTGGTCAATTGCGCTCTGACCCTGAAAAGTGCAGGGAGACCAGAGTACCCTTATGCAGAGCATATGGCATCCACGATCCATCTGCTAAGGGACTGCTTATTAGAAGGGAACCCCTCCTCAACGGGCCGTTCAATGTACTTAAGTGTTCAGTGCTTGGACACTTGGTTGGGATTTTCATGGTCAGGAGTCTGAAAGGGAGGACGACAGAGCACCTGTATCATAATAGGACATAGGGTGACAGAGGTTTTCTTGGGACAGTAACCAGGTCTGGGGTAAACTCTAAGCACGAATGGCCACAGATACTGTAGATCTTGAAGGTCCACAACCCCTTTGGTGGATGAGATTTTTTCAATAGGAAGTCACTTTTAAGATCACCTCATGTAACAGCTCAAAGGGAGGCTTAGTCAGGGCCTCTAACACAGCCAGATCCCAAATAGGCACTCTAGGTCGCACCAAGGGCATGAGCCTCAGGGTGTTGCGGAGAAAACCTGGGAGAGGTAAACTCAAAGTAGTGGGACATAGCCCTTTGCTATTGTGACTCCACAAGGATCACTCTGTCAGCTCAGATGCAGATGAAAGGTGTGTGTGCATTGTGGAAGAATCCCGCACTATGCCTAACTAAATGGTTCTATGTGATGCATTCAATCATAACTCTAAATCTCTCATATGGGAGAGAACGACATCCCAATGCCAAGCCATGCAGTGTTCTGATTAAGCCAAAACCAACCAGTCATCGATTGTTGGTTGTTCTAGAAGACACAGGAGGAGCTGCAGACATCCACAGCTCTGGTGGGGAAAGTCTATCCACAGGACAACTATTATATGTTATACAACTATAATGTTTATTCATGCTGTTTAAACTTTTGGCCTACAAGCAACTCTATGGATGCTGGAAATGTAACACTGCATATCAGCCTGAACACACCATATCCACCGTGAAACATGGTGGTGGCAGCATCATGCTGTGGGATGATTTTCTTCAGCAGGGACAGGGAAGCTGGTCAAAGTCGATTGGATCATGTATACAGTTGAATACAGGGCAATCCTGGAAGAAAATGTCAGCAGGTTATTTAAGTAATCCAGGTTCCCTGAGGGAACTAGATGATGCGTCCATGACTTTATGAGAACGCCCCATTACTAGCGAATCTCCACAACATGTAAAATCCCCTCTAATCAATGGGAGTGGCACCCCCTCAGGCAACGGCACTACCTGGAAGCAAAGGACTATGAGTTACATAAGTAACCTGTTGAAGTTCCCTTTCAGAAACTCACTGCTGCATTAGTGACACTGCGTGAACACGTAACCAATCCAGTCATACTAACCATTCAGTATTTAACGAAAAAGCGCTCTCCGCGAGCAGAGAGAGCGCATCAGCATCAACACCAAACAGATCACACAGAGCACATGTGTATCCTCACCATTATAAATCTCGGGCATGGAGGGACTAAAATCTGTTTAGGGAAGCTTTTCTTGGATATAGTTTGGCTTTCTGAGAGACAGTAGACAAACAATTCAAACATGAAATAACAGAGCGCTTACTGAAACACAGAGGCTGACACCGACTCCATTGCAAATCACAAGCAAAAGCAAAAACACCCAAATGAGGGTGGGATTTCACATGTGGTTCAGAGCTGGTAACACAGGGATGTTCCCATAGCTTCATTGACACAGTGTTGAGTTCCTGAAAGGGAACCTAATAGAGGCTGGAGGAACCTTGAAACTGGGAGTGGGTTTCACTTTCCAGCAGGACCACTGCCCTAAACATCCACACAGAGCTACAAGGGAATGGTTTAGTTCAAAGAATACACATAAGAACGGCCCAGTCAAAGTCCATACCTAAATCCTATTGAATATCTTTGTCAAGACTTTGTCAGACTTGCTCTATCCAATATGAATCAACTGGTTCTGTTTTATAAATATTAGATGTACAAAGTTGGCAGAGACTTGCCCAAAAAGAACTGCAGGTGTAATTTCAGCAAATAGTGGTTCAACAAAGTATTAACTCAGGTGGGGGGCTGAATACATATGTATGACACACTTTTCAGATTTTTATCTGTAAAAAAAATCTAACACCATATTTCATTATCCTTTGACTTCACAATTATGCGATACTTTGTACTGGTCTATCATATAAAATCTCAATAAAATGCATTTAATTTGTGGGAAAAAGTGACAATGTGGAAATATTCAATGGGTATGAATACTTTTGCCATGCACTGTATCAGTGGCCTTAAGGAGCTTAACAATGTCATCATGTCTGATTTCCTCCCCTCGGTCCAGATCTTTTAATAGATCAGCCTGGTGTGCTTGCAAGACCACCATGGTTTTCAGTGATGAATCGAGGGCAAGGAGGGACACACGGCCTGAAACCTTGCTGTCTCCCATCTCATTTCTTACAAAGACACAAATGATTCAACAAACACTAGAAAGACGATTCACACAAACACAGAGTGGCAATCTAGTCTATCCCATTCAGGATCATTTAGGTTAGCCTACTAGTAATTTAGTAAAGCCAATAGCTGGTCAAGCATTATGTAGGACTGTGCAGCATGTTGGAATTTAATAATAAACCCAATATTTGTTCATCCCTGTACTGTGAACAACATATGCACAGACGAGACGATTAACAGTAAGTGAAGTGCACGCTGTGTCTATGTATACATTGGGTAGTGTACTGAACAAAAAAAAAGGTTGACGTGTATTTATGGACAACAGGAAGCTGTGAAGAGTAGAGGGAAGAGCTACTGTATCTCCTGCAAGTGTTGCGTGTTGACACTTATCTGGTGAGAGTGGCTAGCTCCATTAACAGGCCCATTCACCTCACCTTAAGCAACTGTGTCAGCTACTTCAGAACCATTAAACCTCTGTTGGGAGTGTGCTGAGTGGAGAGCAACAGAGATATATAAAGAGTCTGAGAAACACATTGTGCTCTCTCAGGAGCCAGAGAGATGGTATAAATAGATAGAGTTGTAGAGCTAAATTATTCCTAAACACACAAGCAAGTGGAAATAGCTTTGTACCTTGTCCCTGTTTCTGTTTCTCCTGGTTACAATAGGACGCGATTGTAGCATTGTATTCTTTGCTTTGTAAAAGGCAGACTTCATTAGACATTCATATGTAAGCTGTCAAGCATAACGAAGTGGTATCTTTTAGTCTTAGTCATATAAAACTGTGATATGTTGTAGTAAATATAAAAAAAAATACATTTTCACTCTTTTTTTTCTCTTACTTATTCTTTTGCTTTGCTATTTATAATAATCCTGTGCCTCTTCTACCTCCAGTCTTAAACCTTAATTCTTAAACAGGGAAATGCATAGGCTGAGAGAGTGTTTCAGAGTCAGTATAAGCACAAAACTCAGATTACTGACAAGTAGTTTGTTGATAGAGACCAGAAGCTGATTTTTATGTGTCTCAGGTGCCATTTTGTGTCTTTTCCTCCCCCTTGTTTCTCTAACCTCTAAAGCAAATGCTGATTGATTGACTGGAAAGTCAATCCTGGCCTACTGTTTATAAGCCACCTCTGGGAATTGACATAGATTTTAAATTAGAGACATCTTTTCTTTAAGCAAGAGATGCCAGATTGCACAGTTTATAGAAAGGAAAGGGAGATGCATATTACTTTTCCCACAAGTAGAAAAGTACCAGACCTGATGCTGATGCATGAGATGAGACCGTCCAACATTTTTTCACTGTAAAATTCTTGGTTCGTGGTTCTGAGGAATATGTTGATCGTCAGGTTTAATTAGGCCATATTATTATTATTATTATTATTATTATTATTATTATTAGGTCATATGGTGGATTTTATAATAAACGCTAATAAAAAGTGAATTTTGCAGAGGTTTTTGATTATATAAATAAATGAAACATGTTAAACAAAGATTGATTTACCTGTAATTTCAACAAAAAATAAATAGGGTTTATTATGATTGGTATAATTCTATGGTGAATTACTAGAATTTATGCTTTGTGGCTCCATAAACCTTGATTTGATCCTAAACTCAAATTTCTTTACATGCTTTTTTTTTTAAGTGGCGGGTTTTCTCTGGGTTGTGTGGTTTCTTTCCACCTCGAAAGAGAAAAATGCAAGGTTGATTGCTCTACATTTTATTTACATAAAAATAAGTGTAAACATGTGTATATAGTGCAGTGGACTGTAGGTCTTATCTAAATCTCAAATGTTCCTAAAATCCAGCAAAATTATGACCAGGATTAGTTTCTTAACATTAATGAATGAGTAAATGAATCAATGGTAAAATCAAATGTGAAAATTGTCAAGCCCTTGATGGTTGTTAATAGATCTGATTACTGTGTTTGGTTTGTATCCCTGGCTAACATTTTGTCATGACATTTCATGTATTTAAAAAATTGAGCACAAAAAGATTATCTGTCTCACAGAATGCCTTTTCTTCATTCCTCTCTCCTTTATCTGTTTCTTTTCCATTTTCTTTTTGTGGAACTTCTGTAGGCTCAGACATGGCCGTGTTTTGTTTGCTGTGTGGGAAACGCTTCCAGACTCAAAAGGCTCTGCAGGGCCACATGGAGGTCCATGCTGGGGTACGCAGTTATATATGCAGTGACTGCGATCGAACTTTTCCCAGTCACACGGCTCTCAAACGTCACCTCCGTTCTCACACAGGTAAGCATTTATCTGCCTGCTTAATAGGTTAATTGGAATTAATGTACTATTCATTTTAGAAACTCATTCATTCATTCATCTTCTACCGCTTTATCCGATCTTCCCTCGGGTCACGGGGAGTCTGTGCCTATCTCAGGCGTCTATGGGCATTAAGGCAGGATACACCCTGGATGGAATGCCAACCCATCGCAGGGCGCACACACACACACACACACACATTCATACACTAGGAACAATTTTTCCAAGGTGCCAATCAACCTACCGTGCATGTTTTTGGACCGGGGGAGGAAACCGGAGAACCCGGAGAAAAACTCCCTGAGGCACGGGGAGAACATGGAAACTCCACACACACATGGCCGAGATGGGAATCGAAGCCGGATCCTGGTGGTGTGAGGCGAACGTGCTAAACCACTAAACCACCGTGCCCATATTAGAAACTGGTTTTCAAAATATTTTTTGGTCAAGCCACAGTAAGAACATCCATGGAAAAACAGCTTATTTCCAAGGTTGTTTTAATTTCTGTTCAATGGGCTGTTTGAGCCAGATATTAAGCAGCTATAAGAATTCAGAGAAATGGGTTTGATTTAACCAAACATTACCACAATCCACATCAGTGTGAAAGCAGCCTACATAATGGGATTAGTTCAATGTTTTCATGTTGTTGAGGACTGTAACTGGTTCACTTTTGTGGCACAAGTGTTTGCACCTTGTTCTGGCCTGCCTGAAAATTGTCTACACAAATCCTTGTTCATAGTTATTTTTGCCCAATGTCCAAAAAAACCCTGTACAGCTATGACAACTCTGGGGATGAAGATAGCAAGAATTTATTCATGGGAATAGAGTGTAGATTGTTTGGTCTTGGCAGACTAAATCTGCCACACTTGGCACCTGATTACTTTATTCACAATATGAAGAGTACGTAAATAGAGAAACAAGCTATCACATGGGCTATCACACCAGCGTCAAGAGAAACAATCAACAGGTGGATAGAATTGAATATCTGAACTAGGCATAGCTTCATGGCATCAGTGTTGGTGTGACATAAAAAGCACAAATATTCTACTGAAGATTTTGAGCCCCACCCCACACAATCTAAGAATTGGTCCTGAAATGAGACATTATGGCCCGCTCCACTCACCTGTCTTTTCTTGAGATAGACTTGGGGTTAACTGCACACCTGAACTACGTGAAGCACATAAAATTAATTAATTAAGCACATAAATTCCAAACAGCTATTTGGATTAAACACAATTGCAAAACTCATGTTTGATTACACAGTTGTAGAATCCAGAGAATGTGTTGTGGTTGATAGTGTGCTGGTGGCAATACATAAGGTTCAAAGTGCACATCTGGCCATATCACCGATAAGGCATGTGTGTTTGTCTGATTCAGAAGCCTCTCTCCTCTCTACATTCTGCACATGTAGTGTCTTCTCATTAATATGCCATTCCTGTTCCCTCTCCGTTTCACTGGCACGCCATTTGCAGACAGTGGCGGCTGTCTAATGTTCACAGCTGTGTTTGATAGGGCAGACAGAGACAGGCGAGCTGGATTGTTTATGGCACAGAAAGCTCTCTGAAGCTCCTTTTAGCTTGTCTTTCATGCTTTTTAATGCCATTTTGTCAGACCATTTGGAGGTTTTTTTTTTTTTAATGGATGTCTATTTTACTTTGAATTTTACAAACTTATGTGGTTATGTATTATCGACTTAAACAAAGACATTGACGTCTTTGCAGTTTGTGCCACAGCAGCCTAGATTGGCTAGCTCCCCAAGAAAGATCAATGCAGTAAATGTAAAGTCTAATAAACTAGAAAAGAGTTCTGTGTATGCGCTGGGTAATTGACATTACTAGTGTGTGTTGAATCCTCCCAAGGCTGAGCGTTAGCACATTAGCATGCCTGCGGCGATGCGAGTCTGGCCGACCGGCTGCTCGCCTCAGCTCCATTAACTTTAATGACAGACAGGCTGCGGGGCTTTTTTTTTTGCAAGGTGCATCTGATCAGTTGATGCAGGTACCTAAAGACTGTTGCTCTATATATATATCATCATATATCTGGTCTCATAGGACTTCAGCATGCCCTTCCTCTTCACTCTGATAAAAATCCCATTAATTTCAGACTGCCACGATTACTAAAAGTGGAATTGAATGTGAATAGTATGCCTTGATGTGCTTTGAATTTTTTTTTTTTCACATTGTCTCGTAAGATGGGGGTTTACACCGAAGCATGACAGTACATAACAAGAAATGCAATTTATTTCGAGGCACGGCTGCCACTTGGACAGGGAGATAATGAAAAGCATGGGTCACCGCTGATGGTTTAATGCGTGGCTGGCTGTGCTGAGATGCATTAAATATTGGGAGCTTTATACGCTTGACCGCATCCCAGGCTGCTGTCGGGGAAAATGATATAAGAAGCCGTTAGTCAGCGCATAAAGGCAATTAGCAGCCAGCCAAAGCCAGTCAACACGTATTATAGTCAACGATCACACAGATTATTGCCAGTTAAAAAGCGACTGCTCAACAAGCGGCATATGATATCGAAGCTCAAAGGGAGGTTTCGGTTCAGTCTTAACTGCTTTATTGTGTAGTGTGAATAAGAGCGAGTATGATATCGTTGTGAAACAGGTGACCACCCTTATGAGTGCGAGTTCTGTGGCAGCTGCTTTCGGGATGAGAGCACGCTGAAGGGCCACAAGCGCATCCACACCGGAGAGAAACCGTACGAATGCAACAGCTGCGGCAAGAAGTTCAGCCTCAAACACCAGCTTGAGACGCACTACCGCGTACACACAGGTCAGAGCTCCAAATCCTCACACAAACTCTTAACACTTGAATTTCTGTTCAAATGCATCAAGGTCCACAGGTCGACAAGGAACACCACCCAACAACGGTGTATTTAGTTAAAGAAGGGAGACACTCTGCAAGAGAAAAAAAAAGAAGGAAAAGTGCCCTCTTTAAAATGTTATTTTTGTGAAAGTACAAAATATTTTCCTTTCAAATGCACTTAAATATTTAAAATACTATAATTTATTATGGCTATAATGTTCCTTGTAACAAAAATGTTAAGACATTGCTTAATCAACTGAATTTATGTAAAAAAAAACAAAAACTCTTAGAACACCAAATTCTTAATAATAGTATTATTATTATTATTATTATTATTATTATTATTATTATTATTATTATTATTATTATTATTATATTATATTTAAGTCAATCTATTAAAACTATCATAATAACAAAACCTTGTTCTTTTCAGTTGAAAAGTCAGGAGTTTCTTTCATCGTTTATTCCTCTCAAAATGTTCATGTTTGTTGTTTAACTATGTTCTTGCTAAGTAGCAAGAACTTAAGTAGTAATTTCAAAACAGAGCCTGATTGTTTTTTATCCACCAAAATTAACCAAAAAAAAAAAAAAAAAAAAAAACTCAAGGAATGACTGATTCCACAAAACATTTTTGAAAAGTAGTAAAGTTAAATTAAATGTCTCCCCAAATGAAAATACAGTACAAATACGTCAAAAAGCTACTTAAACACATTAACAGATTACAGATTTGTTACTGTCCATCACTTTAAGGAACTGGTTTGGAGAGTCATAAATGTTAAATAAAAATGTATCGATAAAGAGCATAAGATATAATTTACATTTATGCATTAAAATACATTCAAATTATATAAGATAGCACAACAAGTGTATGTGCAGGAAAAAGTGTTACTGAGTAAAATCCTTTTAGAATGCTTTGGGATGCTACAGCTTATGTTTGTTGACTCTGATCCTTGCGTGGCATATCAAACTGTGCTTGAGGTGGAATTACAGGCTGATTGCTGCCCCACTTCACTTTTCAATAAGGCAGACACCAAGCCAACCCTATCAGGTAGCCAGTCAAATAATTGACTTTTTTTTGGTCAAACAAGGCCACAGCTCTGAACTAGGTGCTTGTAGATAATGAGAGCAGAGAGGAACTCCCAGCCAAAGGCCAGTATTCCAGTAGACAACCAACAATGAAGTCAGTGACATTTACAACCGCTGTCAATGACGGATCACTAATCACTAGTTTGCTGCTGTCGATGACATGCTGTTAACCTTGTTACCCATTAGCAAGTTTCACTACATAAAATGCAAGCTACTTTGTAAAAGAGCCCCCCTACAAATGAATCCCTCGTTGCTGTGTTGATATGCCACAAAGTGTCATTGTGCCAGATTTACAGTTTTTATTCTTGTGATAGCCTTATGCTTTTACATATGATCCTCAGGCGAAAAGCCGTTTGAGTGTAAGCTGTGCCACCAGCGCTCGCGAGACTACTCAGCCATGATCAAACACCTACGTACCCACAATGGAGCTTCACCCTACCAGTGTACCATCTGCCAAGAGTATTGCCCCAGCCTCTCGGCCATGCAAAAGCACATGAAAAGCCACAAGCCTGAGGATGTTCCCCCAGACTGGAGGATTGAGAAGACCTATCTGTACCTATGCTATGTGTAAGACAGCCAAAGAAAGGGAAGTAGGAAAGAAAACAACTGCTGGCTCATTTATTCATTTTGCTCCAAGCCTGGGTCAAAGAAGGAAAGCGATCAAAGCTGTTGTGTAGAAAAAAAAAAATGCAATTTCATATGCACAGGTTCAAATTCATCTCTAGGTACAGTACAGTGTTCTTGCCTTGATAAATGGGACGTAAACATAGAAGAACCCAATTAAATGAATATGATGTATTTCAGGATAGTATAGCCTACAACACTTCTCTGTAACAAAAATCCAAGATTTTACCTGTTATACTCAAAGTAATCACACTATAAATGATAAATGTTTATACAAACCATTGCTAAAAATGAATATACAAAAATTATAGTGGGTAAAGACGCATAATGAAATAAAACAATAAATAATCCAAATCGAATTAAAAAGACATTTATGTTAATAGGCTCATGAAGAGTGACTTAGTTATACAGATGAGCAAATGAGGGTTAAGGGCCTTGTTCAAGGGCCTAGCTGTGGTAGTTTAGCGGTTCTGGGATTTGAACCCATGACCTTTCAATCAGAAGTCCAACATCTTATCCACTAAGCTACCACTTAGCTTGGCATCAACTCCGCTGAAAAGGTCCGTCACACTGCTCATGTTGAGTGTCAGAAGCACTTATCATTTGTTCATAGACAAACTCAAATTCTGCTACGGTCACAGAATATCAAGGATGTTCAGGGACGTGTTCATAGAATGACTACACTGTGCACTTTCACAACTGTGGTGAGATCATAACTACAATGTACAGCATTGTCATGCATATGTTGTGTTGTGATCAAGTGATGCAGTATCAGTAGATAAATACTCATTTAGGGCCGCACAGGTTAAATATTCTTGATTGTTTTGTTTTTTTGGGGCTGTACATAAATACTTCTGCAATGACATGTTATAGAACAGGCTGATTAAAAAAATAGATCATTTAAAGACATAATGTCAAAGATCAAAGTAACTAGCGACTAAAGAGGAATATGCAGTATTCAGCTCTAAATATGATACCTTTTCATAGTGATTTCCTTTTTACTTATGTTTGTTTTCCACTTGAATTACTTGATTGTCTTGTTGATCTTGAGTGCTCGGTTTATTTTTATATTATACCACAGCACTGGCGCATGCACTGGTGATTGTTCAGAAGGTGTTGTTTTAATTTTCTACAACAGCAGCTTTGAGAGATGCGTCAGCTGCAAAGCAAATCGCAGGTTTTCACGAATGATTTTGCGCTAATGCACTATTGTTTTTATAGTAACAGCGACTTGTATATATCTCGATATATACCGACAAGAAAACAAACATTCTGTCGAAGGAGACTCAAGCGTCAGAGCTTTGTAAAGTCAGAACTAAACATGTATCTTTTAAGCTTTCTGAAATGCTGCAATTCTTGTCATATTATCTAAGCAGAGACAGAGAGAGAGAGAGACACACAAAAAAGTGCGAGTGCAACTTTTCATTAAACAAAAAAGTCATCACAGATGTTCTACAGCATTAAATGTGAGTATTAAGAGGCAAAAGTATGATGTAGTAAAATGAAAAGAAAAAAAATGCTGTGATAACAAGAGTAAATAAAAACACTTCAGGACAAGTTGTTTTTGGAAAATAATTGAAATTTATTTTCCTATAACCATACAATGGTTCAGTTAGCCATAACAAAATCATTGTCACCTGCGCTCAGTGAAAGCTGTGCAAAGATATTCTTTCAGGTTTAGCACTGCGCAAATGTACGCTTTCAGCCCCCCCCCCCCGATGGCTCTTTGTTTTGCACAAAAGCAAACGCACATATGATTTATGTTTATAAATTTGCATAATTTTAAAAAACAGTTTTCATTCTACTTGACTGACGTCGTATTTACACTCCGTATCTAATTTACCATTTGTGAAAATGTAAAAGACCGAATCCTGATCTTTTATTTTGAAATGATTTTCTAAAAACGTTTGAGTTATGGTATAAAGGTAAAACTTAAGAATAGACGTGTTGTCTTTTTTTCTGTGAAAGCGATTGTACATGCAGTTCTGAAACATGCATAAAGTGTGTGATGTTACTCATGAGGAAAAAGCATTTACATGAGAATGCAAAAAAAAAAAAAGAAATAAAAATAACTACAACGAAACAAGAGCCAAACGCGGCACTTTGATAAGATAAAATATGTTGTATTTTTGTATTCTGTAACGTGCGAAATCTGTCCACTTGTTTATAGTTGAGTGAGTCGAGAACTTTTACAGTAACTTTTGCATTGTGTTCGTTTTTTGGTGAAACTTCTCGTGCCTCTTTTACACTGTTGACGATGTTCAGTAGTAGGTGTTTGTAAAGCTTGTACTGTGGTCACTGCTGCTGGGTGTCGGTTTTTCATTAACGATTATCTGCCAAGAGCCGCAGGCCTACTAGTATCACAAAGCACAAAATACCGAACAGAAAAGGCAGAAAGGTGTTCTTTCCCTCTGTTTGCTTGCATTGTGGTCACAGCATATTCACTGTGAGATCCAAAACACATTATATGCAGGTTTGTGCGTGTGTGGGTGTGTGTGTGTGGTGTGTGTGTGTGTTTTCAATGTGAGTCAACAGAATTATTGTGGTCAACTTGTTCATTGTGTAAATGCTTACTTATGCGGAAGGAAAATAATCTTCCATAAATCCACAGAAGCTTACATTTTCAAACTAACTCATTATGTTGCTACATAGAGAGAGAGATGATAATGCAAGTGTCCAGAAATACTGAAGGAAATGCACCACTGAAACATGGGGTTGCAAACAGGGATGTCGGTCACTTCTTTTCTACTCATCCAAATCGTAGCAAATTGTGGCAAAGCAGTCAATATCAGTTGCTACTGAACATTGTGTACATTTAATTCCTTTTTTTTTTCTTATAGGGTTTCTAGGCAAAGGGTAATGAAATACACTGTGAAAAATGTGTCGGCCTAGGCTTTACAGAAAACTTTGAATATGTAATATGTGATCACATGTGGAAGGCACCTTGACCTTGTTGTGTGGTATGTGGAAGTACAGTGTAATTAAAATAACCTGATCACATATAAACTTAACAGACAAAAGATCAACGATTAAAGTCAAAACAGTAAATGAAAAACTATGTGTAAAAAAATAAATAAATACAGGTGGTGTAAAACATATTTAAAAAAAAAAACAAACACAAATTGTTTGTGTGGCTTCTCTGTAACAAAAAACGAACTTTGTCAGTTCTATTCCGTGCATACCATTACAACAAAGTGGCATCCCTGTGTCACTGTACTTTATTTTGCCTCAGTCTTGAAGCAGCCATTTCCTTCAGTGCTCTAGTATATGTGCCATTCACATAAAATCTGATACATAATCATAAAATATGAGAAAGCACTGAAAATCCACATTGGACCAAATTTAATCTCTATCTTATTTTTTTTCCTTCCAAATATACATTATTTTCATGTAATGACATTGTACTTTTATGTTTAAATGATTTACATTGATTGTCTTATTTCATTGTATTGTCTACCTCAGCACCAATTCTTTATATAACCGTAAAAGGTGCCCGATTACAGCTGATCTGTTTTGATCTCATTTTCTCAATTGTGCATATTTGTATTTTTTTAATTTTAGCATTTGGAGGTTATTTCTATTTTGGATTGTTGTATTGTTTTTTTTTGTTTGTTTGTTTTTTTTTCTTCTCAGTATTTTAAAATGGACTATCATAAAGTTGATAGTCTTTTTGAACTGTGTGATGGCAGTGATGCAGATTGAGGTGTATTCCTTTCTCTCTTCTCTGTGTGAGCTCAAGCACAGCTCTGTGTTACTCTTAATGTTGTCTGGGGTGTGAAAAAATAATAAAGATCTAAAAGAGATTGCATGTAACAGGTGTTTCTTTATACCGGGTATGCGTAGGAAATATATGGTTAACATTATTATGCTTTTTAAAATAAATCATCTTCTACGTGGAGAATATTTGCTCTCTTGTGGAATAGACACACACACAGACACACATTGTGTGTGTGTGTGTGGTGTGTATATATATATATATATATATATATATATATATATATATATATATATATATATATATATATATATATATATATATATTGCTATATATTATATACTATAGACAGTATAGACAGTTTGCAGTAACTATTTGTATAGGCCATTGATAACATACCTTTCATAATAAGGTGTTTCCAATATATAGAGATCAGGCATCTTCATCAACATGTTGCTTTTAGATTGAACTAAGACTTATTATTTCCAGTTATTTTATTTCAATTATTGTATGATTTTCTGGCCATGTTGTTAAAAGAAAAGAGAGAGAGAGAGAGAGACACCACACACACACACACACACACACACACACACACACACGTCAGTAATAACTTAAAAAAATACAATAAAAAATACTATTTAAAGTATATTTATATACAAATATATTGTTTCCGGCCTCTGAACTGAAAGACCGCAGGTTCAAATCCTATCACCACCAAGCCGCCCTTGAGCAAAGCCCTCAACCCTCACTTGTTCAGTTGCACTGTTAGGTTTAGATAACAGATTTTGCACACTAGAGATTTTGTGATACAACCAGACATATAAAATGTATAAACAGTAGGCAGAAAGTGACAGACATCGTATGTCTGCGGCAACTGCAAATGAACATTTATCGTTTACGTTTGGTCACACATTGAATTGTTTGTACAAAAAGAATTCACTGGTAACCATCAACTGGAGAAGTCTACAGGTTTCAAAACTACTTAAAGAATAAAAGTAATGTAAAAGGCATCAATGACAAAAGATGTACTATGATTTATTTGCTATATTTGGACGCTATTGTAGCTTCATTTGTGGAGGAGGAAGAGAAAGCACCCATTTGATAAATGAGCCAGTAGTGGAGAAATAATAACTTTTAAGAAATAATCTTATTTGAGTAACGACCTCAACACTGATTATGTCCTTGGTGTAAAAAAAAAAAAAAAAAAAAGGAAAAAAAAATTGAATAGGACTCAGGGGCACGGTGGCTTAGTGGTTAGCAACGTTCGCCTCACACTGCCAGGAACCCGGGTTCGATTCCCATCTCGGCCATGTGTGTGTGGAGTTTGCATGTTCTCCCTGTGCCTCAGGGGTTTTTTTCCGGGTTCTCCGGTTTCCTCCCGGTCCAAAAACATGCACGGTAGGTTGATTGGCACCTTGGAAAATTGTCCCTAGTGTATGAATGTGTGTGTGAATGTGAGTGTGTGTGTCCTGCGATGGGTTGGCATTCCGTCCAGGGTGTATCCTGCCTTAATGCCCATAGACGCCTGAGATAGGCACAGACTCCCTGTGACCCGAGAAGATCGGATATAGCGGTAGAAGATGAATGAATGAATGAATGAATGAATGAATAGGACTCACGAGGCTATTTTTAAAATGTAAGGAGTAGAAATTACAGATAAATGCATGAAAGTACAAGTAAAGGTAAGAATAAAGTAAATAAAGTAAAAATAATGACTTCAGTAAAATAGATACCCAAAATTTAAATAATAAATACCCAAAAAAGTAAGATATATATATATATATATAGATATAGATATATATTATAAATGTAAACTATTAGATTTAGATATTTTATCACATTAGAAATTTTGTGATACAACTAGACATATAAAATATGTAAAAAGAAGAAAGCTACCGCAAAGTTTCACATTTCCTTAATATATACGAACAACCGCACAGAAATCTGGCATTAGTGGTTAAATGCCTCCCTCTAGCGGACATACTGTAATCTGCACTATTGATTAGTTTAGATTTTTGTCAGTGTGTGTTTGTGTGTATAGAAATCACTAATGTTTTCTAGGGTACCATAAGGAGTACAACAATGGATTTAGAAAAACTGGACATTTAAAATTAATATGAAAAAGGTTTAACATTAAATAAAACAAATCACATTTTCACAATTTATAAAAGCATTGAAGCCATTTCAAACCGTAAGTGTCGTTCTCTGCATATTTACAAGAATGTGTGTATCTGTTTGTGGGTATGTGTGTATATGGAGATGCTTCACTTGGTGACGAAATAATCAGAAGATAAAATTCTGTTTGTAACCTCAAGAAACAGTAGTTGATGGACGTAAATCAGCGGTAGACCTGCCAAGATGGCGCGGGTGCGGTCGGCTGCAGTCACGACTGCTCCGACCTACTTTACTTTGTTTTTGTCTTTTAATTTAATTTCCAGAAACTTTAAACTGGCAAATTCAACACCATTGAGTGCGTTAGGTACGATAGAGATACTCTTATTTCTATTGGTTTACAATGTACTCACAATTCGACGTTTTTAACTCCGGATCCGAGCTGGCCGAGTGAGATCCTGAGGGAAAACAAAGGATGCGACGCAAAGCGGCGGCCCCGAGGGAAACAAGCTGGCGTCAGGAACAAGCCGAGAGCCTGTGCACACCGCACACCTCTGCCCAGCATCCTGCTCGCCAGTGTCCAGTCCCTGGAGAACAAGCTCGATGACCTCAGGGCCAGGGTAAAGTTCCAGAGAGACACTTGGGACTGCAATCTCCTCTGCTTCAACGAGACATGGCTGAACCCAGCGGTGCCGGACCACGCCATTCAGCCGGCCGAGTTCTTCTCGGTTCACCGCATGGACAGGACACGGGACTCGGGGAAGACATGGGGAGGCGGCGTGTGTTTAATGGTGAACAACAGCTGGTGCAGCTGCGCGAGCGTTGTTCCTCTCGCACGCTCCTGCACACCCAACCTGGAACTATTGACCATCAAATGTCATCCTTTTTATCTTTCTCAGGAGTTTACATCGGTCATAATCAACGCCATTTATATTCCACCACAAGCGGACACGGACACTTCCTTATGCGAGCTGCATGAGGCACTCACAAACACCAAACACAGCATCCGGGACTCTGCGCTTAGTTGTTGCGGGGGACTTCAACAGTGCCAACCTTCTATCAGCACATCACCTGCCCAACCAGGGGCGAAAGGACACTGGATCACTGCTACACAACAGTTAAGGACGGCTACAAGGCACAATCTCGCCCAAATCCTTGGTAAGGATCTGACTTTATGGACAAATCTTTGGTAAATCCGACCACGCCGCCATCTTCCTCATGACAAAATATAAACAAAGGCTCAAACAGGAAGTTCCGGTTCAGAGGGAGGTCGCACGCTGGACGGACCAATCGGTGGCCGCGCTTACAGGACGCACTTGATGACGCAGACTGGGACATGTTCCGACACAGCTCCGATGACGTCAGACATGTTTACGGAAGCGGTTGTGGGATTCGTCAGGGAAACTAGCGGATGATACCGTACAGAAAACGACAATCAGAATGTTTCTTAATCAGAAGCCGTGGGTGGACACCAGCTCCACCACCATCATTAAGTTTGCTGACTACACCGTCTTGGTAGGCCTGATCTCTGACAACGATGAGACAGCCTACCTTAAGGAGATTGGGAAACACCAGGAAAGCAGCAGGGCCAGACGGCATCTGGAGAACCTGCGCGGAACCTGCAGAGATATTCAACATCTCATTATCTCAGAACAACCTTCTTCTAAATGTCAGCAAGACAAAGGAGCTGATAGTGGACTACAGCACTAAGCAGGAGAGGATCTACCAGACCCCCGTCATCAATGAGAGCCCAGTGGAGAGAGTGGACAGCTTCAAGTACCTCGGTGTTCACATCACGCAGGACCTGTCATGGTCCTGTCACATCAACACCGTGGTGAAGAAGGCCCGACAGCGTCTCTGACGCCTGAGAGACTTCAGACTGCCCTCTAAGGTGCTCAGGAACTTTTACTCCTGCACCATAGAGAGCATCCTGACGGGTAACATCACAACCTGGTTCGGGAACAGCACCGTGCAGGACAGACGAGCCCTACAGAGGGTGGTGCGTTCAGCTGAGCGCATCATCCGAACTGAGCTCCCTGAACTGCACTCGATCTATAGCAAGCGGTGCTGGACCAAGGCCAGGAAGGTCATGAAGGACCTCAGCAACCCCAGCAATGGACTGTTCTCTCTGTTGCGGTCTGGAAAGCGCTTCCTCAAGGCCAATACAGAGAGACTGAGGAGGAGCTTCTACCCGCAGGCAATACGGTCTCTTAATCAGTACACCACACAGTACTGATCCATTTTGCACATCTACACAAGGTTCTGCACTCACTCTGGACATTCGCCATACTAGTGGTCACTGCACACTCATGGACATAATGCACACAAGACAATTTAAATACGCACACAAGCCACTTAAATATATTCACTTTACTGCGTCTTTGCACACACCTGGACATTCAACTCCCTTATGTTTACATTTTCTATTTGTATAGATTTTGTATAGATAGATTTTATTTATCTTTCTCAGTTAAGTAAATTTCTTATAGTTTTTATTTTATATTATTCCTTTTAATAGTCTTGTTTTTAAGATCAGGGCAGTTGCCTAAGCATTTCACTGTATATCGTACTGTGTATGACTGTGTATGTGACAAATAAAATTTGAATTTGATTTGAATTTGACCTCATTTCTGGAACTCCTTGCAAATCTACATTTTGTATTATTACTTGTTCTGCTGTTTATTTTGTATTTGTGTTAAAGGCCTATTTACTTTTGACAGTACTGATGTCAAAACTCGGAAGTATAATAGCATATGCGGTATAGTTGGTGCTAGCTTCTGTTTGTTCAGTAAGCACTCCAAATTGTGTGTTTTTGAAAGAAAGCGAGATGATGTCAGGTAAACTTTATTTTTTAAATCCTGTGTGTGCATTCTTTGAAGTCTATCTGTGTGGGTCCAGGCCAGCTCTTGCCAAAGCAAAGCGACATTTGATGTGCTTCACCTTTCTTCCTCAGGAGTGAACAATCTGAGGACCATCATCGATAGCAAAAGGGCTTCAACTACCAATCCCTGACCCACCTAGGTGCTTCAGGATGCAGTGACAATCCCAGGTTAGCCATCTCCAATCTCCACCTGGATCTGGTGGATTTTTCCCTGGTTGCGCTAGGTGACCAGTCTCAAGGTTATTTATGGAACAGTCTGCCAGCATGGAAAAGAGTCTGGCAGATGGGTTTACATTAACTTTGCAATATGAGGAGACAAGACTCAGTCAGCATAATGTCCTGGCAGGGACCTCCCTTAATCGTAACGAGAATCCTGGTGGTTTAGGGAGGTTGTGGTCTCTTGGGAGTAATACAATGCAGCCTGGTGTGCCACAGCAACTGCTCTTATTTAGACATTAGTCTAAGGTACCAAGATACCTAGGGTACTTTCTGCTAGCCTGGTGGATATGCATTGAAGGCTCTTGCCTACTGTAGACCAGGACTATAGCGGAGGAAGCCACTGATATGGCCCCTCCACCCTGGTTCTGTTGAATAAGTCTGGTTCAACAGAAGGTACTTCATAGTTCCAGCAGAGATATGGAACTCCGTCTCTTCAAGAATATGCCTGTGTGTGAGACTCGGTACTCATTTGGGTACATATTGCCTTCTAGAGTAGACTGTAGGCAAAATCAGAGTGACAATCTGACCAAGAGCATCTTTCCCAAATACCAAACATCAGGTTTCTTATGACTCAGTCATGTGAACTATAATTTATTCTTCCCCCATGTTCATGGGGAGGAAACTTTAAGTCACTACCCAAGGTTGGAGTATTGTGGCCCGGATGCAGGCATGATTCACCTGAGGGCCTTCCCCTGTAGGATGCAAGCCCCTATGAAATAGGTGGCAGGATAGGAGTACCAGTCTCAACCGAGAGTGCTGGAGCATTATGGGCTAGATGTGTGATTTGCCTGTGTGCCTTTCCCTAATAACCAACATTAGGTTCCAAACAAGACAACAAACATCTATATATTGCACCAATCTGAATCTGTTAACTTGGGACTTTGTTCCATCAGGTTGTAGCTTACTACTTACTCAGGTGAGCTACCATTTATCCCTCCCCCATGTGCATGGGGAAGAACCTTTATGTCTTCACCCAAGAGGTGAAGCGTTATGGGCCTCCTCCAGCAACCTCCCCTGCCAAGAGGTTTCTGGGAAGTTGCTGTAGCCTCTTTAAGGATGAACTCAATTTCTCCTCAGCCTCCACCCAGAACACTAGAGCCTTATGGACTGTACACAGCACAAGTTTGCCTGTGGACATCTCCTCGACAGATAACCATGGCACTGTTCCCCAAGCCTAGCAGGGTCTGATATTGGGTTAACTGTCATGCAGTCACAATGTTGCCAGAGCAGAGTTTCTTCTTGTGGCCCTAAATGAGTGAAAGGCATCTACTCACTGTACTTCAATTTGAGGAAGGTTGTATCCCATAAGATCCCTTTAAGGCAGGGGTGCACACACTTTTTCAGCCTGAGAGCTACTTATGACATGACAGAGTCAAAATGATCTACCACCTTCTAAAAATGCAAAACACATTATTCATAAACATATTGAGAATTAGTTTTATATGTACAGTATATACTGGTGTACCTTGCATTACTGCATCAACATATAGTGCACAATACAACTCTGAGGTTTTTTCCCCCTTTGTTACTCGCTAGCTTGCTAGAGTTTTGCAGTACTTGTATGCACAGTTTGTCAGCGAAAGGTCAGGTCAGATGTCATTGTGAGGACGGATGATAGGCTGGCGCCAACTTTTTTTTTTTCAATGCCATGCCATCTACCCACAATGCCTTTGACCAGTCGATCGCGATCGACGTAATGTGCAGCCCTGTTTTAAGGTAACTACACTACAGGTTAAAAGGTACGTTTAAGCCTTATCGCTTTTGATGCATGGAGAGAACTGCGATTTCAATACCACGTTGGTTAATAGTATGTAGAATTTCATCTGCACCCCTGGTGGCGCATTATGGAATGGCCTCAGGTCTGTGAGCCTTTCCCTATTAACCTGAATCTTTGAGGAGAGATGTTTCAGGAGGTCTCTACCAACGGGGTGAAGCATTCTGTGCGCTAGGCACAGTCACATCCTGTAAACCTTCCCCAACATCCCATCTCTTTCATTCTCTCCCTCCTCCAAGATAAACAGGCCCAGGAATTTGTATACCCCACAAAAGCTCTCACTTCAAGAAAATATGTCTGCCTTTTCAGCCTTTCCACCCCAACACTCAGCGGCCACTAGTGCTAATGGTTTTCAACCCCGCTGATTCAGCCCTGGCAAGGTCGGGAGAAGGATAAACGGAAACGGGTCGGCAACAATTTAGGGTTTGGGTAAATGAGCTGGAATGGGTTAAGGACAAGCCTAGGAGAAAATCTGGCACTGGTAGAGGGTTTTTGGCATCCTTATATGTGCAATCCAGATGGACACTATTTCTGGGTAGCAAGTTGAAGGGGGGCAGAAATGCTCACACAGCTGCGTTTTTTTTGACTGTCAACGCAAAAACAAGTACACTTTTTGTCACTGCAATTCAAGCTAAAGGTCATTAAAATACTAATATTTGTATGCAATCAAATACCAAACAGATACATATCAAAAGCTTGTTTTCAAACAAAATAGTTTTTTGCCAATTAGGATCAAAATACACAGAACATTAATAATTAACAATAATTAATTATGTTCACAGACCATAATTTAACTAATCCCAAACCACCCTAGCACGTCACAACTCCTTTCACCCTGTCCTAGCAAACAGGTTTAGTAAACACCCTTGTAAAGACTCATTAGCCACCTCATTACCCACATCAGTTGCGATGCAAATAGTGGTGACATTTAATTATTAAAGACCATACATTACCCCCCCCCCCCACCCCCGAGTGCATAATTCTCCAGGTACAGTGCAAGTAATCATCTTCTGGAAAGCAACAAAAGGTTCAGGTAAACATGAAAAGTGTTATTTCTCTAGACATTTAATGTGCACTGATGTAATGTGCAAATTGGGACAGGCAAAGCCATCTCCAGACATGTCTAGTGGACTATACTATAGTGACTAATTACATTCGAGGAAAATATTTACAACATCATTATTTCTTAAAGTGATCCATGCGTCCGTGTACTAATTCATGGCAACTGAACTTGGTGGAAAACAGTTTGATAATATGAAATATTTCTCAAGAGTATTATCTGCTCTAAGCAGAATGGGGTTATTAGATGAAAAAATAAATTATCTGCCAAAATTTAAATGCACTGTATTAATAGTCAATGGCTGATACATTTGCTGGATTGAGAATCATAAGTTAGTCATACCGTCTGTAAATTATTAAAATTGTACAATTATATATTTTATCAGTACTCCCAATGATCCTTTTCTTTTTGCACCACTTTCCTCCCAATCTAAAACCCAACTTAAAAGCTCATTAAAAAATACATTCAGCTTACTTTCAGATTTTTCTTTTCCTATGCAAATGTTTATTGTTAATTCATGGGGTAGCCCAATCATCAATCAATCAAATAACATTGACTAATTTTATGTTAGTCCCCCTTTTAAGGCTGTGGTGTATTAACCGTGCATGAAAAAGAAAGACTAAATGTTGAAAAGTGGTAAATGATGTCAACAGTAGATGATGTTAAAGCATGTTGTCACACAACATGTAATATATATATATATATATATATATAATATATATATATATATATATATATATATATATATATATATATATAATATACTATATATATATATATATATATGCGTGTGTGTAAATTCGATATGTCTATATCTCAATATATCAAAAGGCCACTCATTAAATATTAAATACTAACCAATGTTGATGATCCTCTTAACGCTACTAAGTAACTACTGTTCATTCATTGGACCATTTCCATTTCCACCACAAGAACAGTATAAGTAGATGCAAAATGAAGCCATAGATAACATTTTTCATTACACGTATAGGAACAATATCTCTCTCAGTAGTGTTTCTTCACACAAGAGTTTTTGGCAAGGTGAATCTTCTACTCGTAATTTTTATTTTACAGAAAAATGCAAAATGAAGGCGAGAATAGTAACTCAAGCAAAAATGTGTTGCTAAATTTTCCAAAAACATTGAATGAGAAACTCTGGTTGTTGCAGGTTCTGGTTGGGGTTTTCCTTTATGTGAACTGCTTGATGATTTTCACATTTTTGAAAAAGAGGGTTTTTAGGGAAGAAACTCGCTATATTTTGTTTGCACAAACCCTCTTTGTGGACTCTGCTCTTATGCTGTTAACCGATTTGCTTTCAATTGGAAATTACTTCCAGTACGTCATTCATATAATTCCTTGCAGTATAATTTGCACAATTTTGACCTGGCTTACCTGTTGCACTCCTCTGACTTTGGTGGCTATGTGTCTGGAGCGCTATGTGGCTATATGCATGCCTTTAAGACATGCTGACATCTCCACAAGCAGGACCACATTATATGGGCTTTTAATTATATGGATTATTAGTTCTATAATTCCATTGTTTAGTCTTATAGGATACTGGGCAGTAGCCCCACCTGCTTCCAGGTTCTCCTATGTGGTGTGTTATGCAGATCTAATGTTAGTGGAAGCATGGCAGGCACATGGACGTGCTATCATTTTTATTATCCTTTTCCTTTTATTGATCATTATTATTGTCTTAACCTACATGAAGATAATGATCGCAGCCAGAGCTGCTTCCAGTGAGAAAAAGAAGTCAACCAGTAAGGGTCTAAAAACTGTGCTGCTTCATGCATTCCAGCTGCTTCTGTGCATGATACAATTTTTAAACCCATATATTGAAATGGCATATTGGAAGGTTGAAGAAAGTATTTTTCGGAATGTTAAATATTCTGTATTTATAGTTTTTATGATTGCCCCTCGTTGTCTTAGTCCATTAATTTATGGTCTCAGAGATGAAAAGTTTTTCCTTGTTTTAAAACATTATGCTGTGTGTGGCACAGACTTACTTTGCTCATCATTGCTTGAAATCAAACAAAAAATAAGACCAATTTAAAATCAAACAAAAAAAAGATTACGAGTATTGTATTATTTTTATATTGTGTTTAAATATATGTCTTAATTAGTTATTATAATCCTAATTATTATATTATATATATATATATTATAATATATATTATATATAAGCTATATATATATATATATTTATATATATATATATATATATAAAATGTCATTGTTAAACAAGGCTTTGTATGCATATTATGAAAGTTTAAGCTTAAATGCACAGTAACCATATATTATTTCATTTGATATAATTAAATGTCATTTAACAGTATGTTTGTTATATGTTGCTGATGTTTTTATGCAACTGTAAACACATTTAAATGTATTCTCCATGTACAAAAATTAAAAACATGCTTTATGATAGAAAAAAAAAATGTTAGTTAGCCTTTGTGGATTGTGACATTGATATCTGGATTTGTTTGTGCTTGGCAACATTGTATTAAATAAACACATTCAATTTATTTGTATTTGTTTAGGACTTTTGTCTCAGTGTGGACAATGCAGCTGTACTCAATTAATTCAGTAAGGATGAAAAACTGTTCTAAATATAATTAAGTTGGATTACTTACTTTCTCAGCTATCCGCCTGACACAGTCTGTGTTTTGTACCTTTTGTTTATAACAATTAAAACTACCAATACAACATGGTGGGTGTCACGTGACGCTAACGGTCTTGAGTTTAGGCCATTAACAATCGAGTCAGGATAGCTGCCCTTGCTGATTTGAAAAATGTGTTAAGCATTTTTTTATTTAATACACCTGCAAAAACAGAATGAAGTTTCACTACTTGTGCTTGTTGAATATTAAAATGAAACTCATGAGATGCATCAAAGAAAAAATGAACACAAATGTCATGTTTTAGATCCAGGCGTTTGAAAAATCAAATTAATATCAGTATTTTTAAACCGCATGTAAATTCAAATGTTAAGACATGTATAAGTGTTAGATTATATTCTTTTTTATAAATCTCTTTTTAATATGATATATAGATTTGATAAACAATTCTATTATTTTAGATTCAGGGCACTGAGACATTGCCTAATCTGTGGTCATTTAACCATAGAGCACTTTTCCAATTATATTTTTTAGGACAGGTTATATCAATTGATGCAAAAAACACTGAAACTTTTCTTTCACAGGCTGATCATACTGTAATGATGCTGATTATTTTCCAGTGTAAAACACTAAATCATCTAATAACTTGTTTCTAATTGCCAGGCTTTAGAGTTGATGATTGCAGGTGTTGTAGAAAAGGCTGCACATGGTAGCTGGTTAATCCACCAGCCATCCCAAAAGTGAAGTTGCACCCCGTACCCTTAAGCAAGACCACACTTGAAAATGACATGGACATCAGTGGGCCCTTAGAAATGTGCATTTTGAATATTGATGTCTTAATCCTTGTGGATTTTGCAACATCTACATTCAAGAGGGTTTGAAAGAGAGAGTTTGACTGACTATGGCAGGTTTATTCAATTAGTTTGTCATCAGGCAAGTAAAAATGAGGGGCCGGAGAACTATGGCTTGAATTATGAGTGATGATACTATGGCAATATAATATGGTGTATATTTAAACCTTAAGACACACAAGTAGAATCTTTCTTCATTAAACCTATGTAAATGTTGTATATTGAAACTACTTAATCAGTGCTTGGGCTTTTTTTCCCCTACAAACATTCAAATGTTGAATTTTGAAGCATAATAAATATATCAGTGTATTGCTCTAGTAGGCTTTTCTACATTCAAAAAAGTTCATAGTTGTAATTTGAAAGTGTATAACATCATATATCATCATCATCATCAATCTCAAATACTTTCTCCTGAGCTTTGGCAAGAAATGTGGAAAACAAGCCTAAGAAAAATAATCAGCTTAAGAAAAGGCTGGAGAATCTCAAACTCAAATACAGGAACCAGACTACGCAACTTTAACAATGAAACCAACTGACTGGCACAAAAAGGGGGACATAAATGCATGCAGTGTTAATAGGACTCAGCTGAAAATAATTGTAACTAATCACAGGGACAAAAGAGGTGACCTTTGGGGAAAACAGGAAAAATAAGATCCATTAAAATAAATAAAACCTAAAGTCTCTTAAGTACTAAAATGTTTTGTCATGACAGAATCCGTAGAGAATTGCTAGGATACAAGAATAATTTAAAACTTTTTCCATAATTGTACAAACTTCAGAAGGCACTGTAGTGAGACTTAAACATATGCTTGATATAGGATATTCAATGATCCCACAGTGGTTGAATCAGTCTGTTGTTACCTAATACTAATGAATTGATCTGCTTTTGGGTGGACTTTATAAAAGTGGTGTCAAAATGTTACATCAGTATTTGATGACAAGAATTTATTAAACTTCTTGATAGTCTAAGTTTGACTCACTTCATGTTGACAAGGCATATTGTCAATATCCAGTCCAATACCTAGTGAATAAATTGACTTCTTTACTCTATGTAGGTTACACCAGTTTGTACACAGTGGGTGTTTGGAGCCTCAGTAATGTCCATCTCATGGACAGTCTCCTCTGCACTTATTATGCACATACCACTATATCTTCCAACCAGGGGTCCATGATATTAGCTTTTATGGCCTAAGCTAAAGAAGAGCCATTCTGATTCCTGGCAGGGTCTCAAGGGTGGAGGATAGAGTGCAAAATATGCAACAATATTCTACAATATTGTTGATTAATTAAATTACATATACAGATTGTTGAAATTATTTTAGATAATGATGACAATTTAAATTGCTTTTGGCCACTGTTGGCCAATTTATAGTAAAGAAATATTTGCATGTTATACCTTTATGCAATCAAATACCAGTCAAAGTCCACAGTCTTATCACTAATTAGAATCCAAATACATGCAAGATTTTAATAATTAATGGTAATATTATTTTTATAAACCATAATTGGCCACAGAGGTTTACTCTAAGATTAGTCACATGGGGCTGATATAATCTTTAATAAGAGAACTTGCTTGGAGACAATGTTCAAAAGTCAACATTGCTATATCCACCCTGAAGCCTTCTCCCAATGACGTGATTCTTAATCCGTGTATATATGACGTGTACTGTCCAGAGGAAATAACACCATCTTAATTCAATTTTAAAAGCAGATGCTAAACCAAGCCTCAAACTAACCATTGCTTTACACTCCGAGCCCTTACAAAACAAGGAAATGTACATGATCGTGAAGAGGTGGAAGGAGTAATCAAATTTTTTACTCAAGTAAAAGTACTGTTACTTCTGTGAAATTCTACTGAAGTACAAGTAAAGTTGCCAGTCTAAAAATTTACTCAAGTAGAAGTAAAAAGTAGCTCATTAAAAATTTACTCAGAGTAAAAGGTACCCATTTCTTTTTTTTTTTCTTTTTTTAATCAGGGTTTGGGATTCTAGTGTAGTTCAAAAAAAGACAAGGGAATATAAAATGTCAAACCAGTTGTTTTTAAGGGCAGGAACACATTTAAAATTAAATAATTTTTTGTTACTCTTCCTGTGCTTGGCACTGTAACCCTCTGTCTATGTCCCTGCAGTCTTCTGACGTTCAAGCGATACATAAATTGTTTGATTTAAATATACACCTTAACAATTACAGTGCCATTTGTAATTATTTACCAGATATTTTACATTGATATTTTAAATAGTGAATGTAGTGTTGCAAAATACAATACGATACAAAATCAATGCCATTTGCAAATTAGTGCATTCTGTTTTCTGTTTGTTTGGAATTTGGTTGTAGTTTTGTCATTGTTCAGGTGTGATGTTAAATGCAGAACTATGTAAGCATACCCATTGTACCAGTTTGCTAAGCCATTGTCGCAAACTGGTTATATTAATAACAGTCCAAAACCATTTTTAGTACATTTCTGTACATTTTCACTGCTCATAGCCAAGATAGATTTGTCAGTTTGCAGAGGGTTTACAGCCTTGTTAAAGTGTCCCTAGAGTAGCAGCTTGTCTTAAATGGTTAAAGATTCCTATTGAGATGCTGAGACGTTGTGGCAGAGGGAGCATATACGAGCGCCAGTTTGTGAATGGAGGATGAGGCCGGTGGAGACAAGCAGTAGATAATCCTGTCTTTCCTCTCTTTCAATGATCAGGGGGAGGATAAAAGGAAGCCCGGTGAGCAACACTCAGAGACTAGGACGGAGGGCAGAAGTGTGACCGTGTGTGCGCTGACAGGGAAAGTGTGTCTGAATTTAAGACACGCTGTACATAAACACAAAATTAACCTGATCCCGTGGCCTTCTCAGTTTTCCTTGTGTACACAAACACAGCTGTCCCACAGACGCCACAAAGACTCAGTTAGTCTTTAGTCTGACCTGCAATCAAGTCTCACTAACAACAAGTAAAGAATATACTTGACATCACTTATATTCTCATCCAATGATTCATTGTTCATAACAATTACATAGGCACTATTAAATTTGTTACACTGCTGAATGAAACAGTGAGAGCATTTATTAGCCCAAATTATATCACCTGAAAGTGTATTATATTCATTCCTCTAACTGATCCTAATTAGTAACTTGTAATGCCTGCTTCGGTGCTTTGAGCAAAGTGGTCATGACTGGCAGAGGGTGGTATTCCTTAGTAGATATGCCATTGAGAAGTCTTATGTCTTTCTTTCTTCTTTTTCACAAAGAACAAGCCATTCCCCACTAAATGGGTGGATGGATGTCCTGGCTAAGTTGCCCAGACCTGAGAGCCTTCCCATGAGCCAATTATAAAACTGAATAGACATTGTGCCAGCACACTGGGAGTGGAGTAGGGGGCGGAGCCAGATAGAACAAGCGCTAAACAACACCTGAACCTGATGAGTAATCAGTGTGCAGACATTCCTGGAGGGCCTATGATTGATTATTAGATATTTTATTGACCCTGATGGAAATTCTAGGCATCCAGCAGCAAAAAGACAGTAACAAAGAAAAGGACAGGTAATGGATTAAAGATTGCAAGTCTGTACATAGACAGTATAAGAGACTATAAAGAAATTTTTCAGTGCTCACGACTAAACTGAGGTGGAATACTGTTTGTATTTATACTGTTCGCATCTGATTTGTTGTTAATTTATCCATGGAATATTAAAAAGGAACCTGGGATTGTTCTGATTGTTTTATGTGTTTGTTCATGTACTCAACCTGCACAGCGATTAGCGCCTGTCTGTAGCTGTGCTTGAATGCAAGTCTAAAAACCTCTAATATAGTTATTGATTTCTCTCCTAATGGCACGAGTATGACTATTATGCCATGGTGCAGGTGTTTTTTTTCTCTGGTGTTTAATGTGCTGATGAGGATGGTTGCCTATATTGATTATTAGTATTTAAGGGTGTAGTAAGATATTGAGACAGAAGGCAGATCACTTATGAATCTGTTTGTAGTGATCTGAACAATAGTCCTGAGTCACATCCGTGGGATATGAAGTCCAGTGTGTGATTAAAACGATGAGTCTGTCTAGAAATGTTTGTTTAACTCCAAAGGAGTTCAGTAGGTCCAAAAATAATAGTTCAAAGTCATTAGAATGATCTACATGATTATTAAAATCTCCTACAAGCAGTACTTTATCAAAATTGACCAAGAGGTCGGAAAGAAGAAACTCCTGCAATAACCCTATATAGAGCCCCAGGATTAGTATCCCTATTCAGCTTCTCCCTCCTTCTAATTGCCCTCACCTGCTCCCTTTATAAACCCACTCTCTCCTTCGACTCTTTGTATGCGCTACTGGTCCAGAAGTTATACTTCTGTTTTTGCCCTTTGATTTACTTTCTTGGTGCAAGTATTTCAGTTCATTAAAACCACCCTTTTTTTACTCCTGCTGTATGAGTTTGGTAAATTATGACGGAAGACCAGACCAAACTAACCTCCAGGGACCTGCCACCGAACTCTGCCGCGGATCCTGTCAAGGAGCTAATTGCCGCAATCCTCAAAGCTTTTACGGCAGCTCTGAGCAGAGTGGCCACACGTTCCTCCGCAGCAAGCCCCATGTCGCTTCCGGCTACAGATTCAGGTGAAGCTGCCGAGTGCAGTGGATTCCTTCTGTAAGTTAACCTATACCGTGTGTGTGTTACATTTACATTTACATTTGCGGTATTTAGCAGACGCCCTTATCCAGGGCGACGTACAGAAAGTGCTTTAAGTCTCAATTCAAGGATAAGATTTATTCAAGAAAGGTTAATACAAACTCAAGTTGTTGGTATTATTAGGCAAGTTTTTTTTTGAGGATAAATTTTTATTATTGAACAACTACTATATTCTCAATCAACCCAAAAGAATGACAAATATGGAAGCTGAATATTTTTGGAAGTTGGAGTGGGGCTTTTTTAGTTTTGGCTATCTTAGGAGGATGTCTTAGGAGGATCTTAGGAGGATGTGTGTCAGGTAACTATTGCTGTGCAGAATTATTAGGCAAATTAATAAAAACCAAATACATACCCATCTCACTTACTTATTTTGCCAGGCAAACCAATATAACTCAAAACTTACACTAACATTTCTGACATTCAAAAACAAGACAAAATCAAGTAACCAAAATAGCCACCTTCTTTTACAAGGACATTCAAAAGCCTTCCATCCTTGGATTCTGTCAGCTTCTTGATCTGTTCACCATGAACGTTGCATGCAGCAACCACAGCCTTCCCAGACCCTGTTAAGAGAGGTGTACCATTTTCCCTCCTTGTGAAGCTCACGTTTCATGAGGGACCACAGGTTCCCTATGGGGTTCAGATCAGGTGAACAACGGGGTCTTGTCATTATTTTTTCTTCTTTTAGACCTTTACTGGCCAGCCACGCTGTGGAGTATTTGGAGGAATGTGACGGAGCATCATTCTGCATGAAAATCATGTTTTTCTTGAAAGATGCCGACGACTTCTTGTACCACTGCTTGAAGAAGGTGTCTTCCAGTAACTGACAGTAGGACTGGGAGTTGAGTTTGACTCCATCCTCAACCCAAAAAGGTCCCATAAGCTTATCTTTGATGATAGCAGCCCATAGCAGTACCCCTCCACCTTGCTGGCTTCTGAGTCGGAGTGCAGCTTTCTGCCCTTTACTGATCCAGCCACGGGCCTATCCCTCTGGGCCATCAATACTCTCATTTCATCACACCATAAAACCTTAGAAAAATCAGTCTTGAGATATTTCTTGGCCCAGTCTTGATGTTTTATCTTGTCTCTTGTTCAGTGGTGGTCGTTTTTCAGCCTTCCTTACCTTGACCATGTCCCTGAGTAATGCACACCATATGCTTATTGACACTCCAGTAATGTTAAAGCTCTGAAATATGGCAGAACTGGTGGCAAATGTCATCTTGGCAGCTTCACACTTGATTTTCCTCAATTCTTGGGAAGTTATTTTGCGCCTTTTTTTTCAACGCGTTTCTTGCGACCCTGTTGGCTATTTGCCATGAAACGCTTGATCTGTGATCACGCTTCAAAAGCTTGGCAATTTAAAGGCTGCTGTATCCCTCTACAAGACATCTCGCAATTTTAGACTTTTCAGAGTCCGTCAAATCTCTCTTCTAACCCAAAGGAAAGGAAGTTGCCTAATATTTATGCGCACCTGATATAGGTGTTGATGTCATTATACCACACACCTTCTCAATACACAGATGCACATCAGCTGATCAGATGCATAAAAAGGATGATGTGGTCAATACTTATTTGCCTAATTATTCTGTACATTGTGTATATCGAGATGTTAACGAAATTCCTTACTGAATCATGCAAGGTAGCATTCCATAGCTCTCTGTTGACAGACAAGGAGTTGCTCTGGGCACACGCTATATGGAATGCCAACAGTGCCGTCATAACTACTATTCACATTTCACGAGTCACTTCACAGAAGTGTTTAGCAGAACCACAGGAGTGCTCACCATGTCCGAACAGCTTCGCCAAGGATCTTCCTTGTTCTTAGGGTATGGTCTCCAATTCCGCATGAATGCTGGGACTCGAAGCATTCGTTCAATGAGCTATACATGTTTCTCGGCATCTCGTAACCTGCCACTCCATTGAAAGTGAGCAACCACCTGCCCTGTTGGTCACTGTCATACCAGAGCCTAAGCCCATGCAGAGCTGCTAAGGTGTGCCTGTATTGTGGAAACTCCAGACATTTCATTCAGCAGTGCCTCATCCAACCCCCACATCCTGTGGTTGGTAATGCCTACCTCAACTCAGAACTGCCTAAACTACCAGTCATACTACTCACCCTTACTTTTTCACTCCAGGTTTATGCTCTTGCAGACTTAGTTTCGTTGGGAAATGTTATCTCCCAAGAATGGCTAGAGCAGCTCCAACGCCCTAGAGAGAAATGGGCACAAGAACTCAGCATTCAAACCATCCAAGGAAGGCCAATGGGACGGGCAAGTCAAGAATTGTGCCCCTGTTGTTACCCTTGGGTTGGGTAGTTCCATCTTGAGGAAATCCAGTTCCTAGTTCTGGAGAATTCCACCATCAACATAATCCTGGGATGCCTGTGGCTTGCAAGTCACTCCCCAATGTTCTTCTGGGCTGCCTGTGATGTAGTTCCATACACAAACACTTCTATAAATGGTGTCTACAGCACATGCCTCCTCAACCTTCTCTTCCTGTTTCCCTAGCCTTTACCCTTGTGTAAAGCCCTGAAAGATTTATATAAGTGAACTTCTGAAACTGTCTTACAGTGAGTAGCTGGACTTATTTCTCTCTCCTGAATGCCGCAAGGATCTAATTAATCTGAGCTATCAACAGGCAAAACCTGTATTGTGATGTAATCTCAGACAACGCCTAAATTAGTGGTTTTCTGTACTTTTCTGGGATCAGTCTTAATCTCAATTCTTGATGTAATTTATTATTTGTATCCATACATTTTGTGAAAGTTCAGAGTGCGAGTACCAAAATAAATGGAAGAACTTGATATTGGTATGCTTCAACACCAAAAGCAAAACAGGAACTTCCTGTGAGATGGACTTATGGAAATGTGAATGTACACATCTCTTAGGTCCTCAGACTTCATTTGAGACATTTTTAGTTTCTTGAGAAATTGGTTCAGATGAAGCAAATCGAGGATAAGCACCAGATAAAGACCAGATAAACACCAGACAAAGAGAGGGCATGGGACAACCTTGATGACCTACTTGCTCAAGGGAGCCTGTACTTCCGATGATGCAGGGTGCTCAAGACCTGAACTAGATTGAGTATCCATGTTCTATGATTTTCAGGACCCACTGAGACACACCAGGCAATAATTTCTAAATAAAAGGAAATCAGTCTCTTGAGACTTATCTCTGGTTATGTGCGGGGCACTGGAGCTACATTTAGGCACAGTTATATAGGCTTCCTCTTATGCAGTAAAATGCCCATAGCCACATGCTTTTGGGTGGGATTTTAAATTGTTAGTATGTGTGCCATGAAGTACCCTAGGTGGCAAGGTCAGCGCATCAAACTTGATGACGATGGTGGAGTTAGAAGTGGCGACATAGTCATGTGTGTACAGCAGGGGGTTCAGAACACAACCCTGAGGAGCTCCAGTGCTGAGGGTGAGATGTGTTTTCCCCATCCATATGGCTTGTGGTCTGTCCATAAGGAAGTTGGAGATCCATTGATGCAGGGATGTCCCAGGACCTCCAACTTAGTTATGAGAGTGGAGGGAACTATGGTGTTGAATGCTGAACTGTAGTCCACAAACAGCATATTCACAAACACATCTCCATACAACTACGGGCCACCTGGACTGCAGGAGAGGAAATTGTCATGAGGGTTCAGAGTGGAAAGATCCAAGTCAGAGAAACAGGAACTCACAAAGTCTGAAGGGGGGTAGGCTTGAAAGGGACCAGTTGGAAATGGGGATAGGTCCAGGGGCTTGAACAAAGGCGGCAGGTAGTAGGGTAGGCAGGTGCGGCTGGAGAGTCTTCACGGAAACTTGTAGAAACAATCTGGCAGCGAGGAAGGAATCTAGAGGCCTTTAAATAGGGGAGGTTCCCGTGCAAATCTCACGGGGGTGTGGAAGTGTTCTGAGGACGTGACTGTGTTAGCATCGTCCACAGATCGGTTTTGGTGGTAAGCATACTGTATTGGATCCAGAGTGTCTGCTAGTGATGCAGTGATGACGTCTCTGACCAGTCTTTCAAAGTACTTCATCACTACTGAGGTCAGAGCTACAGGGTGGTAGTCATTTAAGCAGGCAGGCTGAGGTTTCTTCAGAACAGGAACAATGATAGACTGCTTGAAATATGAGAGGACTACAGACTGTTCCAGGGAGAGGCTAGCTGGTCAGGGCAGGTTTCAGAACCCAACCTGTGATGCAATCTGGTCCTGCTTCATAGGAGCTGAATTCCCATTGAAGATAGAAAGGGTGACATTTGATGGTCAGGAGTTCCAGATTTGGTGTGCAGGAGAGTGCTGTCGCACCAGTGGTTGTTCACCATCAGACACACTGCACCTTGACTTCCCCGACTACATTGTTCTGTCCATATGAAAAACTTGGCCGACTGGATGGTGTGGTATGGTACCACTGTGTTCAGCCATGTCTCGGTTAAGCAGAGAAGGTTGCAGTCCTGAATGTCTCTCTAGTTAACAAGATACAAACAGACCTGACAGGAAGACTGGAACATCAAGCAGAAGGGCCCAGTCCTTGCCATTATTTATCGGACAATGTCTTCTGCAGATGCCACTCAACTTACACCAGTGCTGCCATAGACCTACAGCCATACTATCTCTTTCATGGCTATAAGAGACAGATCAGTGGCTTTATGGAGCTCCAAAATGTCATCATAGTTGATTGCTTCCCCTTAGCCTGGATCTTTTAATAGATTCACCTGGTATTCCTGTTCATGTTCGTTAATTGTGTTATTGGTGTAATGCTAGTCTATTCAGTTGCACAATGTAAGAACTGGAGGTGGCGCATGATGCTGACCTGGTTTCCCACATGGAAAAGGTTTTCTAGAATTGGCTTGTTTTTAGAAAAAATAAAATATCCATAACCGTTTATTATTTATATGATTCCATCGAGATGGCGCAGCAGATGGCTACCTCGGTGTGGAGCTCCTCAGTTGCACTATTGTTTTTGTTGTTTTGTCCCGTCTTTTGTGTCTCATTTTCAGTCACCTTTACTAGAGATCAACTGCTGAACATTCGGCAGAACACATCTAATACTTTTTTACCGGTATTTGATTATTAGGACGTTTTGCTGGACATTCTTGTTGGCGGGGCTGTGTCGATCTTCAAACGCTTTAAGAGGCGCAAGCGTGTGTGAATGCAGCGCTGCAACAGCTGGCTGATCGAATTACAGACACTGAGCAACAACACCCAGACTCTGTCAATTGTTCTCTGGCACTTTAATAAAGCAAACCTCACAAGGGAACTTCCCAAATTCAAACAACATGTTGCATGCCCTACCAGGGGAAAAAAACATTCTGGACCACTGCTACACCACAATAAAGGATGCATATCCTTGGGAGGTGGTAGCTCAGTGGTTAAAGTGTTTGGACTCTGGACCAGAAGATCACGGGTTCAAACCCCACCACCACCAAGCTGCCACTAGTGGGCCCTTGAGCAAGGCCCTTGACCCTCAATTGCTCAGTTTTAAGTCGCTCTGGATAAGGGCGTCTGCTAAATACTGCAAATGTAAATATCGCTCCATCCGCAAAGATGTGTACAGAAATGTGTGCAATAAGGCCAGGAACACATTAACAAAAGAAATAAGAGCAGCCAAGAGGAGCTACTCTAAAAAGCTGGAAAATCAGTTTTCAGCAAACGACCCTGCCTCAGTGTGGAAAGGCCTGAGAGACATTACAAGCTTCAAGACACCATCCCCCAGCTCTGTAGGGAATCAACAACTGGTTGATGACCTGAATGAGTTTTACTGCAGATTTGAAAACCCTGGTCTCACACCTCACACCCATCCTGATAATCTAAGTACCCAACCATCAACACCTTCAGCAGCCCTCTCTCCCCTCATCCTATACTTCAGATCAGTGAAGATTATGTGCATCAGGTCTTCAAGAAACAGAAAAGACGAAAAGCACCAGGACCAGACGGAGTTTCACCAGTCTGTCTAAAAGCCTGTGCAGACCAGCTGGCGTCGATCTTTTCACTGATCTTTAACAGAACACTGGAACTGTGTGAAGTGCCTGACTGATTCAAACGTTCCCCCATCATCCCCATCCCAAAGAAACCCCAAATCACTGGACTTAATGACTAAAGGCCCATTGCCCTTACATCTGTGGTCATGAAGTCATTTCATGTGGTCATGAAGTCATTTGAGGTCATGAGACTGTTGTTGGCTCATCTGAAGGACATCACTGGACCCTTGCTGGACCCCCTGCAGTTTGCTTACTGGGCAAACAGGTCTGTGGATGATGCGGTGAACACGGGACTGCACTTCATCCTGCAACATCTGGACAAACCAGGGACTTATGTGAGGTTCCTGTTTGTGGACGTCAGATCGGCCTTCAACACCATCATCCCAACACACCTCCAGACCAAACTAGCCCAGCTTTCTGTTCCTAGCTCTACCTGTCAGTGGATCAGCAACTTTCTGACAAATAGGGAACAGCTAGTGAAACTTGGTAAATTCATGTCGAACAGCCACACTATCAGCACTGGTGCCCCTCAAGGATGTTCTTTCTCCTCTGCTCTTCTCCCTATACACCAATGACTGCACCTCTAAAGCCCCTTCTGTCAAGCTCCTGAAGTTTGCAGACGTCACCACGGTCATTGGTCTCATCAGTGACAGTGACGAGTCTGCATACAGAAGTGAGGTTCAGCAGCTGGCTGTCTGGTGCGGTCATAACAATCTGGAGCTCAACAAGTTCAAATCTGTGGAGATGATTGTGGATTTCATGAGAAATCCCCCTGCACTCCCTCCACTCTTCATCATGGACAGCAGTGGAGTCATTCAGGTTTCTGGGCACCACCATCTCTCAGGGCCTGAAGTGGGACAACCACATCGACTCCATTGTTAAAAAGGCCCAGCAGAGGATGTTCTTCCTTCGCCAGCTGAAGAAGTTCAACATGCCACAGGAGCTGCTCAAACAGTTTTATTCAGCCGTCATCGAGTCTGTCCTGTGCACTTCCATTACTGTCTGGTTTTGTTCAGCTACAAAATCAGACATCAGAAGACTACAGAGGACTGTTCGGATGGCTGAAAAGATTATTGGTACACCCTTGCCCACTCTCCAAGAACTGTACACATCCAGAGTGAGGAAAAAGGGCTCAGAAAATTACTCTGGATCCCTCACATCCGAGCAATAAACTTTTTGAACTTTTACCGTCTGGACGACGCTAAAGAGCAACAAGCACCAGGACAGCCAGACACAAGAAAAGTTTCTTTTCTGAAGCCATCTACCTCATGAACACTTAAATGCTCTATTCAGCAATGTATAAACATATACATATATGTATATATTTCAGTGCAATATCATTCTGCAATCCATCTTCTGTGCAATATAACTATATCTATTTCTTGTGTAAAATGTTTTTTTTATTTTTATTCTTATTTATTTCCTGTCGGTTAGTAATGTGCAACTAGTAGCTTCTTTCACCAAAGCAAATTCCTTGTAAGTGCAAACCTACTTGGCAATAAAGCTCTTTCTGATGTAACAATTTAACTCCTGTGTCAACCTTTTCTCCTGATGCTTATTCTTTCTGAACACCTTTTAACGGGTATATTTTCCAAATGATTTGTGTACTTGAGTGAGAGTCTCTATCCCAAGGTCAAATAGAATGATTGTCTCATGACTTATGTGCTCATGGAAAGATTGATTTTGCTGTTTAATAGTGAGTTTTAAATTCTTTGGAGATGGCTGTAAAAGCCTTTTCAGATCTCCAAACAGCAAAAGCTGCTAACCAATTGAGACTTAAACTCCAGTGGCTCATTAATTCACACAATTCTGAAGACAAGATTTCCTTTTCCCCCACAGGTTTTGTCTTGGATATGGGTTGAAACTACAAATGAACAAATATTACATTATAAAGAATTTAAAAATATATGCATTATATGCATATAATGTTTGTGATGCATGGAAATAATGACATTTTACGTCTATTAATGTGTAAGGTTAATAAATGACCATACCCCCACTGACATACAGGCCTTCTCTATGCCTCACTGATAATGTTCAAGATGCAAAACCTCATCATGATCCCTCTGTTCCTTAAATATAAAGTTCCTAAATATTAGTATAATTAATATTGAGTTGTTTTTATTTCTCTGTCATTTTACTTAGATTAAGAGCCTAAAAATGACCCAAAATACCCCTGAGCACTTAGTCTAAGGACTCCAACCCCCAGGCCTCAGTCCTTGTCTGGAAGTACATGCTTCATCACTAGAAGCACAGCCAGCATCTACAGGCAATTAATGTGCCATGAGAGATTATTAGCCTTATGCAACAAGGAGCTTCCAACATGGATTCCTGTCACAGGAACCCAGGGTTCTTCCGTATGTCTAACACACATTTGTTGTATGTCTTGATTATGCAGAGCGAATTGCCTCTTTGGAACGATCCCTTGGTCCTGAGCTGCCAGTGGCTGTCTCATAATTAGACCAAATCGCACATGTTTGACACCACTGCCCTCAGACCCAACAGTTCCAAGACTCTTACAGTGAGATACTGGCCTTCTTCACTCTTCAGGTAACCACAAGGACTAAACTGATCCTGCATCTTGGTGGTATTCCAACGCATGCCCAGATAGGTTGTTCTATAAAACTCTTCTGTGCCTTTTAGTTCAAGCAGACGAGAATGACATCTCAATGCTGAATCACCATATGCTCTAACTGAACTAATTTAACTGATTGACCTAATTCAGCATGTAAATACCATGAATACCTAGGGGAGCCAGAGTAGATCCAGACTTTTGTGAGAGTGTGGGATGAGAGCATAAGCATAAGAAAAGAAGAACCAATATTAGTAAGCTTCAGCACCAAAAGGTAACCTCGGGATCTCCCTTGGAGAAAGATTAGATGTATGGAAATTAGCATCTTGAGATCCATCATAACAAACGCATCCTGGTTTGAAACATGACTTGGGAAATATGAAATACTGGCTGTAGAACCTAACTTTATTAGGTGTTGGACTAACTTGATGGCATCCTTTCTTAAGAGATTGTTCTTCCTTTTCCCTTGACCAGCGCCTGCTTAGGTACCCCACCAATGTGGAACACCCCTGAGACAAGAACTGAATTGTATAATCCCTCTATAGTGTACAGAACCCATTGAGAAACATTTGTCAGGAATTATCCAGCTGCCAGGTAGTCTTAACTCTTGTGTGTTAGGGCAGCTGGAGTGATATCTTGCAGCTGCCCTATTAGCACAACATAAAGTGGCCTTTGGGAGCAGAGTGCATAAATATGCTCACTAAATGTAATCAGCCAGCTCTCTTGAGAGCTGACTTAGAAAGCTACACACACACACACACACACAGCATTTTCATACATTCTGAAATAAAGTGGAACATTAAAGAACATTTACTTTTGGTAGCAAGCACGCTTCCCTTGAAAAGTAGAGCAGAGCATTTGAACAGATATGATATCGAATTGATCTCTGGCTCCCTTGAGAGTTGATTGACTTTCGGGCATAAAGGAATATTTCCTTGCACTAAGATGATGTTCCTCAAAAAGCGTTCTGGAAGCAGAGCATTTGAACAGATATACTCTCAAATTGCTGGCAGCTGGCTCCGTCAAGAAACAACATATCCCCCTAAGCAAACTACACAGAAAGCATGTGCATCGTCCTGACATACAGTCAGGCATAAAGGAATATTTGCTTTATTTCCGAGTGTAGAGCGGAGCCCAAGGAGACAGGGATCAGAAATTCAATTTCATGTTTATTTCTAGAGCACAATCAAAGATCTATGTGTATAAATTAACAAGCTTGGGGAAAATGTCAAGGACAAACTCCCTTAGATGAAATGATGTAGAAACTTTGAAAGGTAGTTCACTACTGTGTTCTGGAAAGGCTGTGAAGACCAGATGGTCTCTTGAAAGCTTAGATGTCAGATAACTGGTTGATTACCCAGAAAATGTGCCTCTGACTGGCTGACCCCAGTGATGAATCCCAAGGTGATATGGGAGAACAGGCACTGGGGTCAGGGGAGTGGACCTAGCAAGCCATCTGGAGAGATATCCTGGATCTTTTGCTGGGTGCAGATGGGACAGGCTATCATAAATTGTCAGACAACCTGTAACAATACGAACTGCCCAACGGCCTCATCATAAATCAAATGTCATTTTTAAAACACATTTAAAATCAACCTTGGTTGCCAAAGTGCCAAATATAATAAAACAGAAAATAAAACAAATCACATAAATGAAATTAATAAACATTAAAAGCATGGTCGAAAGGGTGGATTTTCAAAGTCAAAGCAATTTATTGGCACATACACAATCATACCTGATGGTACAATATGCAGCGAATTTGTTGAGGCTGATAGATAAGTACAGGAAGTGGCCATGCAGCCATCATACGGCGCGAGCACTACCCGTATTTGTGAAAAAAAAAGCAAGTTGCAAACACAGACATACGAAACACAAAAACACAACACAACAAGGTAACGGTACACGTGGTCACGTGATGGTATTTTTTCAAAGACAGTCAGGGCGGGGGAGCAGAGTGGCGAGCAGACGGTTGGAGAATGTGTGCGATATCAGTATAAGTGAGAGATGTTATGTTATGTAAACGTCTGAGCTGGAGTCCACTGTTGACGTTCGCGGCGCCCCAGCTTGTCCTTGGGAGAGAAGATAGGAGCCAGTTGTTAGTCTGATCCTAGGTCCGGGAGACAGGACAGGTGGGGGTTGGGAACGGGACACACATAGCCGAAAAACAATTTCACAATCCTTTACCAATTTGCCGGATCAATAGCCAAATGTCCCCAATCACATAGGGCTCATCATCACCCCTAGGAGCATGTAGTATCCGTGATACTTCATCCAGCCGCACAGCCATGCCCCCGATGATACGGGCTTGCGCCGCGGACTCTCTCCTGATCTCATCCAATATATCCCGATCTTCCTCGGACCGGGCTGAGATGGTACCGATCAGCCTTTCCATCTGAGCCACCTTCTGTCAACCGGGTACTCACGTCACCTTTGAGCTCACGCTTTAGGTCCGCTATCGGCGGTAAGATCAATCTGCCTTCAGCGGTTTTAGAAGATTTCCGATAAACCAGGGCAATGCCCAGCCAATTCAGCATCAGTCCCAGTATCAAAGTCCAAAATATGTAAATATCTTCTGCATCCTCGAGTGACAGAGTCTCAAGGCACAGTGGGCGCCAGCTGTTCCATGCATCCCACACGTACCCCGCAGGCTGTGTCCCCCAAAGGGCACCATGGTTCTCCCGGGCTTTCCTTTTTCCGTGAAAAAATAGTGTCCAATGCGCTAAGTGACCAGCTGATTAATTCCATTTTTCAGTTTTATCCCAGGAGCAGAAAAACAGGAGCTTAGAAAGTACACACACAGGCAAGCAGAAAAGAGATAGCGGGAGCAAGTCAGGAAACACGTCTGCTCAGCTCAAGGGCAGGAAGAAGAAAAGCATAAGCATTTTGAGCATAGATTTAAATTCACCCAATAAAGAGGCAGTTCTGATGTGTAGTGATCGGTTATTCCACAATTCAGGACCAGCCACGGTGACAGATCGATCACTCCACCTTTGTAGGTGAAATCTTGTGACAACTAAAAGATGTTGATCGAAGGGATCTAGATGGTGTCATGAACGAGCCTGACTATGACCTATCATGACTATGACCAATCACAATACTCACAATCCCCTGAGTACTAATAACCTTCACCTGTCACCAATCCCCTGCATTGATCACCACTCCTATAACAAGACTCCTTCCCCAGCACTCAGCGTCTGATCTTAATCTAAGACACGGACAGACTTGAGCTCTGTTATTTATTATTAAAACTAACCTGTGTGTTCTTTGTGTGTTTTTCCCATCTATCCAGTTCATCATGTGTCCATCTCAGATCTCTTACACCAAGCTCCACTCTCTAACCCCTTTCTCTGGTTCTCCATTTGCTCCCGAAAACGTGTCCAGCACTCCTGCACTCTCCCCATAGACTTTAATTTTACTGTGATATCTTTACATGTCTGAAGTGAAACTGGTTCAGATTTGTTCCAATGTCTGAATGAGAATACGATCAAGTAAATACTCACCCCAGGTGAAAGATTGGACTTGTTGGGAGTTAAATTTGTAGGTTGAAAATTTCTCACTGTTGAAGGGAGAAGTCAGAAATTGAGGACTGGCAGAGGGTTGAGAACCGAGTTCCTCACTGAAGAGAGGGTTCTGGGACAATGCGAATGATTTTGTTTGTGTTCTTTTCTGCTCAGACAGCATTTTGAAAGTATTTTTGTAGTCTGTTTTCCTTCCATTTCCACTCAAACCATCTCCATTATTGGCATAGTTTTCAAATGTAACTGTTTAGCCATGGCTGAGACTTATGGTGAAGATGAGCATGCATCCTTGTTGGAACATCATCAATAATGGTGGAACATTTATTATGAAAGTCCAGCAAAAGTTGATTATCTGGATATGGAGTATGGAAGCCCGGTGTCAAGGAGTTCATTCATTCACTCATCTTCTACCGCTTTGTCCGATCTTCCCTCGGGTCACGGGGAGCCTGTGCCTATCTCAGGCGTCTATGGGCATTAAGGCAGGATACACCCTGGATGGAATGCCAACCCATCGCCACACCCATGCCACACACACACACACATTCATACACTAGGGACAATTTTCCAAGGTCCCAATCAACCTACCGTGCATGTTTTTGGACAGGGGGAAACCGGAGAACCCGGGGAAAAAACCCCTGAGGCACGGGGAGAACATGCAAACTCCACACACACATTCCCGAGACGGGAATCGAACCCGGATCCTGGCGGTGTGAGACTAACCACTAAGCCACCGTGCCCCTTGTCAAGGAGTTGACTTCCAAATACCGTTCAGAAAAAATATCTTGGGATTGTAAGGTTAATGTTTGAGACCATCATGCATGTAGTGGTACAGTATTCGGTTGGGTTGGAAGGAGGAGTGGAAAGTCACTGATTTCGATATCGGCCAGATAGGGCCATTACTGAATCTAGTGTGTAACCTTGACAATGTGTGGGGCCATCTACCCACTTAACAAAGGGAAGATATTAGATTAAGAAAATCTTTAGCTAAGGAGTTATCTGCTCAACACACATGGATATTGAAAACATCAAGTATTAATACATGGTCATATCTAGTCAACACATCTCCCATTAGATCAGAGAACTCATTTATGAAATTACTAGATCAGGAGCGCCAAACTCATTTTCAGTGTGGGCCTCAACATTATGGTTGCCCTCAAAGGGCCAGTTGTAAATATAAGACAGTATATACTTTTATGAGCGACACCGCCTCATAACACAAGACATACCAGGAGCAGCGAGCCCAGCCCAGAGCGAGCAGCGAGCACAACCCAGCCCAGAGCAAGCAGTGAGCACAGCCCAGAATATACAAAACAAAAACGATACGTAAAATGGCTAATGTTCAACATAGTTCAGTGTGTTGAGTGTGGGATGTTCAGACAGTCTTCCTCCGTCATTACCGATAAGTTTACCTGCGATAGGTGTGTGCTAGTTAGCAAACTGACGGAGAAGATCCTAGCATTAGAGGAGCGCATCCAGACCTTAGAGAGTGAAGACCAAGAGAAAGTGTAGCATACCTGTAACGAGGAGTCTGGAAGCCGCAGGGGGAGCTAGCCAGTCAGCGACTCCGGCTTCAGAGCCCTCACAGCAGGGCGAATGGGTGACGACTCTGCGGCATACTCGTTCAGCCAAAGCTACGGCTAAGGCTAGCCCACCGGAGCATGCCAATGCGATTCAAGTGTCCAACAAGTTTGCTTTCCTCAGTGAAGCACCCACTGAGAAACCTGAAGGTACTCTGGTTATCGGAGACTCCATAGTGAGACACGTGAAATTAGCCAGGTCTTTAGGGGCACCAGCGGCTGTAGTTAAGTGTATGCCAGGAGCCAGAGCACCGGCCTTAGTGCTGTAGGCCAGCGTAAGTTCTCTAAGATAGTTGTACATGCAGGAGCTAACGATATACGCCTTCGCCAGTCAGAAACTAGCAAGCGTAACTTCATAGAGGTGTTTACATTAACAAAGGCAATGTCCGATGTTGTAGTATGCTCTGGCCCTATTCCAAGCATATTTTCACATCTTCAACCGCTCAGAGTTTCATCAGCGATCTCCCAAAATTATCCATGATCATTGGATCCCCCTCAGACCACGTAGAACTCGATGAGGTGACTTAATATCTAGAGTCAACCTTCCGTTGCACCTTAGATAATGTTGCACCAGTTAGAAGAAAAATGGTTAAAGATAAGAAACTTGCCCCCTGGTATAATGACCAAACACGCTCTTTAAAACAGAGCGTTAGAAAATGAGAACGAAAATGGCGTCAGTCTAAACTGCTTAATACTTTAAAACAGCATGGAAAGAGAGCACCAGAAAATATAAAAAAAAGCCCTGAGTGAAGCTAGATCAGTCTTATTTCTCCACTCTTATAGAAACTAATAAGAACAATCCTAGATTTCTATTTAACACTATAGCAGAGTTAACTAGGAATAGGAACAAGATAGAAATACCCACAGTAACAACATGTAGTAGCGACGACTTCATGAATTTCTTCAATAACAAAATAACAAATATTAGGGAAAATATTCAGGCCTTAAATCCCGATTTTTTCATTGATTCTGGTGATAAACTAAATACAACAGGCCAGATCCTGGATCATTTTACTCTTCTTGAAGAGAATGAACTACTTTCACTAATCTCTTCTGCTAAATCGACAACGTGTGTATTAGATCCCGTACCGACACACTTTCTTAAACAGGTAGTAGCAGCAGTATCAGAACCCCTGCTGACAATAGTAAACTCTTCACTCAGCAGTGGGTATGTTCCAAAATCCTTTAAATTAGCAGTTATTAAACCACTAATTAAAAAAACCTGACCTCGACCCCAGTGAGCTAGCAAACTATAGGCCGATATCAAACCTCCCCTTCATTTCAAAAATCTTAGAAAAGTTAGTTGCACAGCAGTTAAGTTCATACCTACTTAGGAATAACATACACGAACTTTACCAATCAGGATTTAGACCTCATCACAGCACAGAGACAGCACTCGTCAAAGTAGTAAATGATCTCTTACTGGCCTCTGATCAAGGCTGTGTCTCTCTGCTGGTATTACTCGACCTCAGTGCAGCCTTTGACACCATTGACCATAAAATTCTCCTTCACAGATTAGAAAAGGTAGTAGGAATTCAAGGGAACAGTCCTTGCCTGGTTCAGGTCTTATTTAACTGATCCGCTACCAGTTTGTAGACTTTAAATGGTGACTATTCTGTGCATTCCCAGGTACAGTATGGTGTGCCACAGGGTTCGGTATTAGGCCCATTGCTCTTTTCTATTTACATGCTTCCTCTGGGCAACTTAATTCGTAAATACGATATTAGTTTCCATTGTTACGCTGATGACACACAGTTATATGTCTCAGCTCGACCAAATGAAAAAAATCAGTTAAGTAAAGTTGAGCAGTGTGTGAAAGCCATAAGAGACTGGATGTTAAGTAACTTCCTCCTACTTAATCCGGGTAAGACAGAGGTTCTAGTACTCGGACCACATGCAGCTAGGAAGTGAAATATCAGACCAAACAGTAACTCTAGATGGTCTTTCTATCACACCCAGTACAACTGTAAAAGATCTGGGTGTGATTATAGATTCCAATCTCTCATTCGAAGCTCATGTAGATAATATTACCAAGATAGCATTTTTCCATCTCAGAAATATCGCTAAGATTAGGAATATATTGTCAATTAATGATGCAGAAAAACTAGTCCATGCTTTTATCACATCCAGGCTTGGATTACTGTAATGCTTTACTGTCTGGATGTTCAGCACGGTGTATAAATAAACTTCAGTTTAGTTCAGAACGCGGCAGCGAGAGTGCTCACTAGAACTAGGAGATATGAGCACATCACCCCTGTCCTATCCACACTGCACTGGCTCCCAGTGAAATTCCGTATAGAATTTAATTTAAATTATTACTATTAACTTATAAAGCACTGAATGGTCTCGCCCCACAGTACCTGACAGAACTATTAGAGCCTTATGTTCCACCACGCCTGCTTCGATCAAAGGATGCAGGCTGTCTGTCAGTACCACGTATTAGGAAAATTACAGTGGGGGGCAGAGCTTTCTCCTACAAAGCCCCAAAGTTATGGAACTCCCTCCTGATTAATATTGGAGAATCAGACACAGTCTCAGTGTTTAAGTCCAGGGTGAAAACTTTCTTATTTAACCAAGCTTTTAGTGAATAGTCCTACCTTAGATAAAGGAGTAGATCTGGGGGACACATGGATGTTGAGTATTATAGTGATCTGGTGTGTTTAGTTGCTGTCTGCCTCACTTTCATTAATCACTCAGGTTTGTGGTGGTGAGAGCGACTGTTTGTTTACTGTTTGAAGCTCTCATGTCTGTGTTTCCCTCTGATTCTCCTTTTAGTTATGCTGTTATAGTTAATCCTGCCGGAGTCCACGTCTGCACTCGACACTACATATACACACTCCCATACTGCAACCATGACCGTGACTAACCACTAATTTTTTTTCTTCTTTCTCTCTTTCTCTCTCTCTCCGTTGAGTTACATGTCCCACTGCTCCTGGTGACTCCGCCCCCGGTTGATGATGCTTCAAATTCATGAATACACTCCACACCCCACAATATACATCCTCACCCACACACAATACTAACAACCCAAATGAGGTTCTCTGAGTCTGGTTCCTCTCAAGGTTTCTTCCTGTTCACAGGGAGTTTTTCCTTGTCAGCGTCGCTTCGGCTCAACAAGAAACAATTAGGGCCAAACTGATTTTCACTTTTCACACATAAGTATTATGTAAAGCTGCTTTGAGACGATGACAAATTGCAAAAAGCGCTCTATAAATACAATGGAATTGAATTGAAATTGAATACCAATTTAAAACATGTATTCTCTTTCCCATCTTTTTTGGGAGTACCTTCAATCTGCATCAATTTTTCTTGTTAGAAAAACCGCCGTGTCATTCACTGCAATCTAGTGGTGGGATGATGTCACTTTGCGGGTAACACGGATACATGCATTGTAAGAGATGTAGTTTATTGTCAATGCATGCTTTAAAGCAACATATCCTTATTTTAAGACAATCATACACCATTTCATTTCTTGCGGGCCACATAAAATGACGGAGTGGGCCACATTCAGCACACAGTTTCACATGCTGATCATTTATATAACCTTTTCTTACTTTTGTTATTTGTTTATTAATGTGTTAATTTGTATTAATTGATTTATTGCCTAGCAAATAAATGTAAAATTCTGGATTTAACTCTGACATTTCCTGAAATCATTTATATCTAGTAAATTATATAGCCTGGTGTTGACCTGGTCTATGACCAGGATAGTACAAACAGAAGGCTCATAAAGGGATGGAGCATAGATCAAGTTATAACCAAGTGGCTAAATAAGCTATTCTTTATGCCTGAGCAAAGCATTGAGCGGCCTACTTAAAGAATAGTAGTTTACCATAATATCCTATGACTAAGATTCAGCCTGGGACGTGATAAAACCTTCATCTGTAATGACGACTTCTCCTCTAATTATCTGGATTACTTCTTTGTCACTGAATAATGAATTAAAGCAGGTGATAGTTAGTTCTTTTTCTGAACTGGTCCCCCTGAAGTATGACTTTTTCCCTGGGATGGTATTGTGACTTCTCAAAAACCTACTTTCAACAACTTTGATGTCCAGGTAATTAATAGTAATGCTTCCTTCATTGTTTGTCTTTTAATAATCTATAGGCCATCATCTACTAGATCTATAGGTCAATATAAATGCATATAACATAAATGCAGTTAACAACGAATTGTTACAAACTTCTCATACCTGGCAAGAGAGACACTTTGTTTTTGTATCCTGTGGCGGACTGCTAGAGTGTCTGCCACTTGATCCAGCAACCCGGGTTAGAGACCAGCTCTAGGACCTGACAGTGAGACCAAAAATCTTTATCATTCAAAGAAGAAGGCACAAATGAACATGATCCTCTCTGGGCTAATATTCATTTAAAATATAGCAAGGCAAACTAAAAAACTCTGGTCGGATGAATATAAAATGTGCATTATAGACCTTTCTGTCATGGTTCCCTCTCTCTCCTCACTCCTCCCTGCTCTGTTCTCCAATCTCACACTCCTAATTGGCCCCAGCTGCACCTCGTTTCTCTCCTTCTCTCTCTTTCTAATTAAGCCCTGCTCTCCCTTCACTCCAGGTCCGGTCTCGTAGCCGTGACTGCTGTACCTGACTGGTGTACATAGTGAAGCGGACACACGCTTAGTCGAAAGCGCCATGACTAACCTCTCTTGATGTTTCCTGTTCCAGTCCAAGGCTCCGATTCCAGCTGCTCATATTCTCCGGGCTTCCCCGAATTGCGGACGCAATCTCGTCCGCCGCTAACCCGAAACCTCTCCCCCGGTCAAGGACCTCCTGCGTTTCTCCCGATCCTCGGCTTGAGCCGTGGCAAGGCTGTGCTAGCCTTTCTGGCCGCTCCTGGCATCTGGCGGCGTCTTAGTTTTCCTTAGTTCTCTTAATTCCCGCTTCCCTCCTTTGTCTGCTTCCTGTTACAGAAGACCGGTCAGCTGGTCCCCAGTCCCGTCCGCACTGGTTCCGCCCTGGTTTCCAGGGGAGCCGGAGCCTCCTGGCCTTCCTGACCCTTTGTTTTTAAAACAAAACAAAGTGATGGATATCAGAACTGTTGAGCATTTATAATCCTGTATCAGACAGATGGGACAACATTCCTCTCCTAAAACATCAGCAACAGATGTATATGGACAGAAGATGATATTAAACAGTGGTAAACATGGTGTAATCCCACCTTTTTTAACACATGTTGCAGCTATCAACATATGGTTTGAAGCGAGATAAATCCTTGTGAATTCTAGGGTAAATATTGTTACAACATTTTAAGTGATTTGATTGACCAAAAATGTTTAAGTCAACTGCTACTGTTAATTGAATAACAAGATACAGGCTATCCCACAAAACACTATGATCTTAAGTGTTCTTAAGAAAAACACATTCTGAAAACTGTTGGACAAAATAAGAGGATAAACAGGACTTTAAATAAGCTCACAAAAATAAATTCTCATAATAGGTCTATTGTTTGTACTGATGGATCTTACATCACCAGAACTACGACATCCATCCATCCATCCGTCTTCTACCGCTATATCCGATCTTCCCTCGGGTCACGGGGAGCCTGTGCCTATCTCAACGTCTATGGGCATTAAGGCAGGATACACCCTGGATGGAATGCCAACCCACCGCAGGGCACACACACTCACCCACTAGGGACAATTTTCCTAGGTGCCATTAACCTACCGTGCATGTTTTTGGACCGGGAGGAAACCGGAGAACCCGGAGAAAAACCCCCTGAGGCACGGGGAGAACATGCAAACTCCACACACACATGGCCGAGACGGGAATCAAACCCGGACCCTGGCGGTGTGAGGTGAACGTGCTAACCACTAAGCCACCATGCCCCCCCCGAACTACGACATCAGTTTTTTTTTTCCTCACTATGAAAGGAGTATAAGTACCAGAGAGCTGTTACAATTTTGAAACTCTTGGTTCACACTACAGCATTTTTATCCCAACCATACACATGTTGGATTTATTTGGGAGTTGTTTGTTGTAGTAATCTCTTTATTTTTTACAAACATGCAAAGTGCAGGAGTTAATAACAGCTCAAGCAATTTTCAAATTAATATTTCATTGTTCTTGTTTGAGAAGGTTGTATTGACGGAGGTCCTGGCTGGATTTTTTGTCTATATAAACTGCTTGATGATATTCACATTTATGAAAAAGGAGACATTTTGGGAAGAAACTTGATATGTTTTGTTTGCACAGACACTGGTTGTGGATACCGCACTCATTCTGACAACTACTATGCTTGGCATTTTAAGCTATTACCGCTACTCCTTGCATATGAGTGTTTGTACTTTCTTTTTCCTTATTGATACTTTATTCACCTGTTGTACACCGCTGACTTTGGTGGAAATGTGTCTGGAACGCTATGTGGCAATTTGCATGCCTTTGAGACATGCTGATATATCCACAACTAGGACTAGATTATATGGAATTATTGCCATATGGAGTTTAAGATCCATAATTCCAGTGTTCAGCATTATAGCATTTTGGGTAGTAGCTCCTCCTGCTGCTCATTTCTCATATGTAGTGTGTAATGCAGAATCCATAATCGTTAAAGAATGGCAAGCACATGGTCGGGCTGTAATTTTTATTAACCTTTTCCTTTTTGCAGTCATAATAATTGTGTTCACCTACATTAAGATAATGATTACAGCCCGAGCTGCTTCCTCTGAGAAGAAGAAATCTTTACAAGGTTGATGAAGCAACGCTTAGACATGTAAGATATAGCAATTTTATTGTTTTTTTGTTTTTACCACGTAGTCTTAAGTCCATTAGTTTATGGCGTCAGAGATGAAAAGTTTTTCCTTGTATTTAGACATTATGCCTTGTGGGGAACTGACCACTTTTTCTTAATATTCTTTGAAATGAAACAACAGAAAGTCAAACCAGTTTAAACACTCAGTCTCACAGCTATTTTTGATTTTATTTAGTGGATTTCTGAGACCCAAATGAACATTTTTCCATTTAATATTGGATATAAACAGGATAACAGAATTGTAAAATATGAATATTGTAAAATAGTAAAGTAATATATGTATGTATTTTAATATAAGCTTTAAGAAAGTATTTATTGTTCAAGCATTATGTATATATAATATGTATACACAACGTATTTTGATTGTTTATTCTAGAAGGTTGGAATTTGTAATATATAAATGTTTAAGCAAGCACAACTGCTTTCTCAGTTTGTACGTGTATAATTTAATTACCAATATAGCTTGAATGTACTTAAAGAGTGAAGGAATGTAGGCAAAAGATTTATATGATTTTACTTTGGAAATCATCAAAAATATAATGTACTAGATCTTTGGTACATCATATATATTATTTACTATACCAGTTGTGTTTTGAATGCCGTGTTTTTCTAATATCAGTAAATTGTTGGGTAATTTATAACCCTAGTAAGTAATACGATGTAAAGCAGCCCTGCAAACTCACAGGGCATGGGTAGCTTAACCATAGCAAGAAGTTTCTCTACTCAAACCACATCTCAATTTAAGGTGTTTGTGCGTGTATATGTATATATATATATATATATATATATATATATATATATATATATATATATATATATTATTATGTGTGTGTGTGTTGTATATATAGTATGTGTGTATGTGTATATATATATATATATATATATATATATCTATATATATATATATATATATATATATATATATATATATATATATATATATATATATCTCTATATATACAATTATCTAATATAATGTGTGTGTGTGTGTGTGTATACATATATATATAAAAAAAACAAAAACTCTGGCAACTAAAATTAGAAAATGATAAACAAAATAAGAAAGTGATAAACAAAATTCCGACAGAAAATAGAAAATCTGAATATATAAAAATTTTAAAAACACATGGTAAAATGATTCTCATAATCAGGATGATGATTTTTGTTTTCTCTCACACACACAGTGCTACTGAAACAAAAGGAGCCTAATGCTATCTCTGGGCATGACATCTTGTAGCTTCCTGGTTGAATATGTGTATAAATAGCATGTGTACAAATAGCAAGCAGCTGTTATACTTAAGAAATTATTATACATGTGTTTTGTTTTTTGTTGGAAAGTTCAGTCAACTCTTCTTACCTGCACCATGACGTTCAAAAGACATGGGCTCATGAATTATATGATTAAGATTAAAGATTAAGATTGATTTATACCTGCAGGTTATAATAGATGTAGTAATCTTGCATTAAATGGCAGGATAAAAAGACATTCACATAGGGTTGTAAACAGCAGCGAGAGGGAATTGGGGAAATGTAGATGACCAAGATTATTGGTGCTGATATTTGTGAGAAATGTGGTTGCACGTTGAATGTTCTAGTCAGTAGCTTAGTGGAAAAGTTGTTAGTAAATCAGGCTTAGGTGACAAAGGACAATTAAAAAAAAAAAACATGTACAATCCTACAGTTCTTGAAAACAACTGAAATACTGTATAACCACAAAAATACAGAACCACAACCATTCTGGAAGATGACTTTAAGACAAAGCAGACTGTGGTCATTCACAGTTTAAGCTAGCAAGCAGAGAACAGCAAGAAGGTGATGACCATGCAACAAAATTAAATAAATATTCAGACGTAGAAGAGAAAAAACAGTAAAACAGTCCTAACTGAAGTCACAGGATAGATCTAAAAGTGATCTGGCATATGCATAGCACACATTAGAAAAAGGAAATAAATGATGAAGCACGAGCACTCCATCACAAGACTACTATTGTCAGTATTGAGTGTTTACACAGTTTCATGTTGATTTTATCCTGATTCTCCACTGGCTGTGGAAAATTACCATACCAATGATTGTATGACTACAAGCACATATCCTATAACCGTCTTCTCCCAAACCATCTCAATTAGGTTTACGTCAGATGACTGAAGGCCTGGCGCAACACTCTTTACTGTTTACTACTACACACTTTACATTTAGTGGTTGGTAACACTTTGGGAACGACTATGCGCGACATGCTCTGAGCCATGTTTAAAATCTCATCCAACAGATGGAAGTGGCATCATAGTAGAAGAATATACCCCTTTGGAAAACTGTTCCTGAAGGATCTTCGGCACTGAACCAACCAGGAAGTTGCCTGGGCCCAAATGGGGCACCATGCAGATAATGTAACGGTCGCGTCGCGCTGCACAGACACACGGGCATTCGGGAATTCAAAAACAAAGGATTTATTTAAATAAGCAAAACAACAAAAGAGACGCCGCTCAAAAGGAGCGGCCAGGTAGGCTAGGGAGCCTTGCGCGCTGCGCGCCGTGGTCACTGGAGGACCGGAGAGCTGGAAGGGACTTGGAAGTCCGAAAACGGGAAACAGACGGAAAACGGGAAACAGGCTGGAAACAGGAACAGAACAACAGGTTAGGCATATACATCAATGTGGAACGGGTCCGCGACACTACTTAAGTATTACGCGCCCGGACCGGGAATGAAGGGAGAGCCGGGCTATATGAAGGGAGATGGCGAGGGAGATGGGATCAGGAACACCTGAGGTTGATTGGTGTTTGTTTGTGTGTGTGTGTGTGTGTGTGTGGCGAAAGAGCAGGGCGGAGCGAGGAGAGAGAGAGAGAGAGAGAGAGAGAGAGAGAGAGCGCAGTGACAGATAACAGGTAAAGTTTTTGGCACCCAGTCTCATAGGATGAAACTGCATTAGCATTAGGTGAGGGAGAACCGGAGGGAACAGTGTCAAGTATATTGAGTCAAAAGACTATCAAAATAATTGTTAGCTGCATCCCTAAATAAAAAGGTAAATCAAAAAATGGCAGGCAAGAGGGAATTCAATGAATTACAAGCAAAGGCCAGGCAATTATCAAACACCAAAACATGGGTAAATTCAAAGATGAAAAATCAGAAAGCAAAACTAGAGCCAAAAAACTAAAGTAATTCTTAGCATTAAACAAGAACAAGTTCATTTTTACAGAACTTAGGTACAAGGGTATTTATATATACACACATGTTTACAGAATTGGGGGCAGCTGTGAATTAGGGACATGAGAATTGAAACATTCATTGTGGCGTGATTGTTCTGGGGTAAATTTATTTGGTATTCTATGAATTCAAGTAGTCATGATTGAAATAGCGAAAAAGCAATTATTATTATTATTCAATTCTTACTAAATACTATTTGTAGTTTTCTCAGCTGCAAAAGCAGGTGTCTGCTACTGAATGGTAGACTTTGTGCTGTGCATAGGTGTTGAAAGTGACAGACTATCCTCAGCTTTTCAACATTTTGTAATTAACCGCTTCTGCAAGGCTGTAATTCATCAGATAAACCCATCTGCTTTAAAGTGAACACATTTTGGCACGAGTACTATGGACTGCTACTAACTCGCCACCATCATGTCAGTGACATGGAAATATCTGTGGAGTTGTTTAGCACTACAAAGAGGTGATTCAGCCATTCAGCGGAGGCTCCTATGACACTGACATTAAACAACAGGCTCATTCTTTCCTCCAATGCTGACCTCAATATTTCTTTTTAAAAACAAAATCCTGAGTTTCAATGTACCAAATGGCCATGCACTACGCAGCAGGAGGATGCTGCAGTACTGAAAAATAAAAAAAAAATGGAGCTGCTTAAAACACACTAATTTATACCAGCAAACCAAGGGAAAAACACATGGTAAGATCTATGTTGCTTATTTGGGTTTTTTTGTTGTTTTTTAAAAAGGATTAAATTAATATAATATTAAATAGTATGTGCATAAGTAGATACATTTTGGTTTGGTAGAATTTGGTTGGAAATGTTCTTACAATGTTTATTTTTGAAATACTCAGCTTTGTGTACTCATTCAAAAATGATTTTAAACATAACTTTGAAATGTTAAAATAATTGTTTACATTTATGCACACGTAATTATTTATATGCTTTTATTAATGTACTTGTAAACTTCTAATCATGAAAAGAGACTGATAAATTTGATATAGTAACATACAGCATTATCATATCGATATAGTAAACATAACGTGTCATAGATTATCACGTTGGCTATTTTTTTTTTCCTTTGCTCAGTGTTTAGGGAATGTTGAGCAAATCCATTGTGTATGTCATTATGTAGCAGATGTGGTAGATTTTGCATTAATTAAAAACATTCAATTATGAGGTCACTGACCAGAAGAGTCTTTGACAAAGTGCTGTGGCTGTAATTGAGAATGCCGAGCTGAGAGAATGGGCAGAAGATTAGACAGGTGCGGTTCTTGGTTCAGGGAGCTACAGACGTCACACCCAGGTACATGCATTATACATTAGAAATATACAAATGCTTATGCAAAATCATTAAAAACCTATTGCATTGTGACTTGTTGAATCTTTCAATTGGTCAATTAAACAATTTGTAAATGGGTCATTTTATGCTGCACATTTTATGTGTAGTTACTGTATGTGCAGTAGTTTTTCCCCCATGTGTTTCTTTTGCTAAAGTTTACATTCAAAAAGCAGTTCGAGTTTTGGCAGCTCTTTGTGCTTTGGGACTACTTGGAGGTGTTACTGTAAGCGTTTGGTTCATAGGCAAGTGGGTTTTTTTTCCCCCATACTCTTGTTTTGAACATAATTTAGGCAGCCAACTTGGAAATATGATTTGGACATTATTTCTCTCTTTCTGTACAGTCAAACAGCTCTTAAAGCCGACCTCTAATAGTCTGACAGAGTTAAAGGACACCAAGGAGACATCATTCTGTAATATATCAGATGACAGCAGTGTGACTGACCCCAGAAAAGGTACAATCAAAAGCATGCCAGATCACAATAATGCCTTTCATATAGTAAGTTTAAATCTAAATGTACAATTTAAACTTCATATAGTTTAAATCTAGATATACAATGAAAAAGGTGACACAAGTGAACTTAAATAAAGCCAATCATATTAAAATGATCTAAATGTTTGAATAATTTCTGCCAAAGTACAGTTGGTTGATTTATGATTTAATTTTGAATGCAAATGTAGTACATAGAGGTTTCTGTAAACATATTATTTGTATATTAGGAAATTGACAGTAGGCATTCTTGCTTCATTGCATTTAGTGAGTGGCACATATAGCATTCCATTTTTGCTACAAAGTCAGAAGAGGCACTGTACCAGGAGCAATCTATTCAGTTAAGTTTAATTCAGTTTTATTTGCATAGATCTTTAGCTAAAAGTTTAAGCAAGCAAAAGGCAATTGTGGCCAGAAAACACTTCTTGAGATAATAGTAAAAAGCAAGTTGACAAGAGCCAGACTCAAATATGAAACATACTCATCTGAGTGACAAACACTATTAATTCATTTCAATTTACCATTTATGAAGTTATCAATGATTTATTGATAGACAGTGTAGCAAAATTGAAAATATAGATATAAATATTAATCAGTATTAATGAATATATAATGAACATTAATGAATATATTGCTCAGTTGTAGGTTACATTTGGCACACACCGTTATCCAGAGGAAATGTACCTTTATGATAGATTCACTGATTGTTTTTTTTTTTTTTTACCATATTGACAGCAACAAGTCTCCACAGTGCTTAGAGAGGTTTTGACTGAAAAGGGCTCAGTGTTTTACAGAATCAGTGATGAGAACTCCTTGCTAGAGATACAGTTGGAGAAGTTGCAGACATGGCTGCCCGTGTGCTACGAGCGCTGGAATTCTTCATTAGGCACCCTTGTTTGTCGGCAGCTGGGTTATCTGAGGTGGGCAAAGATGACCGCTCAAACAGACGCACACACTCGGAGCCATCATCAGCGTTTATATGTAAGGCAGCTGTGATTGTTTTCTGTGGGTTTCTACAGCTCAGGTGCTGACCAAGATACCCAATTATGGAATCGTAGAAACAATTTCAGTCATGAGCAACGCATTATCAAAAATGCATTACGCAAAAAAGAAATTGGTCAGGATACAGTGGATGAAATACATTTCATTGTGTCGCACACTCATTGAATTCGTTCATTTAAAATTTCAATTCTTTCATTTTCTCATTGCACTTATCTTACATATACCCATAAGGCTTTGTACTGCTCTTTATACTTCTTTGTAATGGCATTTTTTTAAACAGCTGCTCACTGTACCAAAATAACACGCTCTTAAGGTTGGGCAATTAGTTGAAAGGGGTGTGTTTAAAAAAAAAATAGCAGTGTCTGCAAAATTGTTTTACTGCTTCACATATGTGTGGCATGGAGTCATTTTGATGGTTGCATTCCGTTTACTTCCAAGTCTCTCTGATTTTGTTCTCCATTTTGAGGCATTGGAGATCATTTTAGCTGAACAGCATCATTTTTTCCCCTCTCCAAACAACTTTTTAATCAAAGTACACCGTTCACCGTTGCACAAACTCTTGAACAACCCTTTTTCTCAGGCTTTCAAATGAATGTTCAACAAGTGCTGGCTTCATCCTTAAATAGGGGCCACCTGATTCAGACCTGTTTTTTCACAAAATTGATGACCTCACTGATTGAATGCCACACTGCTATTGTTTTTAACACAACCCTTTCAACTAATTGCCCAACTGCACAGCCTTAAGAGTGTGCATATCATGAAGGCCGGGTCTTGTTTGTTTTCCATGTAGCCATGTAGCAATAAAAAAATATACTAAAAACATGGATTATTCTGGTTAGTCACATTGTACTGCTATTATTAATTTCTTCACTGGCTTTCTTCCGAATGTCAAATACAATCGTAAACTATCACTATGTTACTGACATAAACAACCACTGTTTATAGATTAACCAAACACAAAGGTGTGAATATGACGGATATCGGACAAAGGTACACTGATGGATTTGTACAAATTACCTCCGAGCATCAAAGCAAGCTGGAACATTTATGGCAATTCAGGTAGTAATTTCTATGACATATAAAGAGGCATTATGTAGAGAATGAATTCTAGATATAAAATATAGCTCATAATATTTGTATTTTCTTTTAGGGGAAGCTGCAGCACAGGAAAAATTATAGCTTTGAAATGTTTTGGTAATGCCTAAATTGAAGAGTGAATATAGTGATGCAACAAAGATATTAAAGTGAATCTGAGACTGATTTCTTTACTCCAAGTAGATTGCGGCACCAGGGCGAAGGTACCCAGGATAATTGGAGGTGTAAACGCTATACTAGGCAGATGGCCATGGCAAGTGAGTCTCTATTACCGCAATCGTCACACATGTGGAGGATCCATCATAACAAAAGAGTGGATCATTACAGCTGCTCACTGTGTGTCCACGTAAGATCTCTAAATAGCAATTACCTTACCAATTATCAAAAGCTGCCATAGCTTCATAATTGCTGCACCCATTCAGGTGATCTTTCTTATTTAATCTACAGGCTGTATCAGGATTCTAATTGGGTGGTCTATGCTGGTATTGTTACTTGTAATGCAGCTAAACTTGCTCAGTATATGGGCCACACTGTGGATAAAATAATCTACAATAAGAATTACAACCATAGGAGTCATGACAGTGATATTGCACTAATAAAGTTGAGGAATGCTTTAAATTTTTCAGGTGAGTAGAGCTAATCTGCCTAGTCCAGAAACTGTTTATATGAACTCAATTTGTTAATGCTGCTAAAGAAATGTAATGTATAATTTCATACTGTTCATTCAAATATAGACACTATCAGGCCAATATGCCTACCACAGTATGACTATGAACTTCCAGGAGGGACTCTGTGTTGGATAACAGGTTGGGGATACACACAGCCTGACAATGGTAATATATAAATACCAAATATTTGTAACAAGTGCAAATATGCAGATAAGCACAGGTCAAGATATTTTGCTTTTCACAGTTCATATTCCTGACACACTGAAAGAAGCTCAGGTGCCCTTGATAAGCACAAAGAAATGCAATAGCTCTTGTATGTATAATGGAGAGATCACGCCAAGGATGCTCTGTGCCGGCCACACAGAGGGTAATGTTGACGCTTGTCAGGTACATTTCTTTGATCTAATCTTAATCTAATCAACTTCTCTTCAAACAATAGCAAAAGAGGAATGGACCAAATTGTTTTCTTTCCCATAGGGAGATAGCGGAGGACCACTGGTTTGCCAGGATGATAATGTTTGGAGGTTGGTTGGAGTTGTTAGTTGGGGGACAGGCTGTGCAGAGCCCAATCACCCTGGTGTATACACAAAAGTGGCTGAGTTTTTAGGTTGGATTTATAACATTATAGAGGTATACTGATGCAATATATACAGGGCGTTAGAATTGGAGTTTTGACTTAATATACATCTTACAAATCTTGTTTTTTTTTTTTTTATTATTACAACTAGTAAAATTATTTTTTCTCCATACAGACTTACAAATTGTAATAGAGCATAATCCCAAAACGTGCATGTTAAATATATTATTGGTTACTATATTTATTTATTTATTGTAGTACCATTATCAGTACATTCTAATTTCTATTAAGGACAAGTCACAACTAAGCCCCATCCATCAAATCCGAGGTCACTACTTTTATCATTTTTTTTTTAATCGTCATTTCTTCTTCAGACAGCTTAGACTACTTACTTTTGATTTTCTTTGCTGGTTTTGACCTTGTTCTGTAAAACTTATAATTGTTAATTGTGACTTAGTAGCCCATTAATACTGTACATTAAACAAGCTTGTGTATGCAAAACCATAATTCATTGGGTTTTTTTTTACTTCTTTATTTTAGCAGACCCCATTGTACACCCACCCACCATTTTATTAGGAAATTCTGCGATACACTCATGCCATTATTTAATCAGTCATGTGGCAGCACCTAGACAGAACTGCTGTTTGTAAGCTCTCAAATACCTTGTGAAATTACTACAGCTCTATTTTACATCATGTTAACTTGGATCTTTTAATCAAGTAATTGAGCCTTGTTGAGGGTGCGCCAAAGCTGTGGAACATTTATGTAGCACTTTTGAGTAAAATGCTTTACAATAAAAAAAAATACTATATATATATATATATATATATATATATATATATATATATATATATATATATATATATATATATATATATATATATATATATATATATATATATCTATATATATAGTATTTTTTTTTTACTTGTAAAGCATTTTACTCAAAAGTGCTACATAAATAAACATTTGCTTTTCTGCTCAATATACCAATCATTAATAGACTGATTTAAATTAGATTTATCTTTTTCTTTTTTTATTTAAAACTACCAAGTGCTATTGGACCTACTGATGGTCTATCTGAAGCGGGTGATGTGTCAGAAGCAGATGAATGGTGGGAGGACCCAAATAAAGGTTGCACACAGAGTTCAAACAATGTCTTTTAATGAAAAAAAGTCCACAGTCAGAGAACAGGTAACATGGCAATGAGGGCAGAGGCAAAATCCAAATTAAAGAGAAAAAAAACAGTCCAAAATCAATCAGTGTACAGGAGAATTAAAGAGCAGAACAAAAACTAACTCCAAAACCAAAGTCCAAAATCTAAATACCGGCAACAGAGCAAAAGGGCACGGCAAAACATGAATCAAAAAACAGTCCTGAGTTACTGGTAAATACTGGAGAGTCACAAATGAACTGGGGTACCAGGAAGGTTGGGTGCAGCAGCATACCAAACGAGGCCTGAGGTGGACCTCCACTGTGTAGAATGCAAAGGCCAGATGAACCATAAAGTGAGGTCAGAAGCGGCGCGATGCTCTCAAGCTCTTTGACGCCCTCGGTAGGAAACTGTTGCTCGGTGACGCCCTTGGCAACATCCTCGGCAGGAGACTGGTGCAAGGCGACGCCCTTGGAACATGAGCAGAGTGGTCTCCCCAGGGAAACGGCCAGGTTGCTGCAGGAGACTGGAGATTGGCTGTGCCCTTGGCAGGGGAATGGAGCTCGGCGGCACGCTCGGCAGGAGACTGGAGGTCGGCGGCCCCCTCTGCAGGACACTGTTCTGAACAGCATCCCCAGTAGAATGGGCAGGTTGTTTAGCCAGGCTGAAAGGCCAGGTCAGGACGGAAAGTGTGCACCGTGAAACTGGAAGTCAATGCTGCAAGCCCGGGAGATCCCGGCACTAGCAAGTGCAGCAATAGAGCAAGTAGTGATCTGTTAGGGATTTAACAGGGTATCTATAGAAATGCGTGACCCTAGTAAGCAATTGTGCAGTCAGTGCTTTGATTTTATGCTAGATATTTATTACAGATAAAGGGATAAGTAATGTACGTTTCTGTCACTGAGGTGACTGGAAGGAGGACCCACAGAATGCAAACAGAGGAAGCAAATAATAATGAATGATCCTTAAAAACGGAAGTGAGTTCAGAGAGTCAAAGAGATGCTGACAATTTCAGCATATCGGAATGAAGCTCTGACCCAAATGAACCAGTTTTGGTCCATACTCTATGATTTGACCCAGAAAAAAACTGACTAGTACAACACGTTTATTATCAAGCGCCAGATATGAAACTGTGCAGACTATTTTTTTTTTACCTCCGCAGACAAACGGGTGCATTCACACATCTGTACTGGTAAATTAATGATCTGGACAGGTTTTTGGAACACCTGACTTTGAGTCATGTGTTCTTTCTGAACACACCATTCAACATTTAGTATATAGTGTGTTAATATAGAAAAAAAATATAAAAACTATTGTACTGTATCATATTGTACTGTATGTGCAATAAGGAGGAAGATCATTTGGAGCATGAGGTTTAGGACGATAATCACTGATGCACAAAGCTATAACACTTCAACTATCAGAAGATATAGCAAAAGTAAAAATATCCATTAGTTAAGTAGAACTACAGATTATCATGTTTTGAAATACTCAAGTAAAAGATGGAGGGCACGGTGGTTTAGTGGTTAGCCGTTCGCACGTTCGCCTCAGGGTCCAGGGTAAGTTCGATTCACCGTCTCGCCCGGTTTTCTCCGGGTTCCGGTTTCCCCCCCTTCCAAAAACATGCACCATACTATGTTCCAAAAAAAAAAATTCCCAGTCTCGGCATTTGTGAAGTGTTTGTGTTCCCGGGCCTTGTTTCCCCCTGTATTCCGCATGGTGGTTAATCCTGCCCTTAATAAAGAAATGGTCGTGGTTTAGATCAAACGGTCCCCGGACACGAGGTGAAATGTTTTGGGATAATTCTGTAAAACCGATGAAATCTGACCTAGTGTGTGAATGTAATGTATGAAAAAGCCCTTTGCTGATATGGTTGACATTCCATCAAGGGTGTATCAACTGCCTTAGATTCCCGATGCTGTAATAGACAAAATGAATGATTAGGCCCGAATGTCAAAGTTCGTTCAAACACAAGAGTGTCAACTGGTCACATCTATGAAATAAAAAATGATAGAAAATTATTAAAGATTGTGCATGCTAACAAGCACTGATTGTCCAACTGCATGGCCAGGACAATGATCTGATTAGAATACAGAGCACAAGTTGACTTGATGACTTTTTCTAACTTTGTTTAGTATGTAGTAATAGTTTGGTGAGACAGGCTGAACAATTGCAAAGGCGCTTGATAAGAGGCCATTTAGCCTTGAGTGTGAACCGAGGGGTAGGAACAAGTAAAGAAAAAACTTTGTGTAAAATTCAATGGACAAGCAACGATACACGAGTCAGAAAACTACCGAAGACAAAAGAGTCTGTATGCCAAACAGGACGAATACCATCCTAGATATAACAATAAAAATGTAATCAGAATCAAGGTACCCGCATTACAATTTATCTACTGTTTTAGTTCACACTGGTAACTGGGCCTCACATCATTTAATATACAGTACAAAATGAATTGAAATTTTTTTATTAAATATTGAATGTATACAGGCTGAACAACCACCATATACAGTAACACAAGCATAGGAAAGATGATGAACAGGAGATCAAATTGGCTGACTTGTTCTTGTTTCCTTCTAACTTGTGCTTTCTTAGCTTTGTAGGCTAGATCTGTGGTGCCAAGAAATGATACACCATTGACTAAAACTGAGAGAAGGCGCAAAAGAGACATAGGTTGTTGAGCATTACTATCAGAAACGAGCCAGTTGGGTTGAAAATGTAAGGAGTGGGCTAAAGTACAATGGGTAGTAATACAGCAATGAGTGACTAGGGGTGTAATAAGAAAACGTACACTATCAAAATGTTTTGGGACACATGACTATCCCAACCATACCTCTATGTGGCTCTTAAAATAACCAGGATGGTCAGAAAACAGAGATGGGGTTGCATTACAATGCCATGACTAAAACTTGTTCCAGTATTACAATGGCCCCCTGGGGCCAATAATGGTGGCCTGATATTATGTGCAGGGAATAAGTATTTTGACCAATCATCCTTTTTATGCATGTTGTCGTACTCCAATAGGCTTGAAAGCCTATACTTAAGACATACAGCTGATGTGATCATCAATGAAAGAATGGAAATCGACATCAACACCCTATATCAGGTGTGCAATTATTAGGCAACTTCCTTTCCATTGGCAAAATGGAGTCAGAAGAGAGATTTGATGGACTCATGTGAGATGTCTTGCAGAGGGATACAGCAGCCTTGAAATTGCCAAGCTTTTGTAGCGGGAGGTCACAAATGAGTGAGTCACATGCCTCCAAATACTCCACAGCGCGGCTGGCCAAAAGGTTTAAAAGATGAAAAAAATAATTACATGGCCCCCATAAAGAACCTGTGATCCCTCATGGAATGGGATCTAAAGGAGGGAAATGACAGTGTCTGGGAAGGCTGTGCAAAGTTCACAATGTTGATGGTGGTAAATAGTGGTCAGATGAACAGAAGCTGACAGAATCTGATGTAACATGGATGGAAGGTTACAATTTGATACAAACATGTGAGATCCTTGTAAAGACAATTAGGTGGAGCTTTCCAGCATATACAATGGTCACTGACATTTGTGGCAAAATTTTGTTTTGTTATTTGGAATCTTTGTAAATACAGAAATAGTGATTATGTTGTAATAATGTACAAAGGCGCAGAGAATTGTTGAGCATTATGTAAACACCTGCAAATAAGTAAAAGGTTGGTAATGAAATGTAATGCAAAGCTGGCAAAACTGAATCAAATAAGAAACATACCTCTATGAATTCTAAATATAAGTATAGATATGGTAGTTCATGGGTGCCTTTATGGGCAAAATGAAGTATGGGAGAATTAAGGCAAATTCATTAAAACTGGATTTGTTGTACTCCAGGCATATAGGCTTGAAAGCACTACCAAAGAAGTATATCAGCTGATGTGAAGTCTGTGTAATTCAAAAAAGGGGTGTGGTCTAAATATATCAGGTGTGGAAAATTAGACCGCAAAAATAATGAATATGAGAGGATGGGACTTGAGACATGTCTTGCAGAGGATACAGATGCCTTGAAATTGCCAAGCTTTTGAGCGGGATCACAAATGATGGAGCACATGCCCAAATACTCCACAGCGCGGCTGGCCATAAAGGTTTAAAAGGAAGATAAAAAACATTTAAGAACCTGTGTAATCCCTCATGAAATGTGGAAAACAGCTAAAACAGGGCTGGAGGATGTGGTTGCTGCTGCAAACAATGTTGATGGTGAACAGATGAAGAAGCTGACAGAATCCATGGATGGAAGGTTTTTGAGTGTCCTTGTAAAGAAAGGTGGCTATATTGGTCACTGATTTGTTTTTGTTTTGTTTGTAATTCAGAAATGTTTATTTGTAAGTTTTGTTATATTGGTTTGCCTGGCAAAAACAAATAAGTGACATGGGTATATATTTGGGATTTACATCCCGTATGAAGGACAAATCTAAATCAAGGACCGTAACATTGCACGGTATGGCGAAGCAAACTTTAAATTTGCGTGGAATAACTCAAATGAGGGATCTTCATCACTGTGAACAGTTTAGTAAACAATGCTTTATCTTCAATCACTTTTGTCCCATGATGTTTGTCTCAACACTTATATTATTTACCTGAACACAAACGATACCACAAAAAAATCATTATGCAATTATACAACTGAATTAGTTGAATATTTTTAAATTATTTTGTTATACATCTTGTGACAGTACTCAAGACACATAAGCAAACACTTCAAACAAAATGCATGCCCAGTTAGCCTAACTGATACCAACTGCTAGCAATAACAAAAGCCTATAATGTATAATGGCCAATCTTTCACTTTCCATTTCATGCCATGCAGAGTCCTCACTGAGGTCTTCGGGACTACCTCTCTATGTGATGATGTTAGCAACGTTTAAATCAACTGGGATCCACCGCCAATCTTTAACAGGAGTAGTTCTCTGGATTTCTCCAACTCTGTTGGAAAAGAAAGACTGATATGACTATCAGATCGCAGAATAGCTCCCAACACTGTTTGGCTGTCCACCAGATGGAACCATTGTTTAACCTCCACTTTACAATGCTTCTCAATGTACTTCCTGAGTCTGGCTGCATAAACTGCACCCCACATTTCAAGTTTAATTGCTTCACCTTTTTGGTCCAGAGGGGTCAGTTTCACCTTGGATTTAACTAGCCTCACCTCAGTGATTACCACCTGAAGTACGTCACAGCACCATAAGACTTATCACTTCTGTCAGAGAATGTAATTCCTCAAGGTTTTCCTTTCCAGTCTGCAGGTGTTAAACTTCTGAGGAAATTTATTTTGACCAGGTGAATATATTCTTCGAACAGCTTAACTGCTTCTTCTCTGAGGCTTTCTGACAGTGGATTATCCCATGTGTCTCTAATTAAAAATTTTCCTTCGCTCTCTCGCTTTCAATAGCATGGATAAGCCTTTTGTTGGTCCCTCAACCCCCTGGTTCCCCCTTTTCCAAAGTTTCCCCCACCCCTCATTACTGGGGACCCGCCATTTTTTTCCTATTTTGCGATTCTTTCTGCTTTCCCCAACCCCACCAAAAATAGCCCAACCCCCCCAGCAACTAGAACCCTGAGCCACCGGGAAGGAGCGGGCCCTTCCCCTCCCTCAACCAGGGCTCCCGGCAAAACTAACACAAAATTACTTTCCCTCTCAAAAACAAACACGCGCTAATTAGGTCTTGGTTCGACACGTTCGAAAAATATGTAAAAGCTGCCGAAGAAAGAAAAAGGAAACGCTATTGAGGGTCAGTGTGGCGAGAAACACCGTTGGGCATTGCACTACATTTTCATAATGTTTCTCTGTTTTTGCCCCTATGAGCAATTCATCAATAGTTCAACCATACAACATTTTATTATAAAACCACCCAATGTTAGTCTTTATACAGTATGAGCACGTTCGAATAGATAGTGCTATTGGTGTCTGGAATAGCCAGTGCAAATGTCAATACTTCTATACTTATTCTATACTTAACTTTTTTTTCTCCCCCCAATAGGGCCACATCATTATTCCTGTAACTGAAAGTGCCTACCAGTATTATTGTGGAGATTTTATTATGATTTCAAATATATTTATATATCTATTTTTGTTAATGACAAATGAGCATTCCTTTTCCAGAGACGCACAGTCTATTAAAAGAGCATATTAACTATCAGAATGACATTTGATTCATATTCATATGATCAGTTAATCAGTATACAGACCTTATAGCTTAGCTTAAATGGTTAAGCCACGCTTTTAGATGGTATTCTTTGAACACAGATACTGTTTCTTGACAAACAGCTATTTCGTTAAATCAAACATAAAACAATCACTGGTCCACTTTTTGTCACATCGCCAGAAAAATCCCAGTACCACACCCCCCATGAAAAGGTGGGAACAGTCCTTCCGGTTCCCTATTTAAAGGGCTCCAGCTCCTCCCTCCTTACCAGATTGTCTTTTCAGGTTTCCCTTTTGTAAAGAACGTAAAGTATTTTTGGACTTTTCTCTCTCTACCGGACCTACTCACAGATATTCCTCCTCAAGCCCTCGGACCCTCCACCTGTGTGAGTACCTTCGCTGCTTTGGATCCTTCCCATCCGGGCACCCGTGACACTTTTGGTTAAATACTCAACATTCTTAATGAACTTTTCTCTTTTAGCCATTTAGAATAAGAGCCTTTATTTGTCACATGTACATTACAGCATGGTGAAATTGTTTCTTTCTTTCCTTCTTTATAATTCTTCTGGTAATCTTAAAATCTTCTGTTCTTAAGGTCTTGCTCAAGGACCCAATGGGTTCCAAGTTGGTAAGTCTACCCCTTCTCTAAGATCTTTCTTTTTCCAAGGCTTGATATCCTGGATTCTTTATCCTCTAGAATTCCCCTTGTCCGTCCATAGCTGAGCTTCGAAACCCCCTAGACTCTTCCGCCCGGAAACTTCCCAAGGCTCACCTTTTAGTGCAACCCCCGACCCCTTCCTTCCATCAGTAACCTAGTGCCTTAAACCACTGCCCTACACCCCCCCCCTCCCAAACCAACATTTTCTTATCTCTGTGAATTTCCCAGTGAACTCGCATCTACTCAGTGATGCTTAATTTACCATTCTGTTGGCATGTCAAATTAGCATGTAAATTAGCATGTAAATAACTAAGGTAAATGTTATTGCTCAGTTTATTTGCATCTGAAGTGAAAGGTCATGTGACAACATCGCTATCTTGGGATTTATAGAGTGATGTATTATTAACAATACATCACTCCTAAACAGAGGCATTCAAGGGCGATATGAAATGCATAGCATATTTAAATATCATATATAAACAATCGGTGGGGCACGGTGGCTTAGTGGTTAGCACGTTCGCCTCACACCTCCAGGATCCGGTTTGCATGTTCTCCCCGTGCCTCAGGGTTTTTTTCTCCGGGTTCTCCGGTTTCCTCCTTTCCCTCCCTGGTCCAAAAACATGCCCGGTAGGTTGATTGGCAGCCTTGGAAAAATTGTCCCTAGTGTATGAATGTGTGTGTGTGTGTGTGTGTGTGCCCTGCGATGGGTTGGCATTCCATCCAGGGTGTATCCTGCCTTAATGCACATAGACGTCTGAGATAGGCACAGACTCCCCGTGACCCGAGGGAAGATCGGATAAAGCGGTAGAAGATGAATGAATGAATATATAAACAATCATTAATCATTTATATTTATGACATTTTGGGCAGATACCCTTTGGGATGGTGTAGCTCAGTAGTTTGAGGATAGGAAAATCTGGGGGTTCGAGCCCTGGTATCGCCAATCTACCCCTATTTGGTTCTTGAGCCAGGCTTCAGGGGCAGGGCTCCAGAACCGGTGTATCACGGCTGACCCCAGCTTCCAAAATATACTGGTATATGCGAAAACATAATTTCACTGTGCTCTAATGTCTATGTGATAAATAAAGGCTATTATCAACCATGACTTCCAGCTGAGCATTTGAGGAATAAGAGTCTTGTTCAAGCATCATCTTGGTGACCTTCAGATACACAATCTAATATATAAAACGACACAGTTTTGGCTGCATTTTTTTTTTTTTACATTTGGTATGCAGGGAGGAGAACAGGGGGGACTGGGCAAAAGGGAGCCCGTGTTAATCTTGACAATTGACCTCGTTTTATACGCCACAATGATTATTACACTAAAATTAGCAGTGGCAATGAAAACTGAAAGGGAGCCATAGCTCATGAGACACGCTTTAGCAGTGGTGGAGCATGAAAATGGTTCATCTGGGGCACATTTGCCTCTATTGCCTCATTGGGTGACAGGTCTTATATGCATATATGTGGATTCCACAGAGAATAGCTCTAATGCCAAGTGGATTGTGGGAAGCACTACTGTTAATGCATGTAAATTGAGACAGCAATGAGCTCTAGCGCAGGAGTGAGGTGTCAGAGATCAACCAATATCTATTCCGAACCATGCATTGGGCAGTGTGTGTCTGTATATAGTGACCAGTGATCTCTGTAGAATATAGTTATATGTCAGGCATTTGGGGTTGATGCTGGCTCGATTGCTGTTATAATGGAATACTATTAGTTGAGGAAGGCTTTAGTATACGGCAGGGGTGGCAAACTCATTGTCACCGTGGGCCACATCAGCATTATGGTTTCCCTCGAAGGGCCAGTTGTAACTATAAGACACTATATAGTCTATGATGAGCGACGCCACCTCATAACACAAAAGGTTTTTCCTCCTTGAAGCACAAACATGTATTCGCTTTCACACCTTTCTTGGAAGTTCCTTCTGTCTGCATAGTATCTCATAGTATTTTTACACAGTACTCTATGTATAAAGGAGGGATTTATATCTTAGTAGTTAAATGCCATTCTGGTGATGAGGTACAATTACAGTTATTGGAGACATAATACTAGGTGTTCCATCAAACGGAATGAAAACTAAATAAAAAACAAAAAAAAGCATAAAAATGAGTTTTACATAGTCCCCTATTAGGCTATTATATCGTGGAATTCTTGATTGGTTTTCTTTAGAAGAGAAATTCTCTTTCTGTAGTATCAAAATCTTGTTGATTCTATGCTTACCTCCTACTCGGTCCAGGTGAGCATATTCTGTGTAGTTTTCTGTGAAGCATATAGAAAAAGAATGTCAGTAATACGTTTGGTTTTCAAAGCTCTGATAGATCCCTAAAGTGCCTATTGATTCTATCAGCAGTGACCCATAAGCATTTATTTTGAAGGGGCAAGGTAATATAATATTAGTACTATAGCAAGGAGCAAGGTAATATAATATTACTCCTTTTAAACATCTACTTGAATAACATTACAAAAGGATTTGTCTTCAAATGTACTTGTACTTGTATAGCCAAAGTACTATGATATATTATGGTTATAGCGTTTATAAAAAATGTGAAAAGGTGTGAAAAAGTGCTGTAAACAAAGAATCCTTTTTTTTGTCAATTTACAAAATGCAAAATGAGCGAACAAAAGTAAAAATAGAAATCAAATCAATATTTGAAGTACCTTTTGAAGAAGTAGAAGTAGTGGAAGTGATGGCACGACCCCCACAGTGTCCTGATCTCTACATCATGGAGTGTGTGTGGGATTTACATGAAGAGACAGAAGGATGTGAGAACGTCTACCATCCACAGAAGATCTGTGTTTACTTCTCCAAGATGGAACAACCTACCAGCCGAGTTCCTTCACAAACACTGTGTGTAAGTGCACCTAGCAGAATTGCTGCTGTTTTGAAGNCACATTCATACAGTAGGGACAAATTTCCAAGTTGCCAATCAACCTACCGTTCATTTTTTGGACCGGGGGAAAACCGGAGAAAAAAAACCCTGAGGCAACGGGAGAACATGCAAACACACACACCCATTTCCTAGGCGGGAATTAACCCTGGCGGCTAGAGTTACCGTGATAACCACTAAACCACCGTGCCCCTGTTTATATATTATTAATTTATTTTTATCTTAATGAATGTTCATAATCCCATACAGTGAATCCGGTGGAGAAGCGAACCCATACCTAAACCCGTCAGAATGAATAGAACGCTCCTGCTCCGAATCCTTTCCTTTTTTTCCGGAGCCCCTGAATCTCGTTACATTTGATGTGCGTCGTTTGACGCGATTATTCAGTGCCTCGGCTGAATCTATATTGAAAGGCCGTCTTTGATGTCACTAATTACATTTTCGTTTTTAATCTCCTTAATGAAGCCGACGTCTGTTTTCAAACTCGATCAAACTATTCCGTCCTGTGAATAAAGTTTACGCACACTAAAAAGTGCACGTTCTAAAATAAAGCGTTGAATGGAAACCTATTTGACTTCAAAGCAATAGCCATTTTTCCCCATGTAATGTAAATAGATGTAATAGATGATTTAGACTTCATGCTCTAATAGTCCCTTTTTTTGAGGGACGAATGACGTGACTCATCCATCCTTTTTTTGATTGTGTAACTTTTCAGGAGCGTATAAGCATCACTGCTCATCTACGCTCCCAGCACGCAGATACATAACCATATTATACACTGTTATGCATTGCGTGGGAGCAAATCAGTTAATCCGCAAACCGGGAAACTGGGACAGCGTTTTCACTCAGACGGAAAGAAATCTGCCGGGATGTGAAAGATCTGGAAAGGCAGAAGGGCTTAAGAGAAAGGATTCCGGTTGGTTTTTGGTTTAATGCTTGTGATTTAAGTAAACAACTTGCAATAAAAAATAAATAAAAAACACATCGATGTACATTTAGATTAATACTCAGTCCTTACGAATAATGTACTGGTGTACAAACAGATAAGGACGGGTTTGTTTTTTTAATGTGGTTTCTTCCTCTACGGGAAGTCTACGGGAGGTTTTTTTTTCCTTGTGGCTCTCGCATTAGCAATAAATACAAACTATTTGTTTGCTGATTTATTTATTTATTTGTTTGTTTATTTGTGTGTTTGTTTGTTTATTTATTTATTTAGTTAGTTAGTTAGTTATGTATGTGTGTATGTATGTAAGTATGTATGTATGCATGTATGTATGTATGTTATAATATATATTATATATATATATATATATATATATATATATATATATTATGTGTGTGTATGTATGTATATGTATATATATATATATCTCTATATATATATCTATAAATATATATCTATTGTTATATATGTATATATAATATGTATATATTGTATGCATGGAGTATATATATGTATGTATGTATGTATGTGTATGTATGTATGTATGTACATATGCATGTATTTATTATTCTGTTTGTTTGTTTTATTATATATATTATATGAAAATAACTGCAATACGCAATCATAACCTATAATTATGTAGTTCTTTTTTTGCATGCACAACAATACACACATTATTAGCATAAACCTACATTGGGGGGAGGGGTAGCTCAGTGGTTTAAGGCGCTGGGCTACTGATCAGAAGGTCAGGGGTTCGACCCCCTATCGCCAAGCTGCACTCACATTGGGTCCTTCAGCGAGGCCCTTAACCCCCCGTGCTCCAGGGGGCACAGTATCATGGCTGACTGTGTTCTCTGACCCCCAGCTAAAAGCACAATACAAATAACAAATGAATTGAAGATTCAATCGCTGCCTCGCCAGATGTTTTTTGCATATTCTTAGAAAATTCCTGTCAGAGTCAGAGAGTGGTTAGCACGTTCGTCTCACACCGCCAGGGTCCGGTCGATTCCCGTCTCGGCCATGTGTGTGTGGAGTTTGTGCATGTTCTCCCGTGTCTCAGGGGGTTTTTCTCCAGGTTCTCCGGTTTCCTCCCCCGGTCCAAAAACATGCACAGGTAGGTTGATTTGGCACCTTGGAAAATTTGTCCCTAGTGTATGATATGTGTGTGTGTGTGTGTGTGTGAGGGTTGGCATTCCATCCAGGGTGTATCCTGCCTTAATGCCATAGACGCCTACACAGACTCCCCGTGACATGAGGGAAGATCGGATAAAGCGGTAGAAGATGATATACATATATGTTTTTTATATTATATATATTTATACTATTGCGTCACTCACAGCAACACTGAGTTTATATTTATAAATAAAAGGTTTATATTTTTTATTTATTTTTAGATTGTGTCAATCTAAGACTATATTTTCACATTTATCCACATTAATGTAAGACGAGCACCAATCTGATATTTACTGTACACACACATATTTTATTACACACTTGACATGTGACATGAGAGACTGATTATTACACTGTAATGGAAATGTAAAGGACAAAAACCAGGACATTCTGGACACTGGGGACGTCCTTCATTAACCTTGCACAGAAAGCATGTCAGAAACATTTTGCATGCCTGGCACATGAAGGACACGCCCACCCGCCACCCCACCACCACCCAACCCCACCCCCTTCTCATAGACGTCATGTTTCTCACAAACCTTGTACAACAAAAGTGTTTGGTCTCTCTGTAACACGGACATGACCAATCAGTAACATGACGCTGAATAAGGCTTCACGTTACAGCGCCCTCTTCTGGTCAGAACTGGTACTGAGTGTAAAAGAGGTCATAAACTCAGGATTGTAATATAAAGGGGGGTGAAATCGGATAGAGAGAGAGCGGAGAGAGAGAGAGATTCGAGGGGAGAGAGAGCGGAGCGAGAGAGATTAGAGGGAGAGAGAAGCGAGAGATAAGAGAGAGAGGAGAGCGGAGAGAGAGCGAGCAGAGATATTGGAGAAGGAGAGAGAGGGATAGAGTGGAGGAGAGAGTGGAGAGAGAGAGAGAGAGGAGAGAGAGAGCAGAGAGAGAGAGCGGTAGATGGAGAGAGAGAGTGGAGAGAGAGCGGAGAGAGAGAGAGCGGAGAGAGAGAGAGAGCGGAGAGAGAGGAGAAAGACGTGAGAGAGGAGAGGAGATAGAGAGAGAGAGAGAGAGCGGTAAAGAAGACGTTTGTAGGGGATCGAAATTAAGAGCTCAGAGGGCAAAAAGGAATTTGTCCAAATATCTCTATTTTCCTCACAGCTTGAAGCCCTAAGTATTCTCTCTCTCTCTCTCTCCCTCTCTCTCTCTCTCCGCTCTCTCTCTCTTCTCTCCTCTTTCCCCTCTCTCTCTCTATTCCCCTCTCTCTCTCTCTCTCATATAACCTCTCTCTTCTTTCTTCTCCTCTCTCCATCACTATCTCTCTCTCTCTCTCTCTCTCAATCTCCGATCTCTACTTCTACCTCTCTCTTCTCTCCTTCTCTCTCTCAAACTATCCCTCTATCCCTCCTCTCTCTCTCTCAATCTATCCCTCTCTCTCTCTCTCTCTCTCTCTCTCTCTCTCTCTCTCTCTCTCTCCTCTATCTCTCTCTCTCTCTCTCTCTCTCTCAATATCTCTCT
>JACRUU010000026.1:2983331-2988331 GCA_030449085.1 Kryptopterus vitreolus | reverse complement strand
CTCTCTCTCTTGCTCTCTCTCTCTATCTCTCTGTCTCTCTCTCTCTCTATCTCTCTCTATCTCTCTCTATCCATCTATCTCTGTCTCTCTATTTGTCTCTCTCTCTCTCTCTCTCTGTTCTCCACTTCTCCAGTCTCTCACACTCTTTCCATCTCTCTCTCTCTCTCCCGTGTCTCATTCTCTAAAGGTCTATGTCTCTCACTCTCCATATCTCTGTCTGTCTGTCTCTCTCTCTATCCATCTGTCACTGTCTGTCTCTCACTGTGTGTGTGTGTGTGTGTGTGTGTGTGTGTGTGTGACAGTGTGTGTGTGTGTGTGTGTGTGTGTGTGTGTGTGTGTGTGTGTGTGTGTGTGTGTGTGTGTGTGTGTGTGTGTGTGTGTGTGTGTGTGTGTGTTGTGTGTGTGTGTGTGTGTGTGTGTTGTGTGTGTGTGTGTGTGTTTTTTTACATGTGTGTCTTTGGTGTGTGTGTGTGTGTGTGTGTGTGTGTCTTTGTGTGTGTGAGTGTGTGTGTGTGTAGTGTGTCTTTGTGTTGTGAGTGTGTGTGTGTGTAGAGAGAGGAGAGAGAGAGAGAGAGAGAGATCCAGGTTCTTGGTCCAGGTTTAGTGATGTAGAGATCTGTAATGGTGTAAATAGACATTACTGAGTTTATCTCTTTCAAGAAGCTGATTGGTCGATCGCCCTGCATCGTATTCCTTTATATCTGTTTGTGTGGGATATTTTCAATTCAACTTAATATTGTTTTTTTTAGAAAAACATATTATTATAAGCATATTATTAATATATGTATAAATTCATCCCTGCAAGTAAATCCCACAGACTGAGCCTTCAATATTTATGTGTTTAGTTCCTATTGTAAACGTGTGTTGTGTCTGGGTCTGTTTTTAAGTCTTATTTCTGTTTCACAAATCTACAGTCCTACAGCGACCTCTAGTGTCGGAGCAGTGAACAATCGAGAGGAACACGAAGAAACACACACACACACACACACACTCACACACACACATATTCATTCATTCTTCTACCTTTATCCGTCTTCATCTCACGGGGAGTCTGTCTATGGGCATTAAGGCAGGATACCCTGGATGGAATGCCAACCCATCAGGTGTCCAAGGTGCCAATCAACCTACCGTGCATGTTTTTGGACCGGGGGAGGAAACCGGAGAACCCGGAGAAAACCCCCTGAGGCCGGGGGAACATGCACAAACTCCACACACACATGGCCGAGACGGGAATCCAACCCGGATCCTGGCGGTGTGAGACGAACGTGCTAACCACTAAGCACTGCCCCGTCACACACACACACACACACACACACACACACACACAAACACACACACACACACACACACCCCATATATTTGTATCTGTTAAAACATGACATAAAAAACCCTTAAATTAATACTTGTGTTTAATTCTCTAATCAACATGGATATGGATAAATATGGATACTTTATGCAAATATATGATTACTATCCCGGTCCAAAAACATGCACGGTAGGTTGATTGGCATTGAGATAAGCACAGACTCCCCGTGACCAGAGGGAGGATCGGATAAAGGGTAGAAAATGAAAATGAATGAATGAAAGATAATATAGTTGAAAACCAAAGTGTTAAACCATACACAGGATCCTGGATGGTTTTAAATGCCATTTTACTGGTTTATTCATATCCGATTCATACATTCCATTAAAGGTATCCGATCACGGGGATCTGTGCCTATCTCAGGCGTCTATGGGCATTAAGCAGATAAACCCTGGATGGAATGCCAACCAATCAAACACACACACACACACACAACACATTCAAAGGACAATTTATCCAATCAACCTACATTTTCCAAGGTGCCAATCAACCTACCGTTTTTGGACCGGGGAGGAAACCGGAGAACCCGGAGAAAAACCCCCTGAGCACGGGGAGGGAACATGCACAAACTCCACACACACATGGCCGAGACGGGAATCGAACCCGGACCCTGGCGGTGTGAGGAGAACGTGCTAACCACTAAACCACCCGTGCCCCTGAATATATATAATATATATATATATATATATATTATATATATTAGTATCTGTCACAATCTATTTATTTATGACTTTTTTTTTATCGGGGTCAGTAAAACCAATAAACAACACAAGAACAAAACAATATCGTTTCTATGCATATTTTATTGGGGTAATTAAAGTTTTATTAGGCTTTTTTTTTTTTTGGTCTTTCATTGAGGTCCTTAGCTACGAGTGTGTCTGGTCCCATGGAATGATGTCATTCTTGTGTAAAATAGCTCGTGCTTCGCCACATTAAGCCACGAGCATTACAAATAAAGCGACTGATGAAACTCTCGATGTTAAAAACACAGCTGCCCTTTTTTATCAAGAATGTCACAAGAATGCCAAAAAAATAGAAATAATGACAGCAGCAGACCAGCACGTGTCCGTCCTCATTCCATCCACTCAGACCATCTGTTAGAGCTACAGACTGTGACATCATATTATAGAAATATCTGAATAGAATTCCGCTGAAAATATATTATATTTGTGTTAGTAGACAATGTGAGAAACCAGGCTGAGCATGGTACGCGAGAAAGCTAGGATTTATAATTCACACTCCGATTGTATTTTGTCCTTCAACATTATTTCAACATTAAGTGCATAGCAAGATAGCTCTCCTAACAGTCGATGTTATAATGCTACATAGAGAGTGATATAAAGGTGCTTGTACACCAGGCACATAACTGGAATAAAATAGCAGAAAATAAAATACTGGCGTAGTGCTATAAAGTTATTACATTACGTTTTAGCTTGATTTTGTGTGTGTAATATATATATATATATATATATGATATAGTTGTGCTGGTTGTGACCTTGCAGCGGTTGTTACACTCTTCCTGCATTGTTCATAACTGTTCATAAGACCACATGAGCACTACACATAACGTTGAAGCGGACATTGGAGAGGGTGTGCACTAGGACATTGGAGCGGGTGTACACTAGGACATTGGAGCGGGTGTACAATAGGACATTGGAGCGGGTGTACACTAGGACATTAGAGACATTGGAGAGGGTGTACACTAGGACATTGGAGCGGGTGTACACTAGGACATTGGAGAGGGTGTGCACTGGGACATTGGAGCGGGTGTACAATAGGACATTGGAGAGGGTGTACACTAGGACATTAGAGTAGGAGTACAATAGGACATTGGAGAGGGTGTACACTAGGACATTGGAGCGTGTGTACACTAGGACATTGGAGAGGGTGTGCACTAGGAGGAGTGGGACATTGGAGAGGGTGTACACTAGGACATTAGAGTAGGAGTACAATAGGACATTGGAGAGGGTGTACACTAGGACATTGGAGCGGGTGTACAATAGGACATTGGAGAGGGTGTACACTAGGACATTGGAGCGGGTGTGCACTGAGACATTGGTGCGGGTGTGCACTAGGACCCCGGGGTCAGTCGTGTTAGTCGGTTTCTCTGTGTTATGTAAGCCGTCTGCTTCTGTTGCGGTCTCTGCATTAATGACAGATGGCCACCAGGAGGCGCTTGAAGTCTCCGCTGCACTCGGAGGTGATGGCTTCCTTCAGAGGAACGTCGTATTTCTCCAGGTACATGTCCTTAATGGTCTCCAGGTCAATCTAAGAAATACAGAGAGAGAGAGAGAGACAGAGAGTAGAGAGAGAGAGAGAGAGGGAGAGAGATTTCTTTTTGTAATAAAAGTGTGTGTGATGTTAATATGTTGATATTATGTATGATCTATCTATCTATCTATCTATCTATCTATCTATCTATCGGTCTCTGTATGTCTGTTCTGTTAGCTATCTAAAATGTCTGTCTGTCTGTTGTCTAATCTATCTATTATCTATCTATTACTATCTATCTATCTATCTATCTATCTATCTATTGTCTGTCTGTCTGTCTATCTATCTAAATGTCTGTCTGTCTGTCTGTCTGTCTGTCTGTCTGTCTTTGTCTAATCTATCTATCTATCTGTCTGTCTGTCTAATCTATCTATCTATCTATCTGTCTGTCTGTCTAATCTATCTATCTATCTATCTATCTGTCTGTCTGTCTGTCTGTCTGTCTTGTCTGCTGTCTGTCGTCTCTAATATATCTGTCTGTATGTCTGTCGTCTGTCTGTCTAATCTATCTATTCTATCTACTATCTGTGTCTATCGTATCTGTCTGTCTACTCTATCTATCTATCTATCTATCTGTCTATCTGTCTGTCTATCTATCTATCTATCTATCTATCTATCTATCTATCTATCTATCTATCTACTCTATCTATACATCTGTCCTATCTATCTATTTTATCAGTAAAATCAATCAAATATCGTTTAAATCCATCCATCCATCCATCTATTTCTTTCTTTCTTTCTTTCTCTGCATGTATTTATTTCTTTGGTAGAGTTTTATCCATCCATCTATTTCTTTCTTTCTTTCTTTCTTTCTTTCTCTGCATGTATTTCGTTCTTTGTAGAGGAGTGTTGGGGAGTTTGATGTTCTATACATGGTCGTAACAGGGTAATAACAGTGTTATGAAGTGTGCACTGAGTTAACTGTGCTTTATAAAGTATGTATTGTGTGTTTATTGTTATGATGAGTGAAGTGCTGAGATCATTACAGTCACCTTGTATGACCTTCAGCCCATTCACACACCACACCATCCACCCATAGAGATGGAAAATAAACAAACAGTCATGTGTGTGTGTGTGTGTGTGTGTGTGGTGTGTGTGTGAACACTGCACTTAATTAGACTGAATGGACGATGATCTGCATCTTCTCTTTCATTCCACGCTTCATGTATGATGTGGCGAGTGAAGCAGGACCGGGCCTGGACTCGGGTCCTACCTCAGAGCGGCCCACGATGATACGGATTAGGGTGTCCTCGTCAGTGCCTGCTCCCTTCATAGCTGCGTTCAGACGCCGAGCAAAGTACAGCTGCGGATTCTTAGCACATCGGACTGTAGAGACAAGAGAGACCATATTTATATGTGTGTGTGT
>JACRUU010000026.1:2913273-2982831 GCA_030449085.1 Kryptopterus vitreolus | reverse complement strand
AGAAATGCGTGACCCTAGTAAGCAATTGTGCAGTCAGTGCTTTGATTTTATGCTAGATATTTATTACAGATAAAGGGATAAGTAATGTACGTTTCTGTCACTGAGGTGACTGGAAGGAGGACCCACAGAATGCAAACAGAGGAAGCAAATAATAATGAATGATCCTTAAAAACGGAAGTGAGTTGCAGAGAGTCAAAGAGATGCTGACAATTTCAGCATATCGGAATGAAGCTCTGACCCAAATGAACCAGTTTTGGTCCATACTCTATGATTTGACCCAGAAAAAAACTGACTAGTACAACACGTTTATTATCAAGCGCCAGATATGAAACTGTGCAGACTATTTTTTTTTTACCTCCGCAGACAAACGGGTGCATTCACACATCTGTACTGGTAAATTAATGATCTGGACAGGTTTTTGGAACACCTGACTTTGAGTCATGTGTTCTTTCTGAACACACCATTCAACATTTAGTATATAGTGTGTTAATATAGAAAAAAAATATAAAAACTATTGTACTGTATCATATTGTACTGTATGTGCAATAAGGAGGAAGATCATTTGGAGCATGAGGTTTAGGACGATAATCACTGATGCACAAAGCTATAACACTTCAACTATCAGAAGATATAGCAAAAGTAAAAATATCCATTAGTTAAGTAGAACTACAGATTATCATGTTTTGAAATACTCAAGTAAAAGATGGAGGGCACGGTGGTTTAGTGGTTAGCACGTTCGCCTCACACCGCCAGGGTCCAAGTTCGATTCCCGTCTCGGCCAGGGGGGTTTTTCTCCGGGTTTTCCGGTTTCCTCCTGGTCCAAAAACATGCACGGTAGGTTGATTGGCACCTTGGAAAAATTATCCCTAGTGTGTGAATGTGTGTGTGTCCTGCGATGGGTTGGCATTCCATCAAGGGTGTATCCTGCCTTAATGCCCATAGATGCCTGAGATAGGCACAGGCTTCCCGGTGACCCGAGGGAAGATCGGATAAAGCGGTAGAAGATGAATGAATGAATGAATGAATGAAAGTAAAAGATGACTTTACTTTTGACTTTATTGACTTTACTTTTTACCTAAGTTAAAGTAATTAAGTACAGGTTCAGATATGTAAAAAATATCAATTATTACTACCTGTTTTAGTGTCACACTGGTAACTGGGCCTCACATCATATTAATATACAGTACAAAACGAATTGAAATTTTTTTATTAAATATTGAATGTATACAGGCTGAACAACCACCATATAGAACACAAGCATAGGAAAGATGATGAACAGGAGATCATTGGCTGACTTGTTCTTGTTTCCTTCTAACTTGTGCTTTCTTAGCTTTGTAGGCTAGTCTGTGGTGCCAAGAAATGATACACCAGAGGCAAACTGAGAGAAGGCGCACAAAGAGAATAGGTTGTTGAGCATTACTATAGAAACGAGCCTGGGTTGAAAATGTAAGGAGTAGAAAGTACAGGTATTTGTGTAAGAAATGTAATGACAAAGCAATGAGTGACTACTGTCATAAGTACACTACACTATCAAAATGTTTTGGGACACATGACTTTTCCCAACCATACCTCTATGTGGTTCTTACATATACTTTTGTAGGATGTCATCAGATATGGTAGCATTACAATTTCGCCATGAACTAAAACTTGTTCCAGCATTACAATGGCCCCCTGGGCAAAATGTCCCCATCATGTGTGGCCTGCTATACACTATGTGCAGAATTATTAGGCAAATAAGTATTTTGACCACATCATCCTTTTTATGCATGTTGTCGTACTCCAAGCTGTATAGGCTTGAAAGCCTACTACCAATGAAGTATATCAGCTGATGTGAATCTGTGTAATGAGAAGGGGTGTGGTCTAACGACATCAACACCCTATATCAGGTGTGCATAATTATTAGGAAACTTCCTTTCCATTGGCAAAAGGAGTCAGAAGAGAGATTTGATGGACTCATGTGAGATGTCTTGCAGAGGGATACAGCAGCCTTGAAATTGCCAAGCTTTTGTAGCGGGATCACAAATGAGTGAGTCACATGCCTCCAAATACTCCACAGCGCGGCTGGCCAGTAAAGGTTTAAAAGATGAAAAAAATAATTACATGGCCCCCATAAAGAACCTGTGATCCCTCATGAAATGTGAGATCTACAAGGAGGGAAAACAGTGTCTGGGAAGGCTGTGGTTGCTGCTGCACACAATGTTGATGGTGAACAGATGAAGAAGCTGACAGAATCCATGGATGGAAGGTTTTTGAGTGTCCTTGTAAAGACAGCTATATTGGTCACTCATTTGTTTTTGTTTTGTTATTTAATGTCAGAAATGTTTATTTGTAAGTTTTGTTATATTGGTTTGCCTGGCAAAAACAAATAAGTGACATGGGTATATATTTGGGATTTACATCCCGTATGAAGGACAAATCTAAATCAAGGACCGTAACATTGCACGGTATGGCGAAGCAAACTTTAAATTTGCGTGGAATAACTCAAATGAGGGATCTTCATCACTGAACAGTTTAGTAAACAATGCTTTATCTTCAATCACTTTTGTCCCATGATGTTTGTCTCAACACTTATCTTATTTACCTGAACACAAACGATACCACAAAAAATCATTATGCAATTATACAACTGAATTAGTTGAATATTTTTAAATTATTTTGTTATACATCTTGTGACAGTACTCAAGACACACAAGCAAACACTTCAAACAAAATGCATGCCCAGTTAGCCTAACTGATACCAACTGCTAGCAATAACAAAAGCCTATAATGTATAATGGCCAATCTTTCACTTTCCATTTCATGCCATGCAGAGTCCTCACTGAGGTCTTCGGGACTACCTCTCTATGTGATGATGTTAGCAACGTTTAAATCAACTGGGATCCACCGCCAATCTTTAACAGGAGTAGTTCTCTGGATTTCTCCAACTCTGTTGGAAAAGAAAGACTGATATGACTATCAGATCGCAGAATAGCTCCCAACACTGTTTGGCTGTCCACCAGATGGAACCATTGTTTAACCTCCACTTTACAATGCTTCTCAATGTACTTCCTGAGTCTGGCTGCATAAACTGCACCCCACATTTCAAGTTTAATTGCTTCACCTTTTTGGTCCAGAGGGGTCAGTTTCACCTTGGATTTAACTAGCCTCACCTCAGTGATTACCACCTGAAGTACGTCACAGCACCATAAGACTTATCACTTCTGTCAGAGAATGTAATTCCTCAAGGTTTTCCTTTCCAGTCTGCAGGTGTTAAACTTCTGAGGAAATTTATTTTGACCAGGTGAATATATTCTTCGAACAGCTTAACTGCTTCTTCTCTGAGGCTTTCTGACAGTGGATTATCCCATGTGTCTCTAATTACATTTTCCTTGTCCTGCTTTCATACAAGGATAGCCCCTTTTTGCTTTGGGGGAGGGATCAGACCAGTGGGATCATACAATCCAGCAACGACTCAGCAGCTCTCTTGTCAGTGGATTAGGAATTTTGAACCTGACCTCCTCCGAGAGGAGGTTTTATCCTACTCTCATTTTCCTTCGCTTGGAAAAATTGATTGAGGTCATGATTATTATCTTCATATATATTATATTCATATACTTTATATACATGGGGTATTCTACTAGATATTGTCTTGATCCCTCAGCTGGTTTGGAAGTTTTAGGGTTCTATCTCTGCAACTGACTTAACTGACTCAACACAATCAGGTTTCCAAAGTTGTCCTGATTGGATCCAGTGCTTTATATCAAATCCAGTGTCAGCGAATGGCGGGTGATAAGGACCCAAATGCAGGATGCAAGCCAAGGTTCAAAATAAAGTGTCTTTAATAAGGGGCTGGGCAAAACCAAACACAAAAACAGTTCAGGAGGAAAAGACCACAAATCAGGGGAACAAAGACGGTGCAACACGAACCAAAACAGTCCAAAAATCCAAAAACAAACCAAATATCCGAAAGGCACAACAGGAATCCAGGGACAGGCTTCTGATCTGCGCCCTCAGGCTCTCTGGATCCCGAACCGGTGCTTCTTACTCTCACGCTCTCCTTGTCCCTGCGGCTCTCCCAGCGCTCACGCTCCTGCGCGCCTGGCTTTCTTGATCTCGGCACACTCCCTCGCTCCGGTTCCGGCTCAACCCTCCTCACCACCTCGGCGCTCCGAATTCCAGCCCTGTCCTCCACACTCCGTGCACACCGCGCGCTCCCACTTCCGGGTCTGCCACCACACGCTCCGTGAACTCCGGATCATCTACTCGACTCCCTGCTCAGCACCGGCCCTATTGAATCTCCTGCTCAATCTCCTTATAAGGCACCTTCACTTTCTCTACATTGGATCCTAAACTAACCTTATCTGACTGAACAATCTGACCAACAAGGATCCCGCAGATGAAGCCGCTCCTCCAGTGGAACCTGCTCCTTTAGCAGTTTCTCACCTCCAAACGGCGCAGGAGAAGCAGATTCGTTGCAAATCTTGCTATCATGGACCTTTTGCACACTTGCTTTGCGCCTCCAGTGATGCTCGTCCTCCTACACCTGCTGCCCCGGTCTTTCCTTCACCCGTTGTACAAGCGTCCGCTCCACCTACTGGCCCTTTGGCTATGCGTGAACCGCAACTCGCCCCACCAGCCAGATATTCATTCATCATGCAGTGCTATCTGATCTTCAGTATACAGCCTTCCCAGTTTGGCACTGAACGCTCCCAAGTGGCTTATGTCATCTCCTTACTTTTCTTAAGGTGGGCCACCGTAGAGTGGGAAAGCAAGTCTGTGCGTCATTCGCCACCTTTTCCGCTGAACTCCAAGGTTTTTGGTTCATCCATACCACGCAGAGACACTGCCCGCCTTCTGATTTCAGACACCCAGGGGCATTGCTCGGTGGCAGAATTCGCTGTCGATTTCCGGACCCAGGCCATCGACAGCGGATGGGATGAGACTAGACTCTACAACACCTTCCTCCAGGGCCTTTCCTCTGCCGTTAGAGCTCTACACACAGAACACCCACCATCAGAATCTTTCTTTGTGGTTCTTGTAGACGCATACCTTTTTTCAAATCAATGTTATGATTTGTCTTGTCTTTCCACTTTGTCTGTGATTGAGCTGTTGAGTTTTTCAAGAACATCCTGTCTCTTTAGGAACTTCAGCAGGAGATCGAAGTGATTTTCTGGAATCACACCATTATCATGATTAAGCATGAACATTGCACGAAAATTGTTGATTGCACCAATGGTACCAAGATCAGTCAGATCAAATTTCAACAGATTGGATCGTCTATTACTTTTCTGGGTTGATTTACAGGAGGAATCTTTTCCAGCTCTTCAATAATCTCCATGACTATTGTTACCTTGTTTCCATATCGATTCATCAGCACTCTAAACACGTCTTCAGTACTGCTGTAACTTGACAGCCACAGCTCCTTAACAATTCTGGCATCCAAATTGACCTCTGCTCTGTTCAGCAATGAACTCTGTGTTACTGTGAACTCTTTGTTTCTGGAAACAAGACTATTATTTTGTACTTTTAAGTGCTTTACTCTGCTTCCAAAGGCCTTCTTGTGTGTTGCAGGAATTCATTGTTCCCAGCTGGATAGAGCCTTGCCTGCTCTGCTCACAAGTTTTTCCAAGTGAATCAGTTGAAGTTGATATCCTATCACAATTGACAGCAGCAACAGGTATTGAAATCTGGACAACTTTCTGCACCTCTTCAGGCTTTGCCTCACAATCATTTACAGTCTTCCCAATGTCTGCTTTTTGCTATGTTCCAAGCTCTACATTTTCATCACTCTTGAGTTCCAGCTCTGCAAGAAGTCCCACCTCATAATCATCATTAGCATCAAAAAGTGCTCTTGCATACAGAGGTTTTGAAATTCCTTTCTGAGTTCAGGCTCAATCATTTGACTTGATTCTCGAATTAGGAGGTTAGCTTGCTTGGTAAAACAAATCTTTGCAGAGGTCCTTTCCTCTTGAGTTGATCAACTGACTTTCCCATCTTGTCTTCAAGCTAAGACCAAAACTTCACCTTATTTGCTTGCTCATCTTAATGTTGCACCAGCTTTATTTGTGGACCATCAGAAGCCGTTAATGCTCCTCTCCACAATGGTGGTAAATTAGTGTCAAGTTCTTATGATTTCTTTGACTCAGAACTTGAAAAGAGGCTTCAATCAACTTTAAGTTTGCGTGGAATAACTCAAATGAGGGATCTTCATCAGTGAACAGTTTATTAAATAATGCTTTGTCTTCAATCACTTTTGTCCCATGATGTTTATCTCAACACTTAGCTTACTTACCTGAACACAAACAATACCACAAAAATCATTATACAAATCATATGAATAACAAAATAATTAAACTGAATTAGAATGTTTTTAAATTATTTTGTTATTCATATTGTGACAGTATTCAAGCCACATAACACTTAAACTTTTCAAACAAAACTGCTAGCAATAACAAAGGCCTATAATGTATTGTCAACAGTATGTTTTAAGCAGTCAGTCCATAGTTTAAAAGAGTATCTCCTACCAGTAGCGTCTTAAAGTTGATGAGCACATTGTGGCTTTTCACAATAATCCTTGAACATTCTTGTTTTTCGGATGCAAGCACTTGAAACCCATAAAGGAGAACACAGAAAAGCTCATCCACCCTTCTCACGAAGACTGCAGCATGATTTCAATCAAACACCTGGTCCAGATGACATCATGGGCCTGTGAGACCGATCAATCAGCTTGCAGGCTCCCCCTCATGCTCACAACCATTGATTTTTTATTCCATTTTGAAAAGAGAATAAAATGTTAATATTAAATTTGGTTTAACAATTAATCCTTGGATTTCTCTTGCATTCCAACTCTCCAGTGGTTTACTTTGAAGAGCTGTGTACAGACCAAATTCAGGACGATGTTGAACAAACATCATGGTTCCCTCATGACTAGGGTCTTCAACCCTTTTTCCTTGTATTTTCAAGCATTCATCTACTACGTCAGGGGTGACCAACTAGTAGGAGGCTAAGAGCCACTTTTTTTCTGTGTTACTGCAAAGAGCCACATCATACACATGGGTACACATGAATATCATCCCATTCCCATTGACGCATGTTATGTGAAAGCTCCTAAAGAGCCGCATGAGGCTCGGGAGCCACGGGTTGGCCAGGCAGGTACTAGGTCAACAGCCTTATTCAGTCTAATCCAGCACTCCTGGCCACTCTCTGACTGCTTTGGCAGAACCATAGAAGTCTTTCATAGGTGTTGTGAAAGAGATTGAATCTCCAAAATGTTGTCTTGAGATGACATGTGTGTCCTCACCATGTCTTTGGCATGGCCCATTACTTTTTGCTCAAATAGGTTCTTGCCACTCACCTATGGTGTATCAGTGTGTTTTATCACCTCTAAAGATAGAGATCAGGACATTAAAGAACCTCCTAACAATTAGGTTAAAATTTGATAGAACAGGACTGTGGGGTGGAGTGTTGGGCACCCATATATTCTCTTTGCTCTGCAGATCTTAGGTTTGCAGATATTTGGATGCCTATTTCACTTCCTAGCTGCGTAATTAAATCTGGCATTGTTTGCCATGGTCTTTCTCTATGAGGCACTCATAACTGTTGTGTCACTATTCATGCCTTGGCATAGTTGCACTATTGGTTGATGGGCGACCTGGCGAAGGATCCACATTTTGTTCTAACATACTGTACAATTGAACCCCCCTGGATGCAAAGGTGTCCATATTTAAGTTGCACTGCTTTATCTAACCCAAAGCTCTGTTGGCTGGTGATGTCGATGACGATGACCCTCCCCGGGGAGCGGTTGATCCTTTGTGATCCGGGTCGCGGCACCAATTTTGTAGCAGTCTAGATCTCGCAGCACAAAGATTCTCACGACCCCACTGGCTTCGGTAGGCTACGCCTTCAGTTTATTAAAGACAGGACTAGGGCTGTGCCGGTGACAACCCGGCGGTGTACATGACGTCACACACTAACGTTAAGACACAAATTTCCGTTACAATGATGTGTATGGTAGAGACCTGCACTCCTGCGGGACTCAAAGCAAATGAGTGTGAAGCGGGATAAGAATTGATGGTGAACGCGGGTGCAGGCGGGAATATATTCTAATGTGTGGGTTGCGAGAGAATAGCATTATTTGTGGGACTCCCGCAAAATGGACTTAAAAAAAATATAAATATTAAAAAATACTAGAAAGCAAATGAATCTACTGCAAAAAGCAACAATGTCAGCTAAAATAAACAATATACAGTCACAAGGGTGAGAGCAACTTAAATATTGCCTGCCGGAGAAAATAACATTTCTGCATGAATGGATGTGAGACAAAACTTAAATAACTTTTTTTGAGGGATCGGGATAGAACCTTGTGTGAGGTCTCTAGTACAGGGGTGTCCAAACTTTTTGCACATGGGGCCGGATTTGATGTTGTAAAATGTGGGGGGGCCGACCTCGGCTGACGTTCATTACATAAAGCAACAATATATTTAAACAGAGTTTAGCAAGTGTCGCGCCTAGCGTGCCGACAACAGGCTTCGTCCCGTCGCGTCGTGTCGGAGCCTCTGAGTGATGGCCTCCTAAAGACAGTCCATTTTCCCTTTCACAAATTTACCCCATCTTCGCAATGACACAACAACGTAACCACAGTAGTTCAAAAAACGACAATGCTAACGGGCGTCACCGGACTCATCCACGGGACGGGCGCAGACGGGAACACAGATCATTAAATACGCGGTCCTATTTTACTATCTTTATCCAAACCGGTCGCATGCCCCGCATGGGGCAAGGCAGCAAGCCAATCTGTGTTTCACATTTTCTTTTTTATTTTCATTTTAACAATCAAACATGTATTTTGGTTCATTTGAACATGAATTATATTATCATGGGAGTTCAATGTTCACAGAATTTTTGAATAACAGAATTAAGTCAGAGTTATTTAAATGACAAATGACTTGCCTGCATTAATGTGACGGGTGATACTGAGATCTAGACTGCAGCACAAGTAAAAGTTTACACGGGGTGATGTCGCATAGAGTGTTCCTGCCTCTAGTGGGTAAATTAGGAATAGCAATTAGGAACAGCACTTATTAAGTATATGTGCGGGGTGTAGAGTGCTCCTGCCCTCTAGTGGGTAAATTAAGAACAGCACTTACTAAGATATGTGCGGGCCAGAAGTTATTAATTTTATTACAGAGGCTGCGGGCCAGATTAAGTTTGACCACGGGCCGCATTTGGCCCCCGTGCCGGACTTTGGACATGTCTGCTCTAGTATATGGTTTTTCCGTTAGCGCGGTGACTTTCGACACGATTCAGTAGTGGATCTCATTGGAAAACCAAATGTTACATCCCCGATCTGCAGTCAAATTTATTATTTAATATTTAACTATATTATCTAGGCTGTATTGTGTTGTTTCATTGACGGAAGTTCATAAATAAACATATATTTTTAACTGATGTTTTAGCATAATTTCTGCATTTTTTTTTTTTACATAAAATGCGATCTTTTCTCTCTTAGTTTAGAAGTACAGTGAACTAGGACTTTGTGTCATATACACATACACTTTTACCGGCTTCCGTTATACAGTCGCACGCACTGGGAAAGTAATTCTTATTGTCACGGCTTATTTTAAGGCACCAGCACTACTGCATGCTTCTGTCATGATCGATTTGATAATAGATTCTAGTGATCACTAGATAATGTATGTATAATCTTAATACCAAAAAAAAAGTTCACATAGGTCATGCATTTGCACACACACACACACACACACACACACACACACACACACACCTGTAACTTCATACAAAAAAAATGCAGAAAATCATTTTAATCCAACATCGCTATCAAATATGATTCATTGATTCATTCATCTTCTACCGCTATATCTGATCTTTCCTCGGGTCACGGGGAGTCTGTGCCTCTCTCAGGCGTCTATGGGCATTAAGGCAGGATACACCCTGGATGAAATGCCAACCCATCGCAGGGCACACACACACACACACACTCACTCACTCACATTCATACACTAGGGACAATTTTCCAAGGTGCCAACCAACCTACCATGCATGTTTTTGGCCCAGGGAGGAAACCGGAGAACCCGGAGAAAAACCCTGAGGTACGGGGAGAACATGCACAAACTCCACACACACATATGCCGAGACGGGAATCGAACCCGGATCCTGGTGGTGTGAGGCGAACGTGCTAACCACTAAACCACAGTGTCCCTTCAAATAATGATTGTATATTGTGTAAATTGCTTTACAAATCACATACCTGCAGTTTATTAAAGACAGGACAAATAGCATCACATTGCAAACACACTCAACACTCAACACTCGTTAGCACCTTAGCACATGTATTTAACACTTTGTCACAAACTTACTAAATGAAACAAAAACAACAACAACAACAACAAATGGCGCGGGCGGCAACTTGAATCACCTCATTAACAGAAAACTCACAATATACCGGAAAGAGAAAAAAAATAACGGCAAGTGAATACACAATATGACTCAAACATCAAAAAATGTCATTGATTAATATTAATTAAATTAACAACTCGATATGATAATATTATAACCCCCATGTCACGGAGCACATTTACAACACACCTGTCTCTCTCAAGTCTAAGACCGTTCTGGCAAGAGAAAATAATAACAGGAAGTGACATCACAGAAAATAAAAAAATATTTAAAAACAAAAAAGGATATATAATTTACATGCAGTTTTATATAATTATTACTAATATTATTGGGGTAAAACAACAAAAATATAAAAAAAAACTATACACTGATCAAATCAAAGTGAGACTATTCAAGTATTATTTACTTGGACACTCTTGGACACTCAGTGTCTCTTGGACACTGTATAAGCGACTGGCTTTTTCACCAATCCAAAGTCTACGTGAGGACAATAACACTTCATTTAAAGAGTATAGAAATTTAACGTGAATGTCCTCAAATAAAAGATCTGGTTGTATTTGTTGGTGTAAGAAGGCTCCACTCTTGTGGCTGTTAAGGGTACTGCAGATGCACGAATTTTCACACTCTAACTCATTCATTCATTCATTCATTCATCTTCTACCGCTTTATCCGATCTTCCCTCGGGTCACGGGGAGCCTGTGCCTATCTCAGGAGTCTATGGGAATTAAGGCAGGATACACCCTGGATGGAATGCCAACCCATCACAGGCCACACACACTCTCACACACACATACACACACTCATATACTAGGGACAATTTTCCAAGGTGCCAATCAACCTACCGTGCATGTTTTTGGATCTGGAGGAAACAGGAGAACCCGGAGAAAAAAACCCTGAGGCACGGGGAGAACATGCAAACTCCACACACACATGGCCAAGACGGGAATCAAACCCGGACCCTGGCGGTGTGAGGCGAACGTGCTAACCACTACGCCACCGTGCCCCCCCACTCTAACTCATTAGTGCATTGATTATGGAAATATCATCATTTATGTGTCTACTCAATTGATTGAATTTACATATAAGTATATAATGTTTTTAACACAGTTCGTAAGGTCAGTATGAATATACTGAACTTCCTCCTGCATTCACAAGTGATAGCAAGTGCAGCTCATGTGGTCATTGCATCAGTCTTGGATAATTGTAATAGGAGTGAAAATGTCATTTCTATTTTTCGAATCATGTGTATCTGCAGTATGTTATATAGAGCCATAGCATATTTTTCAATCCAAAATACTATAGCTTTCATAGTTTGCATGATGTTATAAATGTTTTTTAATGCTGCTTAGAGGATAATGTTGATGCTTGTCAAAATTTTTTTTATCTAACCATAATCTAAAATCAACTTCTCCTCAAACATTTTTTGAGTAGAAAAAGTGGGCTGGTCAAACATTGAAACAGTGGAGGTCCACTCCTTTGCCAGGATGTGATGATCATGTTTGGAGGTTGGTTGGAGACTAATCGTAATCAGGTGTACATTAAAGTATAGAATAATTGAATTCTTTTTTTTTATATTACAGTTATTGTGATCATTTAATTAGTAGTAGTTGTTGTTGTTTTTGAGTAAAATACTTTGTTCAAAAGTGCTCTGTAAACAAACATTTGATTTTACCATTAATAAAATTTTTTTTTAAATCACTAATAGATTGATTTAGATTAGATATATCTATTTATTTACTTATTTATGGCCACGAGTCGCCATCTATTGGACTACAGGAGAAATCGGCTGGCACACAAATTGCTTACGCTCTGTCAAAGAGCCCTACTGAGGGTCTGACACGCATTTTATGCACTAACTAGTGCACCAATAGAGTAAGTAGCGATCTGTTTGGGATGTAGCAGGGTATCTATGGAAACGGGTGATACTCAAGGAGGCTTTGTGTAGCTAGTGATCAGTCCCGGTAATAGGCCAAATAATATATATTCTATATATATATATGTATATATTATTTTGTCGGGTTTAAGTTAAACAGCTGTAGATAGCGATTCGATTTGTATATTTATTGCGCAGATAAAGTGATCTGTAATGGATATTTCAGCGTGTCCGAATGAAGCTCTGACCCAAGTGAACCAGTTTTGGTCCATACTAGACGATCTGGCCCAGAATAATCCTGACGAGTACAAGACGTTTATCGAGCGCCAGATGCGAAACAGTGCCGATTACTTTTCGCATCCGCAACCGAACAGCTGTATTCGCACAACTGTACAGGTAAATAAATGCTATGGACAAAAGTGTTTATAACACCTGAGTCTTGGATGTATTTTCTGAGCACCCCATTCAACATTTACTCACCATTTTCTGTTATAGTGGACCGAAGATTTTTGAGTTTGCTTGTGCTAATTGTAATATTTAACTCATGGCATTTTGGCAGATGTCTCCTTCCAGAGCAACTTACATTTATGTCATTGATATAGTGAGCATCCATGGGGTTAAGGGCCTTGCTAAGGGGCCCCATCTTATTCTGGCTGGGAATGTAACTTCAGATCCTAGATCCAATGCCTTTACTTTGACATATAGTAACAGAAAAATTACATGCATCTAAAATGTGTGATCTCTTTCCAAAGCCACATAATGGGATACTGTATGTGAATGTGTGTCGTTGGAAGCGTGTCCCAGCACCGGACTCTCCTACTCACCCTGTTCCTGTGTGTGGAGGACAACTGGAGAGCCTTACTGAACACAAAGGTACACTTGATCATTCAGGGCATTTTGATATAAAAGGTTTTGAGACAGTTATAGAAAAAAAGAAGTAAAACCTTTGAAAGGTACTGCACTTGAAAGTAATAGTTCATATTGTATGTATAGTAAGGAGTACATTTGCGGTATTTACATTTACATTTGCGGTATTTAGCAGACGCCCTTATCCAGGGCGACGTACAGAAAGTGCTTTAAGTCTCAATTCAAGGATAAGATTTATTCAAGAAAGGTTAATACAAACTCAAGTACACAAGAATAGACAGTTGCCCTTTTTTTTTTTTATCCTCCTCTTTAGGAGGATAATCACTGCTTCACAAAGGTATAACACATCAGACTGTTTTATCAGAACAAATGGCAAAAGTATACATATCCTTAACTTAAATAGAAGTACAAATTCTTATGTTTTAAAATACGCATGGACTATATTGACTATACAGTGTGTGTAGAATTATTAGGCAAGTTGTATTTTTGAGGATTAATTTTATTATTGAACAACTACTATAGGGCATGGTGGCTTAGTGGTTAGCACGTTCGCCTCACACCTCCAGGATCCGGGTTCGATTCCCGTCTCCGCCATGTGTGTGTGGAGTTTGCATGCTCTCCCCGTGCCTCAGGGGGTTTTTCTCCGGGTTCTCCGGTTTCCTCCCCGGTCCAAAAACATGCACGGTAGGTTGATTGGCACCTTGGAAAATTGTCCCTAGTGTATGAATGTGTGTGTGTGTCCTGGGATGGGTTGGCATTCCATCCAGGGTGTATCCTGCCTTAATGCCCATAGACGCCTGAGATAGGCACAGACTCCCCGTGACCCGAGGGAAGATCGGATAAAGCGCTAGAAGATGAATGAATGAATGAACAACTACTATATTCTCAATTAAAAGCTTGGGAATGTCAAGGCTGCTGTTTCTCTCTGCAAGACATTTCACAATTTTGGACTTTTAGACAGAGTCTGTCAAATCTCTCTTCTGACCCATTTTGACACAGGAAAGGAAGTTTCCTAATAATTGTGCACACCTGATATAGGGTGTTGATGTCATTAGACCACACCCCTTCTCATTACACAGATGCACATCAGGTGATATACTTCATTGGTAGTAGGTTTTCAAGCCTCTACAGCAGGGGTGTCAAACTCGGTTCCTGGAGGGCCGCAGCCCTGCAGTGTTTTGTTCCAACCCTGCTCCAATATACATACCATGTAGTTTTCAAATAAGCCTTAATGACTTGATTAGTTGGATCAGGTGTGTTTTAATTATGGTTGAAGCTAAAACTCTGCCCTTCTAGAACTTGATATTTGAGAGCTTCCTCAAAGTGTGCTAAGAATTTCTCCTACCTTCCTTCATCTTCTGCTAATAAATATGATTTTGTGGGAAAATATTTTACTACCCTTTTTTTGTTGTTCTAATCGGCTCCAAACCAGGGGTGTCAAACTAACTTAACTAAACTCAAGCATAATTAAAAACACCTGATCCAAATAATCAAGTCATTAAGGCTTATTTGAAAACTACATGGTATGTATATTGGAACAAAACACCGCAGGGCTGCGGCCCTCCAGGAATGGAGTTTGACACCCCTGCTCTACAGCTTGGAGTACGACAACATGCATAAAAAGGATGATGTGGTCAAAATACTTATACTTATACTTTTTATTCAGATTAAATTAAAGAAGTATAAGCTCGGAAATGTGGTAGATACTACCACAACCTGTTTTAGTGTTATGCTGGTAACTAGACAAAACATATTAATATTTTAATTTGATATAAAATGAATTTTAAAAGATTCTTACATAATGAATATATACAGGATGAACTTTGAGCATATAGGACACAAGCAGAGAAACAAATCATGGTCATGTTTACTGAACATCACAGACCTTTTCTATTTCATTCATTTTAGCTGTTTTGTTAACAATCTATCAATGTTCAGGTTCTGTTTTCTTTACCTATGAGAGCAGTTTAAAAAAACATTTTAAGGTCCAGTGAATTGTATTCAGTACGTTTAATGGCACATAAAAAGGAAATATGCTTCTCCGGTCTCTCACCGGAAATAACATCAGCACACCCCCTCTTCAACACCAGCAAGAGACATTTCAAAAACACTAAAACATAGCTACACAAGACATATATTAACAAATCAACACATAGCTTAAATGACTCTTACATTTGCTATACCTCTTGGTGCCTTCTGCCTTGCTCATCCTTATCTTCGTAGACTAACCTACTGTACTGAATAAATGATACACCAGTGGTAGACTGAAAAAGGCATGCAAAAAAATTAAATAGGGTGTTGGGATGAAAACATTTATATTGACATTTCACCAAATAGACTAAAATTACAGTAACAAGCCCTGTTTAAAAATGCAGATATTTGTTTAAGAAATGGGTGAAAGTAAATGGTTGTCCGAAAAATAGTGAAGTGCTGATACCATAAAATTAAAACCACTTAAGTACAGTAACAAATTCAATTTGTATTTGTATAGTGGCTTTTCACAATGGACATTGTCTCAAAGCAGATTTACACACTTATTGACGTAAAAATTACAGAATATTTGTAGTCTATTACTGTTTACCTCTGTTTATCAATTAATTAAAGAATTTATTATTAACAAAAAATAGCTGACATTGTCATAAATAGACTACACTACTGTAAATTAATAGAACATTTGGTACACCTGACTTTTCCAGCCATACCTGTATGTGATTCTTCTCTTAAATATGTATATGATGTGCTTGGATGTGGTAGGATTATATTTTCACTTAAGATAAAAACTGTTCCAGCATTACAATGGCGCTCTGGATAAAATAAGATGCATATGTGGCCTGCTATAGAACTGTGACCTCATTTCTACTGAACGAACACCTTTCTGCTGAAGTGGACTGTTGACTGCACCTCAGGCCTCCTCACTCTACACCAGTATCTGATTTTACTAAAGCCCTTAGACCTGAATGAACACAAATCTCCACCAGAATATTAAAAAATACAAGTGAAGAAAATTGAAGTTTATTATAACAGCAAATTAGGACCATATGAGGAATTGGATATTCTAAAAATGCACAGAACGTTTCCACATTCATTTGTCCATAAAGTTCTTATCACAAGCATTTTTTAGAGTGCAAGCTGAATAAATGCAATCTTTGTTTATGGTAGATATAAAATTATTTACACATACAGTTTTATATATAAAAAAATAATAATAATCGCAAAATAATAAGGCAAATAATGTTTTGTCATTTACAGTATTCTTACATTTTGTCATTTTGTTCACTTTTTTTTTTTACTGTGATTCATTTGGAATACAGAAATATTTTAAAGTGGAAACTCTGTGCCTTTGTTTAGGACTGAATGGCCATATTCAGATTCATGGCCAAAAGAAACTGTCACCAGTTTCATTCATTCATCTTCTACCGCTATATCCGATCTTCCTCGGGTCACGGGGAGCCTCTATGGGCATTAAGGCAGGATACACACTGGATGGAATGCCAACCCATCGCAGGGCACACACACACATTCATACACTAGGGACAATTTTCCAAGGTGCCAATCAACTTACCATGCATGTTTTTGGACCGGGGGAGGAAACCGGAGAACTCGGAGAAAAATCCCGAGACACGGGGAGAACATGCAAACTCCACACACACATGGCCGAGATGGGAATCGAACCCGGACCCTGGCGAACTTGCTAACCACTAAGCCACCGTGCCCCTCTGTCACCAATTTAATGTTCCTAATTAATCCTAACTAAAGGTTTCAATGGCATAAAAAGAAAACACACCCTCACACGAAACAATGCATTCTTTTTTTTTTTTTGGAGGGTACTGTGTAATATTAGTGTTATTAGTCGCTTAATTATGGGCAATCAAAACCCTGGCTGTATGTTAAAGATGCTATTTGTTTTGCAGAGGATTACCAAATAGTGGAGGTAGCGTTCAACCCAGAGGTTCTTCATGGAGCAGAGAAAACACCACAAGATAAGCAGCAGATACACTTACTGGCTCTACACTTCATCCAAATGCAGCATAACCTAAAACTGTCACAACAGTTCACTGTCATGAAGGCCAAACTAAAGGGCACTGTGCAGGATATGAAACGGCGGCTAATATCACTACATCAGACCAGTAAATCCAGAACAGTAAACCATGATAATACACAAACAAAACAAGGTAAATGACAAATTGGTGCCATGCAATTTTAATGTATTTTGTAATGTTTGTTATGAAAAAAGTATTTCCTTTCTTTCCATAAAGAAGAATGTAAAGATGGCCCTCTCTATTTTTATATATGATTTATATAATATATATATATATATAGCCTGTGATTTGTTTTAGTTAGATCTTCAAACGTTTCTCCACAGCTCAGTCATTACTTCAGCAGATCTGTGCACTACAAATGGAAGAAGAGAAAAATGAGTCCAGCATTAAGCTTAATCGGGAGCTAGAGGACAAAGACACAGTAAGGCCAGGTCTTATTGAGGTGATCTCCAGCACCGAGGCTGTTCAGCCTCAAGAGCCGAAACATCAGATGACAGTGTGTTCACTAAGCAGTGACTCGGTCAGGAGGATAAAACTGCGGGTAGAATTGCCTGGAGTAAGCTCTGTGTTCCAGTGCCAGCTCAGCATCAGTCAGGTTAGTGCACTATATTTGCATTTACACTGAGTGTTTTTTTTTTTATTAAACTAGTTGTATAGAAAAATTTCATGTTATGTTTATGTTAAATGCTGTGTTATGTTTAATGCTATGTTTACAATCGATTATAAGCCAGTGAATTGAAATAGGACACATTTTAAACTGGCCCGAACTACCTATGCGTTCAGTACCCAATCAGAATAAAGTATTCAGAAAGAGCTTATCATTTAAGTGAACAATTTTGAACTTATTACATGCTCTTCTTGTTTAAAATCCTTCCATTTATCAGGAATTTATTTTATTATGGTATTCTTCTTTTGTCTTCACAATGATGTTTATATAATTAGGATGACATACTGCTGGAAGTGGAGAAGATGTATTTTCTTAATCTTCGGTTCCCTGAACGAGTGAAAGAGGAAACATGCCATGCAACATTCAACAAGAAGAAACGCGTACTGATAGTCACAGCATATGTACTGTAAATTCAGTAAATAGTTTTCTAGCAAATTATCATCTGCTGCACACAGCTTCAGTATCTACACTGTCCCCTACATCAATTACTTGTAATGACCTTTTGAATGTAAATGAACTCAAGCTGTACAGGAAATGCATCTTTATTAACACTGTGGACAAATGCCAGATGTTTGATTTAACATGGATAAAAACACTGGACAAACATGCACACTATACAAAACATTATTTGCAAAGACACATTCGGTATTAAAATTATAAACATTTCTTTAACAAATGAAGTGGTCCCATCTTTCTTAAACCTAGATTCACATTCCAAAAGAATCAAATATACACTAACAACAGTAATACAAAATCTTGAAAAAAAAAAAAAAAAGAAATGGGACTTACAGTAATTGTTGGATTTAAGGATTTCAGAATGGGAAGCGATTGTATGGAACACATATGAGGATTTAGTGGCTTGATTAAATTACTCACCCCCTCTTTGAATTTCCACATTTTGTAATATAACAGAAAGAAATGACTGGGATAATGTGTCATTACATACAAATACACGTAATATAATACTATTATGTTGTATAATATAATATGTTATATAATACAATTGTATACTATTATACATGAAATCCATAATACTGAACAACTTTTACTAGTTGCATTAGAGCCGATTTATTGTTATACAAGTGTAGGTAAACTTTTACATATTTTATTTGAAAATAATTTAGAAAATTCTTTCTTTTTTTTCATTCACTCCAATAGTATTAGGTTTTTTTTTAATGTAATGACATAGAAATCCCAATAAAGTCCTTGGTAAATGGTTGTTAATGTCAAGAGGTAAGTGGGGTGGGTGAATATCTAGTGTCTTTAAAACTAATGTAATTTTAAAGCTCTTTTGAAAAAAAAATCTGTAGTATTAATAGTTTCATAGATTGATTCTGTAAACAGTTTTTACAATCAGTTGTCACACAAAATTGGACCATTGAATTATACAAGATGATATGGTGAAGATTTGAGTCAAGTTGAGGTATGTACACATAACATAAATAGACTGAGCAGAAATCAAGGCTGTTGTTCTGTCTTCATTTACCTGCCTTCACTATTGTCTTCTTCCACCCAGGCAACAATCTTCCCTTCCCATCCAGGAATTATAGCATCATCTTGGAACACCTGAATTACACATTGTAAATAAGCAGGGCTTCATTACACTGGGCATTAGTTTACTGACATTTCTAAATGCACTGATTCATTAGCCATCATATGCTAAATTTTATACTTGCCTCCTCTTTCACCGTTCCAAACTCAGGATCGAGAGACTTGAAGTGATATCTGAAATTGTTGTGTCTTCCAACAGCTGCTTTGAAATCCTCAAGTGTGACCTCCCCGAGTCTAAACATAATGAATTTAGTTAGAATATTGCATTAAACCTAAGCACTGAGGAAACACGTATATGTCTTTTATACCTTTTAGGGATGTTTACTAGAAAAGGTGTAAGAGAACGATCTGTAAAATAGAGTACTTTGGTTGAGGTTGCAGTGCCTAGCACAGGACTACTGTGAGAGTGGGGTATTTCTGGAGGGGAAAAATAAGAACACATGAACAGTTTATCAGTTTAAATACATACATCAAAGAGCCATTGGTATCTCATTGTTTAAACTTTTGATTGGAAGGAGGTTGTCCAAATTGTACTAGCAATAAGATGAATTTGAATATCATGGAAAAGTTCATTTATTTCAGTATTCATCTCAAATTGTGAATCTCGTGTATTTAATGGAATCCAGTACACACAGGCTGTGGTAGTTTAGTCTTTGGTTCTTTTAATTGTAATGGTTTTGGCTCACGTATCAAAAAATAAACCACCAATTCATCTCGGGCTTAGAGGGATACCGATCGGAAGGTCGGGGGATTCGAACCCTGATGTCCCCAAGCTTGAGCAAAGCCCTCTATACTCCTGGGGCGCTGTATCACAGCGGGTATATGCAACGACAGGATCGATAAAGTATATAATGAAAAATTAAATGAAACTCAAAACACCTCCAAAGGTTTCCTGAGCCTTCAAAATGGCCTCTCGGTTTGGTTCACTAGTCTACACAATCATGGGGAAGACTGGACAGTTGTCCACCGCCTTCACAAGGAGGATAAGCTACAAACATTATTTGCCAAAGAGTGCAAGCATGGTAACGTAAAGTTGAGCGGAAGGAAAAGGTGCGGAAGAAAAAGATGCACAATCAACCGATAGAAATGCAGCCTTGAGAGGCTTGAAATCGATTCAAGAATTTGGATGAACTTCACAAGGAAGTCGGGCTCAGGGCATGAAGAATCACCACACACATTTTACCTGGGTTAAGTAGAAGAAGAACTGGACTGTTGCCCAGTGGTCCAAAATCGTCTTTTCAGATGAGAGCAAGTTCTGTATTTCTGTCTGGCGAAAGGGTGGAGAAGCTCAAAGCCCAAGATGCGTGAAGTCCAGTGTTGTGTTTCCACAGTCTCTGATGATTTGTGGTGAAATATCATCTGCTGGTGTTGGACTACTGTGTTTTTTGAAAACCAAAGTCACTGCACCTGTTTATCAAGACATTTTGGAGCACTTCATGCTTCATTCTGATGACCAGCTTTTTAAAGATGCTGATTTCTTTTTTCAGTAGGATTTGGCACCTGCCCACACTGCCAAAAGCATCAAAAGTTGGTTAAATGACCATGATGTTGGTGTGCTTAACCAGCCAGCAAACTCACCACACCTGACCCACATGGAGTATCTATAGGGTAATGTCAAGAGTAAAATGAGAAACAAGAGACCAAAAAGGGCCAATAATGTCACCCAGCAGTAAACAATGATCACCTCCATGCCAGGCCTCGTCCCGTCGCGTCGTGTCGGAGCCTCTGAGTGATGGCCTCCTAAAGACGACAGTCAATCCAAATTTTAATCTTCCAATGGTAACCACAGCAGTTCCATATCACAGCGTCACGGGCGCAGTGCAGACGGGAACCACAATGTCCTATTTTACTATCTTTATCCAAACCGGTGTGGGGCACGGCAGCAAGCTGTTTCACATTTTCTTTTTTATTTTCATTTTAACATGGCCATGTTCATTTGAACATGAATTATATTATCATGGGAGTTCAATGTTCACAGAATTTTTGAATAACAGAAACGATTATCCACAAGTGCAGGACTAATTTGATATATGACATATCATCAAATATAAATGTTGATTGAACGGTTTATTCTGGAGTGGAGCGAAAATGACAAACTTGTCTGAATTTGTGACTGAACAAAACAAAATTAAGTCAGAGTTATTTAAATGACAAATGACTTGCCTGCATTAATGTGCGGGTGATACTGACATCAATGATGCAGCCAAGTAAAAGGGCCAGTACACGGGGTGATGCCGCATAAGTGCTCCTGCCTCTAGTGGGTAAATTAGAAGTAGCAATTAGGAACAGCAAGCAAAAGGAACCACTATCACGAATTGACTCCATATACAGTAAATGAACATGCTCTCCAGATGGCCAACAATTCGCTAAAATGTCTTTTATTGGTTTTATGATGTATTCACTTTTTTTTGCATTGTTTTGTTAAATATGATCCAAAATAATCACAGTTAAAGGAACCAAATATTTCAGTCTGTGAGCAATGAATGTATTTAATATACAAGTTTCACAATTTGAGTTGAATTACTGAATATAAATGAACTTTTCCATGCTATTCTAATTTATTGAGATGCACCTGTATAATGAGATAGTTGATAAATGCTGATAATTTGATTTTAGTTAAAAGTTTTGATTTTAGAGTAAAAGTGTGTGTGGTATATATATATATATATATATATATATATATATATATATATATATATATATATATATATATATATATATATATATATATCTATATATATATATATATATATATATCTATATATATATATAAATAAATGACATTTGGCAGAGTGGCTTACAACTGAGAAGTTGATGGTTAAGGGTCTTGCCCAGGACCAGAATTAGGCAGCTTGCTGGAATTAAAACTTGTGACCTTGAACTTGCGATCCATAGTCCACTGAGCTACCACTTTCCCTCCCATTTAAAGTGTAAATGTAACAGTAGGAGGTAAAGCTTTTCTTTTAGGTTTAAGATTTCTGTTAGTTTTCCTTAATTACGAAAAGCTTATTTTTTTTCTTTTTATCTTCCTACCTAATCAAGAGGCTGATGATGGAATCACTGTTTATAAGTGCCCCAGTATACCTGCTGTAAGAGATAACAAGAGCTAAGTTGGTAAATGCTATTGGATATTTAATTAATTATAAGCAGATATTTATTTTACTGTTGGAAAGCTGCTGTGGTACAAGGGTAATACCGCACTACACTGCTCATTCACTCTGTACACTATACTACATAACATAGCCTTTTTGCTTAATTTCTTAGTAAAATTTTAATTGAGTCAAACAAAAGTATCTTACTTGTACTAGATGGCCATGACTCTCGATCAGTGTGATTGGCTCTTCTCCCCGGTGATTTGTACAAACCCTTCATTCAGAAACATATTTGAAAATGTACACTTGTAATAAATGAATGTGATGAAATGCAGATTTTTGTTACATAACTCTTGCCTTTCTCTCCTGCCTTTTCTTCAAGTCAGTGGAATGGAGTCGGTCTATTAAGATGGACACTCCCTTCTCCAAAGTGTCCAGTGTGTGGTGCTGAGGATCATGACCACAGAAACTGTTTCTCAGACTGTGCAACGCATCCCTCACCAACTGCATCTCATCACCCTGATACAAATACCCAACATTTGATCATTGTCTATAGCAAAGCTCAAAAATGTTCACTTACAGTCATGGTTCAAATCTCATGTTCTGACTTACCACTCCAAGTGGAAATGGTGAAGAGATCGCTTCCGTCTTATAGCTGTAGCCATTGTTCTCACAAGAATATACCTAACCAAAAAAATCATGAGATATTTTATGTATTATATACAGAAGTACATTCTATTGTGGTGCCAAAAAGCTCCACAACGATAAGCTTGATATTTTGTATTATCTCTTTTTTTTTTTTTACCCCGTGATGATTGGCCTCACTGAGTTTGTGCTCCGACTCCTCTAGTTTAGGCTGATGTTGATGTTGTCTGTCTTTCTGTGCAATTTCTTTCTGAAAGAGAAAGAAGGTTTATAAAAATTGTTTTTCTTTTTTCAAACGTTTCCATAACGAGAGATGTCACCTACTTTGTATTCATTCAGCAGTCTGTCTCGATCACTCAGCTTCCTTTGCAGTTCCATCTGTAAGCAAAGGCTGTTTATATATACATTGTTCTTTGTAAGCCTTCTCACATCTTCACATAGGTTTGTACATGAGGATATGTACACACACCATTATTTGGCATACATATATAATATTTGATTACAGCAAATGGTACTTTCAACTGATATTTTCTACTCACATTCTGCCCTACTAGCTCCTCCTTGTCCATACTGGATCGGAGTAGTTCCTGTTTAAGCTGAAGTACTGAGTCTTCCTGTATTGACATGCGATACTGTAAGGCATCCTAGAGTGGGAGGTGAAGTACATAGACATTAAAGGTCTGGTTTCAACTGATTCGCTGATTTGTGAAACAAACTTTGAGCCACCGAGCCCATTACTCTACCAGAATAACATGAGAAATAAATAAATTCAGCATATGTAGCAACTTTATTTCTATTTGATGTATGTTAGGCATTCTTTATGTAATTATTGCAGACAAAAATTCCAAAGTAAGGTATATTTAAAAAAATCTCTAAGAACTATTATTGTTAAATTGTTAAAGGATCCAATCTTCTACCGCTTTATCCGATCTTCCCTCGGGTCACGGGGAGTCTGTGCCTATCTCGGGCGTCTATGGGGGCATTAAGGCAGGATACACCCTGGATGGAATGCCAACCCATCGCAGGACACACACACAAACACACACACATTCATACACTAGGGACAATTTTCACAAAGGTGCCAATCAACCTACCGTGCATGTTTTTGGACCGGGGGAAACCGGAGAACCCGGAGAAAAAACCCCTGAGGCACAGGGAGAACATGCAAACTCCACACACACAAGGCCGAGACGGGAATCGAACCCGGACCCTGGCGGTGTGAGGCGAACGTGCTAACCACTGTGCCCCAGGATGCAATTTTATGCGCATTAAAAAACAAAACCATAAGAAGTTAATTGCAGTTTATCAATAGATACAACTTTATTGTCATTGCACAGTACAGGTACCCAACAACAAAATGCAGTTTTAGCATCTCATTACATATACTCATGCAAATAACTGACATGAGTATATTTACAGTGAGTAATATAAATATGTGCAGATGTGCAGCAGTCTTCAATTACTCTTCTAATCTCTTTTGGAAATGTGTGAAATTCTTATCTGAGGAAATTATATATGCCATACAGTTGTGGTTGAATAATGTAATTGCCATTGAAAATTCCATGATCATTAATCTAGCACATTTAGGCCTAAATGGTTCTGGTTTACCTTGACTGCCTGTAGATTGCGTGCCTCCTGCTTGTACCTGAGCAATTCCCTCTGAAAGACACATAATGAAGACATTAGGCAAAAAATAGTATACTAAAAACACCCATGCCAATTTTCCCTCTACAGCTCCTCTGTTATTCAATATTCACCTTCAGATCCAGGGATTCTTCCATGCTCTGATCGAAGCGACTGCGAATTAATATCTGTACAAGATATTTAAAAAAAATCTGTTTAAAAATGACACAAAGCCTATGAATTATTCCTGTATGAACGAACAATCAGGTTAAAAGCTACATTTGATGTGCAAGTAAATTACCAGTTGCTGCTCTGCACTGATAGCACTGTCTCCAAATAGAGAAGCTGTTTGCTCATCTTCAGGCAGTGACCCATGAAGCAATAAAGCCTGAATAAAGGAATAAACGCAAAGGCTGTAATTAAGACACAAAACCAGGTCCTGGCTGTTGTGTAAGGCATACAAAAAAGATCTACAGAGCTTCAATCTATTTTTTTTTTCATTTATTAAAAAAATTCTTGTATTTCAAGACTTCTGTGAGTAAACACAGGTAGAATGGAATGCCATTTTCGTGTGATGCATGAGAACTTTATGTCTCGTAACCTGTATGTGACTTTTTACACTTAGGCACAAGTAGTTGAAAGAAACAGGTTGGTGAAAAGATTCAATGAAAAAAATCTTGACATGCCTATGTATATGACATGGGCAAAAGTATTGGGCTGCCTGACCTTTTTTTCCACATGTGCTGCTGAAGACACACAGTTGTATAGGATATTTTTAAAGGTGGTATAATAAAATCATTTGAACTGGTTAACCTAAACTTAATCCAGCATGACAATGCCCTTGTGTACAAACGATGCTATATGATGATATGGCGGACCCTGCAGTCTACCCCCGGCTTCCGAACAAGCTGGGATATGCGAAGAAACAATTTCACTATGCTGTAATGTATATGTGACAAATATTCTGTTCGTTTTTAAATGTGGTATGCGAGGCTCAAAAACAAATACCATACTTATGACAAGGTGGGAACATTCATCTGGCAATATATGACTGTATCTTTTCTAAATTCCAAAATTTAAAAAATCACATTTACTTAAATAGTTTATGCGGTATGTAAGTGCAAAAAAACTAACTTGAAGCCTTGTCACCATCTTTCTAGTCTCCTGCATCTCCTTCTCCAGCTGCTCCTGCTGGATATAAAGCTGCTCCTCCCAGGAGCTCCCATCTACTGTCCCAGTGTTTTCTGGCCCCGGGGTTGGCTCATTGTACAACTTTACAGTATCTGGAACTAGAGCAAAAAGAATGTTGAGTGACGCATAAACATAAGAATGAAGATGATTATTGATCTACACTGATTTCCATCATACCATTCAGACTTTGTGGTTGCTCTGTGTGGTTTCCCACAACCTCACCCTGTTCTTTAGACTGCCCGATAATATACTCCTCTTTAGGTGTGTGTGTAGGACTGGATGAGCTGAGACTGTGGAGGTACAGCAAACAAGTGAGAACATTTCAATTACATCATTGAAGAGCATTTAGTTCAATGCTTGTCTATAAGGAGCTGAATATTTTTAAACCGTTTATTGGATGTTCTATGACTGCTCTGTGCATTTTTAATGCTGATTTCACAGCATTAAAAATCTTAAAATCCATTTCCGTGCACGGTTTTGCTTTCTACCCACTGATAAATGATGCTGAACTATTTCACAAGATATTTCACACTCAGAAAAACGTCAATAGATGTGAAAGGGGAAACCCCTACAAACCAAAATCTAAAATGTCTTTATGTGCTGAAAATAACTTACAATGGCTCAAAAAACAGTTGAATAGAAAAACGTGTTTATATTTTTATTTATTGACCTTTCATGAATATTACAGGTTTATCTTTTTTCTTTTCTTTTTTTTTTTTTTTTTACATGAGAAAAAAGTTTACAATGAAACACAATTTGTCATGTTATGAAATGTCATGGTATACTTTTTTTACTTTCATAAAAAGAAATTGTTTGGTACAGAAACCACTTGGGTTCAATAATTCATTTTCTGCCACAAAAACAGAAAGACAATGAAAAATGTCATGTCACATTTCATAATCCTGTTCTTTTCACAATAGCTTTTGTAGAGTTGCTAAGGAACACAGAGACATGGACTGATGATGACAAATCCACACAATTCACCATGTGACGGTGAGACTGCACAGTCAAAATGCAAGTTAAATGTAGAATCACTTTCTTAGTTTATTCTGGTGCTCTGCAATTAATGACTAATTAAATTGTTGTTCAATAATCTACTGACTGACAGACATCATTATTTTGGAAAATGATCACATATTATCTCTATGTTTGAAGTAGTCTGATGAATAGAATCATTATGCAAAATGCATTTTGTACCCTGAACATATATACTCTGGTCCAGGTCAAAAACACAATGGTTTGTGGTTGCTGGGCAGTTTTATTTCAGTACCAACACCCACAGCTAAGGCTCACATGGAAGCTAAAGCAACCGGATTATCCATAGCAAGTAGAAAAATGAATTATCTGAAGGCTGATTTACACCTGATTTACCCAAGGATGCCTATCAGATGAAGGCAAGATTCTAGTGCTGATGGATAACAATGCAATGGATTATAACTATAACATTATCATGGTCTATATAAATATATATTTTGTATATGTTGGCAAATTAAGAATTATGAATACCTTGAGTTTCAGCCAATATCAATACATAGTAGTTTAATAAGGCATAAATAATGCATAGTTAAGCACTACAAAGCATTACGCAATAACAATAACTAAATTCCTTTTTATAATTTAAGATATCTTTTGTGATATTGTTGGTATTGGCCCAAATCCAAACCCTGGAAGCCTGGTTTTGAGCTTTGTTAATAATAGTCAACTTTAAGCACTGATTGAAAGGTAGCCTGAAATATGAGATCAATTAAAACAAACAACATGAGCAAACATGTAGAATTTCATTCGTACCATTTCATCTGTTTGGCTCCCATCCTTGTAGCTGCTCTCCTAACCTTCCATGTCGTTTCTTCTGAAGGTGTGGTACATAGTAGGCTAGGACAAGACCACAACAAAATGAAGCAGCCCCAGTCAAAAGAGCAGGCACGTTATTCTGTATAACAAAAGCAGCCTGCACTAGACTCTCTGGTCCAGTGATGGGAATCAGCCCTCAGACATGAGGACAAATTCCAGCATAAACAAATCCAGATCTTGGCTTGTTTTGGTAAATCCTCCAGAAAAGGACACCTCAGTCAACAGGGCTTAAATCCATGACACAATCCTCTTTAGAATAAAGTAAAATGACCACCATGTGGGTAAGTATCTGATATATGAGACATGAGGCATTCCTGCTTTCATTTCTGAGCCATAGCAAGAAAGAAATGAAGAACGGGATTGTATTCCATGCTCGGTGGTTGCTGAATTTCACATGTTTCTTCAGGCATGTTGTGCCTTTTCTCTCGTCTTCTTTGGCAGATTTCTTGTTCTCTGCGATTAGAAAAAAAAGGATTAGTTTCAGGTCTTCACGTCTCACGCTCTTGTTCCTGTTCAGATGGCTCAGCCTGGTGTGTTTACCCTCCCCCTTTATCATCTCCTCCTTCTCTCCCACCCCTCCCTCACATACCAAGCAGCCCCCACCAAGGGGCTGGCCATTGGGTATCTGGACACAAAATCCTTCCCTAGGCAGAAAAGCTGTTCAGCAACTTTTTATATTGTGTGCATATAATAGTGGAATGTATTATTAGATGCAGATTTAAATTCTTTCTAGAAAATGAAATAGCATCTCACGGCAAATGCTATTACTATCAAAAATGATACATTTTTACATATAGGAATAGTTCTGTTTTGTTAGGAAAGTGAACTGGTGCACATTTACATAGACATGAGTCCATCTGCTTCAAAGTGCACTAACCTCAATTGTTGTGAATGATATAACATTTCCAGTGTCCAGTTCTTTTGGGAACTTTCTAAAAGCCATTTCTGCAAGTCAGCATACATCATTATCCTGATTTCTTTTTGCCCTCAGGAATATTTGCCACAGGTTCCCCACGACTCGTTGGAATATCGGATAGAGCGGTAGTAGAAGATGAATGACTGCATATTTGCTAGTGTACAAATTTAGTAGTTGTTTTGTGAAATAGCCTTGTACTTTGTAAATATGACGCTTGCATGTTAACAATATTGGTCAACATCATAGTTTTCGTCACAATTATAATGTTTTATTCCTTTTACACAAATATCCCTCTTTTTTCTTTCACTCAGCATGACTGGCTTCGTCTCCATAGTAACAATGGCTGAATATCGTGGGTAATGCTGATGCCACATGTAATCATTTTTCACCAGAGAATATGGCAAACCTATTTTATAATTTCTATGCTGTAATAAATGTCTATAGTTACACTAATTCTGATCCCCTAATTAAATGTTGAATAATAGTGCTTGAAGATTAAAGAATGAATAAGTATAGAATAGAATAGTCTTAATATGTCACATATACTGTACATTAGGGTACCGGTACATTAAAATTATTTCTTCACATATGCCAGCTGGTTAGGAAGTTGGGTTCAGAGCGCAAGGTCGCCATGATACAGCGTCCCTGGAGCACACAGGGGTAAGGGTCTTTCTCAAGAACCCAAGAATGGTCGCTTGGCTCTACCCCGGCTCAAATCCCCAACCTTTTGTATTAATTAATGTATTAATAAATTAAAAATATAAATAATATGAATATACTCTATATGCATACATATAAATATAAAATGAGTGTGTGCATATGTCGGGATGGTGCTTAACTCACGCTGAGTGTTCATAATGGACATTAGGATGCCATGAGCCTTGTATGAATGAATTATTTGACACAGGAATGTTTCAGATGTCCTTATTGACTTGCTCAACTGCATTATTCTTTTCCTATCCATTTCTAGTTAATTTTATTCATACCGCATCACACATTCTCAGGATTGTTTCCATGGTAACTTGAGGACAATGTGCTGAAAATGTGTCTGAATTGTGATATAGTTATTTTCAGGCTTCTCATACTTTTATATGATATGGAACAATGCTTGTCAAATACAGAGGTTTAAAGTGTGTGCGTGTGTCTGGGGACGGGGTTGATGTGTGTGTGTGTGGTGGGGGGGGGGGGGCAGATTTAAATGTCTTTTGGCATCCTGGGTCATTTAAATGTACGACTGCTCACCTCTGCAGTGCCACTCATTTTGTGAGGCATAGTATTATCATTCTGCCTGAGTTTTCAAATGACCTAGACTGAAACAATCATCCTTGTTTCATCCAGTATCCCCCTGGTGTGAATCTCCACTGGGCTCCAGCCAATTTCCAGAAAGCCAAAACTATTCCGCCAAAACCTGCTCAATATCTTTCAATAGGTGTGAGCAGGTTGGCATGAGTAATATTAAAAATTAATCTATCTCCATAATGTTTGATCCAGAATGTCACAGTTTTAGCCCCACAATTAATTTTCTCATCATTGTATAAAGGCATGTCAATAACAACTGTAGTTATGAGCAAGAGCTGCATATCCATAGGAAATCAAATTAACTTAGGACATAAAAGAATGGACATGCTAATTTGGAGCATGCCGCTTTGTCTCTTTTCTCAGAATTTTTCCTATTGCAGATGTTTGAAAAGTTATTTTAGGATCTCTGGGTACTACCAACTGGCGTCATCTAAGTCAGTGGGTCATTACATTTACATTTACATATACAGCATTTTGGCCGACGCCCTTATTTGAATGTTAATGCCGGAGTGCTCAATAGAAAGCAAAAATCCTGCATAAAAACAACCTTCACTTGCACAAGCCTGCCGTGTGTTCAAATTCTAATATCTACACATCAGCCAAATGGTTATAATATGGTTATAATATATAATGGTAAAGTCAAGATAATGATTACAATGCAACATCTGGGTGATAGAAAATATGTTCTGTTTCAGTCTCATTCATTCATTCATCTTCTACCACTTTATCCAAACTTTCCTCAGGTCACTGGGATTCTGTGCCTATCTCAGGTGTCTCGGGGCATCAAGGCAGGACACACCCTGTATGGAATTGCAACTCATCGCAGGACACACACACACACATTCACACACTAGGGACTATGGTGCCAATCAACCTACCGTGAATGTTTTTGGACTGGGAGAAATGGAGAACCCGGAGAAAAAAACCCAGAGGCACGGGGAGAACATGCAAACTACACACACACACACACACACACACACACATGCGTGACTCGAACCCAGCTAGAGGTGTGAGGAAACGTGCGAACCACTAAGCCACCCTGTTTCAATCTCATCAACACAAAAAGAGCAGTCGTTAACATCAAGACCAAATCGACATCTTAACACCTCTCTGGAGGGATATATTCCATACATAATTTTAACATGAACTTACATTTACATTTGTGGGATTTGGCAGACGCCCTTATCCAGAGCGACTTACAACTGAGCACTTGAGGGTTAAGGGTCTTGCTCAAGGGCCCATTAGTGATAGCTTGGTGGTGGTGGTGAGAACTTCCTTTACATTCGGCGCAACTGGGTCTTTCAAGTAGTTTGTTCTTAAACTTTTGACTTTCTTTTGTGAAACATATTGAAAAAGTAATTGCTTATTTGGGGGGCAGGGTGGCACACCGCCAGGGTCCGGGTACGATTCCCGTCTCGTCCATGTGTGTGTGGAGTTTGCATGTTCTCCCAGTGCCTCAGGGGGTTTTTCTCCGGGTTCTCCGGTTTCCTCCCCGATCCAAAAACATGCACGGTAGGTTGATTGGCACCTTGGAAAATTGTCCCTAGTGTGTGAATGTTTGTGAGTGTGAATGTGTATGAATGTGTGTGTGTGTCCTGCGATGGGTTGGCATTCCATCCAGGGTGTATCCTGCCTTAATGCCCATCGACATCTGAGATAGGCACAGGCTCCCCGTGACCCGAGAGAAGATCGGATAAAGCGGTAGAAGATGAATGAATGAATTGCTTATTTGAAGAAAAGGGATAGAATACACTGGTCCTGTGCGTTCATCCTTTCCCCTCGCTCTTGCCGGTTGCTGTGTCTCCTCTCCACACCGGAGCGCTGTTTCAGCTCCAGCGCGTCACAGAAAAACCTGTTTCGGTCCGGAACTTTTTCCGGTTGGAGACGTGGCTCTGCTACTCTGTACGGCTGCGGCTCGGGTTGCGTGCGGCACCTTACAGGGAAATAAACAAAAGACCGTGTTCTATCCCGCAGGCGTTTGCTGCTTTGCTGAAAGTCAGTGAGAAACCCCAGAAGTGGCATTAAAGCGCCTTACCACGGATAAAAAATGGTAACGAAGAGTTGATTCTGTTATTATTTCAGCTCAGGAAGCCGGAACAGAGTGCGTGAATTAGCTCCCGGCTAACGACTGACAGCAGACTGCGCAGGTGTCACAGCTGTTCAGTCTGACAGCAAAAACGCAAAGATTTACTGATGGTTATTTCTAAATAACTTTCCTTCACTATATTTGACCCTAATTTGTCGGATGTCCTCGCCAGCTGGTTGCGTGTTAATGTTGGCTAACGTTAGCTAGCTAGTTAGCTAACCAGCTAATGCTAATATGTACAGTCGCTTTGTAGCCAAATGTGTAACATGTTATGATTATAATCTTTATTTGTATCATTTGTGATTCCTTTAACCAGTTAATCAGATCACAAATATATGTCCCTGTAAAAATCGGTTGATGAAGGATGACAAATGTAAGACACAGTTCAAAATGAGCCAACTTACAAGTCAGATGGAATTTTTTTATTCGCATTTCATTTGTATTTAAATATTTATTTCCGTTTACTCGAATTAGACAACATCAAATAATTCGTTCTAGTATTTATTTTGAAGTTGAACCTCATTCTTACAATGCATGGGTTTAATATGTACTAGAAGTTATTAATAGCAACATATAAAGTAAAAACAAATTGTAAAGTCGCATCTAATTTACTACAGTGATAATTAGAAAATATATGTTAATTATTAAAACACACACACACACACACACACACACACACACACACACACACACACACATTATATATATATATATATATATATATATATATATATATAATCTTGTTTATCTTTGGCCAATTCATTGATGGATTGATTGAACTTTTGTACCGAGGCACACAGACATTTTTGTTCATCTGTCTCTCTGTGTATTTGTCTAAAAATACATCTCTATCTATTTGCATGTCCGCCTGGCTATATATTTTATATTATTCTATATATCTGTCTTTTTGTCTAGTTATGATTTTAAATACTTGAATCTGATTGGTTGTGTCATATGCACAAAATTGTCAGATCTCCATTGCAGCTGTATTTGTTCTGCAACATGCTATTGACCTGATAGCACCTTCTATTGGGGCCCGGTTCCATTGTCACCATCATCCCTAAAACTATTTGAGATTCTTGAGTTTTAAATATACAAAAAAATATTGAGTCAGGCCTTGTAACAATTTACAACTTACAAACTTATCTGAAGTTCATTTAGAATATTACTATTGGAGAAGAAAATCAACTTTAACTCACCTGAGAGCTTATGATGAAATTAAAACGGTTAATACCTGGAATTAATCATCTGCTTATTAGGTACTGGAATTTTGAATCATTTTAAAATGTTGTTTTAGGTGCTCTTGGCAGCTGCAGTGTGCACCAAGTCAGGGAAAGCCATAGTGTCACGGCAGTTTGTAGAGATGACTCGAACTCGCATCGAGGGTCTCCTGGCTGCCTTTCCTAAGCTGATGGGCACGGGGAAGCAGCACACCTTCGTTGAGACTGACAGCGTACGTTACGTCTATCAGCCTTTAGAGAAACTCTACATGGTTCTTGTCACCACGAAGAACAGCAACATTCTTGAGGACCTGGAGACGCTACGCCTTTTTTCTCGTGTGGTATGAAATCATTTCAGCTGCGTTTCTCATCCACACTGGATTGTAGTTATTATAGACATGTTTGTGTGTGTTTTTCTTTATTTCTTTAGATTCCCGAGTACTGCCGTGTACTGGAAGAGAGCGAGATCTCGGAACACTGCTTCGATCTCATATTTGCTTTTGATGAGATTGTCGCATTGGGTTACAGGGAAAACGTTAACTTGGCCCAGATCCGAACCTTTACTGAAATGGACTCGCACGAGGAGAAGGTCTTCCGTGCTGTCAGAGAGGTGAGGTGTCTTGGTTCCGTGGGGTATTAGAAATACCCCAACATAGATGTATTCATAAACTTTGTATATTTCCACATTTTGCCATGTTATAACCACAAACTTGAATGTATTTTATTGGGATTTTAAGTGATGGATCAGCAAAAAGTATCGTATAATTGTAAAGTGGAAGAAAAATTATCTTTTTTTTTTTATTTTACAAATAAAAATCTGAAAAGTGTTTTTTTTTTTTTTTTTTTAAAGATCATGAGTGAATAAACTGCATCATAAAGACTAAAGAAAACAGAGATAGAGATAAAGTAGTTTTAAAGCAGGCTCAGGTTATAAAAACATCCCAAGGTTTAAACAGTTCATAGAGCACAGTTCAATCATACATCCGAAAATGGAAAGAGTATGGCACAACTGCTAACCTACATGGCTGTCCACCCAATACTGACAGAACGGGTAAGAGCATTGATCCAGAAGGCCTGTGTTTATTCTGGAGGAACTGCACAGATCTACAGAGAACTGTGGTTATAGCGTGACAATATGTGGAAATTTTCAACGGGTATGAATACGACTGCAATGCATTATAAATCCCTTACTAATGATTTACTGATTTGTTCATCAGACCCAAGAACGAGAGGCAAACGCAGAGATGAGGCGGAAGGCTAAAGAGTTGCAGCAGGCCCGACGGGATGCAGAGCGATCCGGCAAAAAGGCACCAGGCTTCGGTGGTTTTGGAAGTTCAGGAATGAGCAGCACAGCGACCATCATCACAGACACCGTGATGGAATCAGAGAAGCCAAAACCTGCTCCCGTATCAGTTAGGTATGTGTACTTAAAAGACTCGACGACTTGATCTGTCGTTTCATCCGTACTCAATGATATGAACAGAATGAAAGTGTGGTTGTCATCTCCCAGGCCCAGTGGTCCCAGTAAAGCACTGAAGCTTGGGGCCAAAGGAAAGGAGATTGATAACTTTGTAGACAAACTCAAGTCAGAAGGAGAAAACATTGTGATACCCAGTGGGGGAAAGAAAGCTTCAGAAGTGTCTAAAGTCCTTCAGCCTCCCGTGAATACAGAAAGGTACAATTCATACTTGCATAGAATATTCTCCATAAATATTATGCATAGAATATATTGTGTACATGTGTCTTGTATGTATATTGAACATTTTCCTGTAACTCCTGCTGTGCAGTGTACATCTGAAGATAGAGGAGAAGATCTCTCTGACCTGTGGACGGGATGGTGGGCTTCAGAACATGGAGATCTTGGGGATGATCACTCTGAGAGTCTCTGATGACAATTTTGGCCGTATCCGGTTGCACATAAACAACAATGACAAGAAAGGAGTGCAACTGCAGGTAATTTTCCTTTAAATTAAATTGCATATGATGAATTTGGAAAATGGATCCCTGGATGCAGGGAATTTGAGAACCTCTGGTGTAATTTGCACAGTTGTTTCCTTTAATGAGCAGCCGTGGACCTAAATAAGTGGACCCACATCACACTTTTGCATGGACTTTGTTATTTTGCATTTTCAGACCCATCCTAATGTAGATAAGAAGATGTTTAATGCAGACACTTTGATTGGACTAAAAAACCCAGAGAAGGCTTTTCCGCTAAACAACGATGTGGGTGTGCTCAAGTGGAGGCTGCAGAGCACGGATGAGTCCCTCATTCCTTTAACCAGTGGGTACCGCTTTAAATTGATTCATAATTTTTCAGAATTAGTCCTTTTGTTTTGGAATTAGGACTTTTATAAATGTATGTGTTGTAGTTCACCTGTTAATGGTAGGCATGTTTTATCTGTAGTAAACTGCTGGCCTTCAGAAAGCGGAAGCAACTGCGATGTCAATATTGAATATGAGCTCCAGGAGGAGGGCCTTGAACTCAATGATGTGATCATCACCATCCCTGTGCCGTAAGTTCCTGCTGAAGCATTATTACCCGAGGGCCCTTCCCCAAATGTGGCTGAAAAGAAAGGTTTAGCATGTTGTTGGGAGATGTCAAGCTTAAATCCTAATTATTTGAGTTATCCGTGGTCGTAGAATATTAGATGAAATTGGTTGTCTCAGTGGAAAGAATGGCATCCACTTTTCCGCTGAATTTTGATGCAGCTTTAGAAAAAAATAAATGCTGTTATTTCCCATAGATCTAGAATATGGATTTTCCTTGTTTGTTTTATATTTTTTCACCCTACTGTTGATTGTTTGGTTTTGATTGATTAGAAGTTTATTTTCTGGGAACCGTGGCTATAGTGCTATCGAACCCTAAATTCCAGTGTAGGACTTCGTCCCAGTTTGGTTGCACTGAACTTGTAAATCATTATATAATACTAGAATGTCTTATTAACAATATAAAAATGTAGTATTTGACTAAAGCACATGCATAGACACTTTGTTTCCTGAACAAGTGAGGACCTGTGGACAAGTGTTCCCATTCAAAGGTTCACCGCAACTGACCCTAGACCACCATGTAGATGAGGCCAAATGCATCAGGGTTTAAGACACCGCAGTCAGTTGATGAAGCCAGTGGAAACAATTACCCCTTAATATTTTTACATTTTATATAAAGAGGTTTATTTGGCATGCCCATTCCACCACATAAATTGTGTTTCATAGTTTTATATAAAAAAAAGATTGGGTAAAATGTGCATTTATAGAAAGATAATCAGTCAACCATTTTATTATTTATTTATTTATTTTAAATATAATTTCTATCTTGCATCCCAAATTTGCAGGTCAGGAGTAGGTGCCCCGGTTGTCGGAGATCTCGATGGCGAGTATCGCCATGATAGCAGGAAAAACCTTCTTGAATGGTGCCTGCCTGTCATTGATGAAAATAACAAAAGTGGAAGTTTGGAGTTCAGCATAGCTGGGAGGCCAAACGACTTCTTCCCAGTTAACGTCTCATTTGTGTCTAAACGCACCTATTCTGACATTCAGGTGAGCTCTATTGTTTGGAATACGGTGCTAGTTATGATAATGACTAATGATGACTCAACAAATCTATTTCTCCTTATACATTAGGTGGCCAAAGTGACCCAGGTAGAAGGGGACAGCCCGGTGAAATTCTCCACCGAGACTTCTTTTGTTGTCGACAAGTACGAAATACTCTAAAGACTTTTAAAAAGGAATGTTTCTAGCCTGCCTGCCTACCTGTGTAACAGTTTGGACACAGTGGAGTGTCTAAACCTCTCCAAATGGCGTGCAGTATTTGTGTATTTGTTTGTATGGCAAAGGAAATTCTATATGTTTATATAAAATGAATCTAAGAGGTAAACGAACCACATCCTAACATAAATACAGATGGACCTTGAGTTTTGTTACTTGGGCCTAAGGACATCGAGATGATATCTCACCACATGGTCTTGGTGTATAGAACACTCACAATTTGGGCCTGAGTCTTCAGGAAATAAATGATAGTATGAACTTCAGATTTGCCCCAGTATAATATATTTTCTATATTGTAACTTTACATATATAGAGCAGCACATTGTTATATAGTCAGGAAAAAAAAGTGTTTTTTTTTTTTCTGCAATGAACTTATATTGGCTCTGGTGAAATATAAATAGCTTTCACTTTTTCACTGTGTTCTGTATTTAGGAGGGCAGTTCTTTCTCTTACCTCTGTTTTTTTTTTTGGCTATGTTTTGTAATTTTAAATATCAGTACATAAACAGCCAGGGCACTTTTCCCTTTACATTTTAAATCAATTTACTTTCTGCATAAATAGTTTCCATATAGTAAGACATCAGCAAGGGTTTCATCGACAGTACCCGATTGAAATGCTTTCTTCTGCCCTGATGGCTGCGGTCGTAAAAAGCTGTAAACTATTTCAAAGGTCTTCAACACACTTCATTCACTAACACAAAATGGAGGCCTAAAAGGAGCCCTGATATTCGTCTTTTATAAATCTAGTAGTTCACAATCTTAAACCCTCAAATTTTATATATCTGATTTGCACTGGGATTTTTTTTTTCAGTGCAAATCTAACATTGATTCGAGTGAAATGTGATTAAAACAGCCAAATCTGTATGATTTCGCAAGCTGAAAAGCCCTCTCTGATTGGATTCTTCATTCACGTTTTTAAATATTTAAGCACTTAAATCTTGCGTTAGTAGTAAACAAGTGTTGACAATATTTAGCTATTTTTGATCAGTTTTCTTTTAGAACACCAAAATATTAGTCCTCTGATATGTGTTGTTTTTCTTGAGTGGAAACTATTTTCTCAAAGATATCATTTTTGTATCTTCCCCCCCCAAAAAAAACTGTCAGATAAAACTTTTGGAGGGGTTTATTTAATATCCAATGGAGAGATGAAAATGATAACATTCCAGCTTACAATGACTTGTTTTGATATTAAAGCATATTGCTTGAATATAAACTTGAGGCATGTTTTATGAGTTGTCTGATAGTTTCAATATTATATTTGTGGTTGTTTTACTTGGTTGGTTGATCATGAGCCTGAGAAGGGGGGGGGAGCCCTGTAACAATTTTTATTTGTTCAAAGTTAGTTTTAGATCCTTCCCCATTCATTAGCATGTGATGACAAATATATATATATATATATATATATATATATATATATATATATATATATATATATATATATATTATACAAATGGTTTGGTTGCTTTGGTGATGGTTATGTTTGTATTTATACTAAAGAAAATATATGCAGTATAAACATCAACAAAACGTGCATTGAAGCATGTTGTGAAAGCCACTGAATGCATATGCAATGAGAATCAGAACAGGACCATGGAGCAGTGGGTGAAGGTGAACTCGTCTTATGACCTATGCATTTCTTTCATATAAAACGGACCATTCTGCATGTGTCTGTCGAATTGTAAGAGCTTATATTTTGTAGCAACAGTGTTCCCTAATCGCAATGTCCTCTTTTTGTGGCACACTGCAAATATCTAGGAATAGTAATGTTTACGGGTCCAAGCTGTTGACCTTTCCTTCAAAAATAACCGCATCCCAACAATGACTGTGAGAGGAGCTAGACAACCATGTCTGATCAAGTCTCTGTTTTAAAAAATACTAAATGATTTGCTGATAATGTTGGTCCTAGATACAGTAGAACACTTTTTATGGAGTCCTTGCTTTAAGGAATTAGAGCTGATTGAGTGCGACGATGAAACTACACAATACTGGGTTGTCCACTTACATCTTTCAGGCAATACATTATGATTATCTTCTCTTCTTTACTGCACTTGTTTGCGGGAATTTGAAGTTATAAGCAGGAAAAATATAAGCGTAAGGATTTGATTGAGTTTGCCAAGGGCCAAATTGTAAGTGGGTCCGAGCATCTCCAAAACTGCAGCCCTTGTGGGATGTTCCCGGGGTTCAGTGGTCCGTTTGTATCAAAAAACTAGTCCAAGGAAGGAACTGTGATAACTAGGTGACGTGTGGCTACGGTTCAGTGATGCACATTGGAAGAGAAGGCTGGCCCTGGGAAAGAAAGTGCTGTTAATGCACAACGCGTCAAGACTGTTTTGGAAAGCATAAAGGGGACCAAAACAATATTAGGCAGGTGGTGTTAGTGTTGTGCCAGAGTGCTATTGTAATAATATAATAGCTTTAATAAGCAGTAGGTTGTTTACAAAGCAGTAGCAGATAAATAAATAAATAAAATTCTAAGCATTTGAGGCACTGAAGGACATAAGGACAAATTGCGTACCTTTGCCACTAGTTGGCGCTATACAACGAAAAGTGAAAAGTTATTTTTTTCTCGTTTAGAGCCGTTAATTGGCAAAACTTTTTGGATTTGACCAAGGATTCGGGACATACGTAGATGTTTCACGAAGATATCTCATTGCGTTCAGGAGTTATAGCCATTTATGTGGCCCCGCCTACGTGGAACTCTTAGGTGTGCCATTGCAACGATGAGTCGAAAGTCCAATGTTTTTTTTTTCCATAATTATTGATACTGTATGTCTACTGAACATTTCTACACTGGTTTTGTCCTGATGCCACACAAAAAAAACTAGGACTAGCTCGCAAAAGCAGGTTTTTAAAATAACCAATTCTTACGGAAAAAGCGGACTTCGCATTTTCTGCGTTTTTACGCAGGGATTCCATAAATATAAAAGTTTTGAGTGTACGATCAATTTTCTTCGAGCTATGACCAAAAATGTGTGAAATTATTTTGGGGGGGATTATAGCGCCCCCTTGTGTCCAACTGGGTTGAGACTGTCAACCAATCCCCAAATTGAGCTCTACCTGTCCAAATCTGTCTGCATGATCAGTTTTCTGGCGGAATAAAAAATAAACCATAAATAAATGAATGCATCAATAAAATAATAATAATAAGGGGCACGTTGGTTTAGTGGTTAGCACGTTCGCCTCACACCGCCAGGGTCCGGGTTCGATTCCAGTCTCGGCCATGTGTGTGTGGAGTTTGCATGTTCTCCCCGTGCCTCAGGGGGTTTTTCTCCGGGTTTCCCCCCGGGTCCAAAAACATGCACGGTAGGTTGATTGGCACCTTGGAAAATTGTCCCTAGTGTGTGTGTGTGTGTGTGTGTGTGTGTGTGTGTGTGTGTGTGTGTGTGTGTGTGTGTGTGTGTGTGTGTGTGTGTGTGTGTCCTGCGATGGGTTGGCATTCCATCCAGGGTGTATCCTGCCTTAACTGCCCATAGACGCCTGAGATAGACACAGACTCCCCGTGACCCGAGGGAAGATCGGATAAAGCGGTAGAAGATGAATGAATGAATGAAAGAATGAATAATAATAATAATAATAACAACAACAACAATAATAATAAATACACAAACAAATTAAAAAATAATAATATAATAATAATAATAATAATAATAAATAATAATAATAATAATAATAATAATAACAAGGGGCACGGTGGCCTCACACCTCCAGGATCCGGGTTCGATTCCCGTCTCGGCCATGTGTGTGTGGAGTTTGTGCATGTTCTCCCCGTGCCTCAGGTGGTTTTTCTCCGGGTTCTCCGGTTTCCTCCCGGTCCAAAAACATGCACGGTAGGTTGATTGGCACCTTGGAAAATTGTCGTGTGTGTGTGTGTGTGTCCTGCGATGGGTTGGCATTCCATCCAGGGTGTATCCTGCCTTAATGCCCATAGACGCCTGAGATAGGCACAGACTCCCCGTGACCCGAGGGAAGATCGGATATAAAGCGGTAGAAGATGAATGAATGAATGAATGAATAATAATAATAATAATAACAACAATAACAATAAATACATACACAAATAAATAATCAAATAATAATAATAATAATAATAATAATAATAATAATAATAATAATAACACTACGTGCTAGAACCCCTAATAAAATGTGGAACATCTGTTGGAGAACCTCTGCGTTACTGTCGGTTTCCCGAGGCGAGCATTATGTGGACGCTCTAGCTTTAAGGTACGTAAAGACACGCCCATTTCCGGGTTCTTACTCGGACTATGCGCTCTTTCTGAACACACACGTTTACACGTTGCACAAATTCACACGTATTTACAATGATTTGTATTTTACTTGTTGCAGGTCACGGTACTGTGTTAGAGACGCAGATTAAGGTACAGAACTACAGTATATTATTTTGTTGTTGAATATTTGGTGGCATGTTTTTTTCTTTCTTTTTTTTTTGCCCTTTAAAAACATCATACCATTGATATATCAGGTGAAAAGCTACGTTATGGAGTAGATGACCACGTCAAACACACACACACACACACACACACACACACACACACACACACACACACACACACACACACACACACACACACACACACATAAACAAACAAGCAAACATTTTACGTTGTAAACCCTAAGTCTTTAACAGTTTCAGTAAGTCTTACATGACTTTATTTCCACGTCAGATTGCTTGCTTTATAGTGAATAATGAACTTATACTTATATAAATACTTATAAACTTATACAATAAATACAACTGGACATTTGTTTTATACAGTGGTGTATATATATATAAACTTCTTTAAGAAGCTCACATTTTTTCCACTCATTCACAGTTAAGCAAATTTCATTTTCTTTACAATAATTGTAATATATTGCATGTAGTCTGCAGTATATATTTTTTAATTCATTCGTTTTCAGTAATGTATTTACCCTGGTCATACCTGCAGTGAATCATGAAAAATGTCTATAACACAGCATATTTAGTGCACACAATTTGAATGAAACTGCAAAACCCAGAGGTAAACAACATGAGTACAGGGTTTTTTTGTCAAACTTAATGTAATACTGTGAATAGTAAAAAGTTGATTTTGTGGTCATGCAAACTACCCAGGTGAGATCTCAGCCAGTAGACCGATATTTTATTAGCGGAATCTGGGTTCAGGGAAGTCGCAGCTTATTGGTGGAATGTTGGACAAAAGCTCATGAGTTAAAATCGCAGCATCAACAAGTCACCGTTCTTAACCCTCTAGTGCTCAGCCATATACATAAGGATAATGCATCTGCCAGATGTCATGAATGTAAATGTACTGTGAATGTAGTTGTTGTATCAACTGCAAAGCCACAAATCCGCTGCTCTGAGGTATCAGAAGGACTTCTACATGAAGGTGTGGTATTAGGTGTGATTCATCAGTGGTATAAATGTATGATATGGTGCTTCAAATTAAATGTTAACAAATGCAGTGCACATTTCTGTTTATTAAAAAAATAAATATAAAAGAGGCAAAATGAAATCCATAATTGCACCATTTGTTACCGATATGCTTTCTTTACTCAGATATAAAAAAAGGGAAAAAATGCAAACATTCAGCAATTCAAACCCTCTGTTTGTTGTACTGATTTATGTCATTTAAAACACCTTCATAGCTTTAAAACTTTTACAAGAATATTTTGTCTTCATGCTTCCCGTCGAGTCAGATTTCACTAATAATAAACAGACATTTGCATAAAGCATCCATATACTGGACATGTTTATTATAGTATTAAACTAATTTTATGTACATTTATAACACATACAAATGTGTTATATATTAAATGAATTAACTCATGACAAATATGATTAATCATGGTTATTTCAATATTTTTAAAATAACATTAGTAGTAATATATTTTGTAAAAATTTGAATTCAATGATATTTTTATAATATCATTGTATATAATTCGCTCTCTCTATATATATGCATGTATGTATGTTTTGTCTGTCATGTTTTTCTGGTTTATCGCTATTGAACACCCGAATGTGTCGTCTTAGATTTTAAAATATGTTGCAAGAGGTTGTTTATGATCATGTTTACCATTTTACTTTTTACTATGGCAGAATGATGTCACAGGCTTGTACACACATCTGGCTGGGGTGCCAAAAGCTTTGCTACCTGGTGTAGGGGGAAAGAAAATCCTAGACTTCTGGTGGGAAGCAGTCAATACGTACGTTCCCTTCAATTGAAATCATCTTCATATTATTTTAATAGGAAATTAGTTTTGTCCAGATTTAATATCTTTTTTTTAATAGGCGGCAACTCTTCAGTGAAGTCTATTTGGTTACAAATGCAGATAAGTGAGTACATTTTTGTATTTTACTTGATCATAATCCTGCTATTAAATAGGGAAATTATTTGTAGTTTAAAAATTGCTGAACTAATTTTGAACTAGTTTTCACATAAGACCCCTCCCACCATTGTAGGTACAAACATTATGAGCGGTGGGCGACCGCAAATGACTTTCCAGTGGAGAATGTGGTTAATGATGGTAGCACCACTTTGGAGGATCGGCTTGGGGCCGTTTCTGACTTGGAGCTGGCCATCCGAAGCCGTCAGCTTCAAGATGACATCATGGTGGTATGGCCATAGTCAAACTGCACTTACAGCATATCACATTTCCCTTATTTTATTAGGCGTTTTAATCGTTGTGCTTGGTAACCGTGGGGCTTTTGTATCTGTAGATTGCAGGCGACATGCTTTGTTCCGACCAGAACTTTGACATCGCTCAAGTTATTCGTTTTTTTAGGTCCAAGGTAAAAACAAACTGCTATTTGTGCCAAAGCAATATTCTTACCCGTGGCAGCTAATATTCACAAGCAGTTTATGTATAGGAAATACAACCTAATTATCTAATATTGTAACCATATTTTAATAAAATTTTGAATATATAAATAACATTTTACACTTTTATTTGTCACACAGGAATAATAAAGTTATTAATTGCTTTTTTTGCTAAAGTTTGTCCTGCTATACAGTATTTTGCTATTTAATGATTTAAAGACTATGTGTAGCGATTGAATTGCTAATTGTTAATTACATTTATGTTTCCATTCTTCAGTCTGGAGAGCTGGCTATTTACTATGAGTTAGAAGAAGGGGAGAAATGTTACACCAGAGGCATTGTAGAAGTATGTCCGGACTCTCATAGGTAAGAGTTGCACTACAAGCTTTTACAGACAAAATAAAACCAAGACAGTAGTTATAGACAAAACAAATGTTTAACAAAGCGATGTCTTAAATATTTATAACATGCTGCAAAATGGTTAATTAGACATTTTGGATGTTCGTCATTCTTTATACAATTTTAAACAAATGTTGCACAAATCTAAGTTTCACAGAACCTCCATGCAGGAGGACATGGTAGCTGTTTCATTTTTAGTATTCTGTTTTAGAATCAAACGTTTCCTGGAGAAACCACAGGAGGGCGTCACGACATCTCGTCTGGCCAGCGTGGTCTTCTACTGCCTTCGCAAAGAGACTATACCTTACCTCTCAGAATTTCTGTTCAAGCAGCCAGATGTGGAAAACAGAATGTTTGGCAAGTTTTGGGTCAGTTCATTGCTTTAATTCATTCTCAAACAAGATGGGGAAAAACAATATGTATGTATGTATATGTATATACATGTATGTATGTATGTATATATATATATATATATATATATATATATATATATATATATGTGTGTGTGTGTGTGTGTGTGTGTGTGTGTGTGTGTGTGTGTGTGTGTGTGTGTTAATTAGCATATTAAATTAACATACATTTGCATATATATATATATATATATATATATATATATATAATATATATATATATATATATATACACATACACACACATACATTCACACACCCATGTATTTGCGAAACTGTGTTTTCTATTCACATCCTGGTTCTTAGGAATGGCTTATAAATGAAGAACAATTGCCTGTGTATGGAATGAAACTACCCACAGGGTTCCAGTTGATTGGACAAGTGGTGAGATTGAATAAAATCTGTCTTTGTCAAAAAATATTGGTATATTTAGTGCATTTTGCAGAATGTTTTTGTTAGTGCCAAAATATTCAGATCAAGCTGAAGTGGCAATATCAATGTTTTTTTTTTTTTTATTACAGGGTCTGTCTGACTATACAAAATGGCTTGCACATTACTCAACTAAACAACAAGAACTTCCAGCTAAACCAATCACATTCCGCTCTTATGCCAGGTTAGTAATAACACGCCCAGCACCAGCCCAGTACCAACAACGCATCTAATCACAGGGTTCTAAGGTTTATTCTATCTTGTAATTTTTGAGTCACTGTTTGCCCCCTCACAGGGTAGGGCTGATGGGAAATCCCTCTGACGGCTTCAATGGTAAAACCATTGCTATGACAATCTCTAATTTCTGGGCAGAAGTGACACTGATGGAAAGCCAGTCACTGGTAGGTAGGGGGGAAAAGTCTGTACACGTAATAAATCTTAAGTAAAAGAAAGGGTATGAACTTTCTGAACATGTCCTTGTTTAGGTCCTCCTTCCTCATCCACTGAATGATCCCACTGAGTTCGGCAGCCTACAGGATCTGTTTCGTATCAGCCACAAAGAAGGGTTTGTTCTTTTATTTTAGTAATACTTCCTGTCTCTGTTTGCTGTGTATTTGTTCAGACAGTATATCCTGAATAAAATGATTGTGAATCAACATTAGCTCATGTTCCCACTGGACAGGTATTTGGGAGGTTTACGATTGCTACAGGCCACCTGTAAGAAGTTTTATCAGTTCTGCTCAAATCAAGGGTAAGACTTAATGTCACATCTAAAAAACAAAAGTATCCAATAATAGTAATAATAATGATAAGAAGACACGTTTGGGCCCCCTGGTTAAAACCGTATTTGTGAAACAATATTTCAAATCACATATTTAATCTACACAAATATTCATTCATCTTCTACCGCTATATCCGAGCTTCCCTCGGGTCACGGGGAGCCTGTGCCTATCTCAGGCGTCTATGGGCATTAAAGCAGGATACACCCTGGATGGAATGCCAACCCATTGCAGGGCACACACACACTCAAACACACACATTCATACATCAGGGACAATTTTCCAAGGTGCCAATCAACCTACCGTGCATGTTTTTGGACCGGGGGAGACCGGAGAACCCGGAGAAAAAACCCCTGAGGCACGGGGAGAACATGCAAACTCCACACACACATGGCTGAGACGAGAATCGAACCCGGATCCTGGCGGTGTGAGGCGAACGTGCTAACCACTAAGCCATCGTGCCCCCTACACAAATATTATAGTAGCATAATAGATTTATAGGTTTTAACTTTACAAATCACCCATTTTCTGTAAGAGTTGTGCAGAAAGTTTTTTCCATGAGTCAGTAAATAATTTATGCACAATGAAACAACGATGACCTGTCATTCCCTTCTCCACTGCGTTCCCTGGAGGATTTATTAGGATTATGTCTGGGCTCTGAAAAGACCATTTTGAGACTGTAATTTTCTTTGCCAAAGTATTCTTTGTAAAAAAAAAAAAAAAAAAAAAAAAAAAGAAAAACACCAGCTGGTGTTCTTTAGTCTGTTATTGTGTGTAAAAGATCCACTTGTGTCATGTGAACAATCTGTTTGCCAGCTTCTGCATATTTCTGTGTACACTACATGATCACATAAACACACATAAACTCACTGGCATCATCGTAAGGAAAAATGAGCAACAGAGAAAGCTCATTGATCCCATATTGAATAAAGGTAGTTACAGATGGTACTCCTCATTGATCCTAGATGAAATGCTTGCTTCTGTTTATTTGCTCATACTTTTAATTATCCTATTGTCCTATTTTTGTGCTTCTACTGTCACTCACAAAATGCTACACCTTACTCCACAGTCATCTGTGTAGCATAGTTAAAAGTACATTTAAGCTATTTTTTGGCCACATTGTAAATGAGTCTTATATATATGTAATGAATGAAACAATGTCCACTGTTAAAATCACTATACAAATATGATTAAATTGAATGTGAAGCCAGATCTCTGATATAAGATGATTTGTCTGGGCCCATTGACAAAACAAAATGTTACACAATATATCTAGTTTCTTGGAGCATATTGAATCGAAATCCAAAATGAATCAATCCGTCTTTCCGTCTATAAATTCCCAAAGTTTTGACTATTCTTATTCTATTCTTTCTTTCGTTATAGCTAGTCAGTTTGTTGCATCCAGTATTGTACTTTGTACATTCTGTTCGATTAATGCTCCACACATTTCCAGCTGTAAATAAATCCGCCATAAAATGAGTGTTCATACAGATAACCTTTGTACCTCAGCTGATTCTTATACCACAGTATATGATTTTTTCAGTAGTGCATTTTAAAAATATTAATAGACTTAATTTCTTAATGAATATCAGTATCAAATAAATAGCAGCCTTGTTGAATAGTCTTAATTTAGTGATCTTGAATACGACCCCATAAGGGTAGTCTCAAAATGGGTTCTACTGTGCCCAATTTATACCCTGGCGGTTGACATTTGAAGAGCCTTCATTTGTCACATATATATATTACAACACAGTGAAATTACTTCTTCGCATATCCCAGCTTGTTTTAGAAGCTGGGGTCAGAGCGCAGGGTCAGCCAATGATAATAATGCCTTGGACAACTGAAATACACACTCCCTTTGCACTTTCCAATGCCAACTTTCCTTCTTGTTACTTCTTTAAGTGCATAACCTTTAACAATGTACTGTTGTAGTGTTTTTCAATTACTAAAGTTTTCAAAGTTAAACACTTGGTCTCAAGGCAATTTGTAGATAAATATTGCTACTAGGCCTCAGTCTCCAAGTGCCATTTGTTTTAATTTACCACAGGCCTCCACATCACATAAGGGTTTTATATATATATATATATATATATATATATATATATATATATATATATATATATATATATATATATATATATATATATAGGAGTATTATGAACATGGTATAATACTAATATTATGTTATATAATAGTATTATTTTATAATATGATATCTCCTTATTATCTGGACAGCATTGCCCTAACCAAGCAGAATTTCACACTTAAGTACGACACCAACATTCCACGGCAGGTGGTGAGTAAGGCCGGCATTCTTCTTTACAATTTTTACAGCATATTCAGTTATTTGTATAAGTTGAAACGTAGTTCATGTTTCTGGTCACGTACAGGGTCTTGCTGGCAGTAGGTAAGTATTCTTTACCAAGGCTATACTGTATTAAATATCAAATAAAAAGATTATAGAACATTTCAAATAAAAATCTTGCGTATATGTACACCGCCACACTAATCATTTCATAACCATTTGTTATATAACATTTTTGTGTCGCTTGTACATTTGACGGACATTTTTCCTGGTTGTGTTTTATTGTGCCTAGTGCAATCGTGTCTGCTACCTTGAAGTGCCTGATGAAATATTACAACCTCACTGAAGATGTAAGCTGTTTTATTTATTTATTTTTTACCTTCACAAAAGTACATGCCGACCTGAAATAATATCATAGTCCTTATTGTTAGGATCTTCCTAAACCAATCCGAGCCAACTTTATATTGAACGTAGAGACGGATGAGCTCTTTATCACGGCTGGGCTACAGGACAGAGTGGTACAGGTTAGTCTTGCATCACTCAATACATTCTGTACAAGGGATTTTGCTAGCTTGTTGTTTCTTTATGATTTTGCAGGTATATGGTGGTTTGGTGTACATGGATTTTAACGAGCAACTAATGGACAAGCAAGGTTATGGTACTGATTCTGAAATCTTTTTATGGCATATTATTATTTTTCCCCCCATTAATTAGCCATGATTCTGCTGATGCTTATTAATACACTACACCCGTTATTTGTATATTTGCAAACAACTCTATAAGGGTGGAAAGGCTAATACCTGCACATTTATTTAGGGGAATATATCTCTATGGATATGAGCAGCCTTCCCACATTTTGGTTAGCTTACTTGGGGGATCCAAGTGACTCTGGCCGCATTCACAGCACTGTGAGAGAGCGCTGGCTGAAGGGTAAGAGCACTGAGTAAACATGTACTCTTTAGAATGTGGTGGTGTTCTACCTATCTCTTATATCCAGTTGTCTTTGTCTAGGTGAATTTGAAGTGGTGGAAGCCATGAAGCACTTTGCTAATCTCACAGACCAGGCCAGGTTTGTTCAAGCTTTGCTCATACACATTAACTAGCTACATTTATATTATTAGTTTTTTACTATTAGTATGTATGAATCTAGGACTAACCCAAAATGGGATTTTTGTGTCTAAGTTGTGGGAATGTGGCATCTCTGAAGTGTGCAGATAACAATTAAACTGTTGAGCGAAAAATACACAGGTGTAATTACGTTAATTTATTTAAATCATTACCATTGAAAACATACTGTAAAAAAATAAGCTAAATTTCATATACAGAAGTGCAGCCCCCAAGTGATGCACTGTATGGGGAAATATGCAGACAGTTGATGTTGTAAACTATTACATTACACTATTGCTCTTATAATAATCATCACTCATCTGGAAATCATTCTGAGATTGGAACATTGATGCTGAGATTTAATCAGAAGAACAGGTAGTAGATTAGTGATTAAGGCATTGGACTTTGGACCAGAAATTTGCAGGTTCAAATCCCTCCACCACCAAGCTGCCATTAGTGGGCCCTTGAGCAAAGCCCTTAAGTCATTCTGGATAATGGTGTCTGCCAAATTCCATAAATGTAAATGTTAGAACATTAGTAAGCTCAAGTATTTATTTCATACATGCAGCGCAGGGGTGGCGGAGGTCTTTGATTGAGATCAAGGTTCTTTGTAGAACACGTGTCATTATGGATCTCATCTTGCCACATATTTCATGCAATATATTTCATGCAATTTTGTGCTTTTGAAGAAGAACCACATATAAGTGTGATAGTCAGACATTCAAAAACATGTGACCACAAAGTTTATCAAAAATTGTTTTTTTTTTTTTTGTTCTCTATGAATCACCATAACATTCCCCGTTTTTCATCAATATCGAATACAACCTTCGTTGCTATGATTTGAGTTTATGTTATTCAGTGCAGGGCTTTCCCAAAACTCTGGGACTTTTTGAAACAATCTTAAAGAATGCCATGTGATCCAGAGTGTATCCTTGTTATGCACACACACTTTCAGATTAAGATTAAGAATGATTACTTAAAGTGAAATAGCTGTATTACCAGATAATTTTGTTTGGCTGTGCAGGGAAGCCTTTGAATCCAAGGACTGGCCCAGACTGGCCCAGCTAATGGATGAAAACTTTGAACTGAGACGGTAAGATCTAGGATTAATACTCATGATCCAGTGCGATTTTCATCTTTAGACACAAATTCAAGCGTTCTATTCTCCCGCAGGTCTGTTTACACTGAAGCATGTTTGGGCACAGGAAATCTCAGAATGATACAAATGGCAAGACAGGTAAATCACCACAAGGATGCACATTAGCACCTTTAAACTTACTTTCAACATGATGTTAAATTAAAATATTATTATTTTATGATTAAAAATAAGTGTCATTTGATAATCGTTAACCAAGTGTATATTAGATGGGTATAATGTATCTACTTAGCTAGAATTTAATTACAGCTAAATGCTAAAAAAAACTCTATATCCTGGTCTAAAATAATTAAAAAGATGAGGATGACAAGATGTAATATCCGAGTGCTTTTGTTTTTGTCAAACCCGTAGCAGAAAAACAGGGTGCATGCTGCATTCCCTCAGTGGCATTTCCAAACACATGGTTAATGCATTTGGTTTAAAATACAACTCTGACTCTGGTGTTGGAATGCTTATGGATTGGTTGTGAGTTCAGATGCTACCACTAGGAGCCTGCCACTGTTGGGGCCTTGAGCAAGGCTATTGACCTCTGCTCCCAATTCTAACTCATTATAAATAAAAGCTTAGGCCAAATTATTAGTGAATACTCATGTTTATTTTCTTTATTAGCAGATGTAATTTTATTCTATTATGGGTCAAAAACAGCCAACCAATTTGAAACCTACGGCTGCTTCTGTTGTGTATATTTCTGCAACTTTTCAAGAGAAAAACAAAAAAAAAAAAGCAGCCATATTTATTGCATACGAGAGAATGTTCATGACTGATTTGCGTGTATCTGCAAGAGTGAAAGGGAAAGGTCACAGGACGGTGGTGAGACCTGCGATATTCTATGGTTTAGAGACAATGACAGAAAGACAGGAAGTGAAGCCGAGTTGAAAATGTTTATAATGTCTTTGTGAGTGACGAGGATGGACCGGATTAGAAATAAGATTATTAGAAGGGCAGCACATGATGATTTTGAGACAATGTAATGGAGGCTAGAGACATGTGCAGAGGAGGGATATGGGGTATATATGGAGAAGAATACTGAGGATGGAGGAGCCTGTCAGGAGAAAAAGAGGTAGATCGAGGAAGACGCTTTTGGATGTGGTAGTGGGAGACAGATTCAGAGGATAGGGTACTATGGAGAAAGATGATCCACTGTGACGACCCCTAATGGTAGCAGTCGAAAGAGGTTCATGACAGTGGCTATAGGTAATAGTTCAATGTTACCTCTAAAACGAGGTCGAAGGCAGCTTTGAGAAATTTCTTGTCATTTGTATGTGCACACAGTTTGGCTCTGCAGTGAAATTACCTGGCAGTGGTGGTGCTGTAGTGGGCCTGTGTTTGGATCCTGACCGACTGGTAAAATGTTTCACGTACACTTTTATTTCGGTTTTTAACCCCCCCCCCCAAAGTTATTATTATTGAAAAATCAACATGTACAGACATAAAAATACAGACATGAAAATACAGACATGACATTTTTGCATTTTCCACACAACAAGGAATAAAACAGTAATACACCTACAAAACATTCACACAATTGGACAAACAGAAACACACACAATTCGTTTTTAAATTCTAACATTATTGAAGCCTATACTTCTCCTTAAAACATTACTATTATACACTATATGGACAGAAGTTTGTGGATATCCATTTCCATATTCAAGCCACATTTCCTATTCTAATAACCTACGCTCTTCTGAAAGGATGTTCAACTTGACTTTGGATTGTGCTTGTGGATATTTGTGCTCATTCAGCCATTAGTAAATTCACATACTGATGTAGGGTGAGGAGGCCTGGACTGAAGTAAGCATTTCAGTTCATTCCCTAGCTGCTTGCTCCATAACAGGCCCCTTAAGATCCTCCATGCCAAACCAGGTAAACCATCTCTTCATAGGGCTTCCTTGAACATTATGGAACAGGTTTGGGTCTTGAAGTTCAAGTGAGTTAACACTATCATTCTACCATTTCTAAAGACATGCTATACTGTTGTGTGCCTCCGTATTACAGTTTGGGAACCACATAGGTGGAAAAAGTCTGTCCCAGTACCTTTGTCCATATAATGTATGAGCTATAAAGATCTATACCCTTTGGAAAAAAAAGTAGGAACCCAGTGATTGATATCTTTCACGTACTAATTTTCCCTTGTCATACTATTAGGTGGAGATGAAAAAAGCATTCCAGGAGGCTGGCTTTGTTTTCTGCCTGGTTGTTCCTCAGAGTCCATCTTAATGTATGCTGTAGATGTCTTTTTTTTTTTATTGACACCATAGAACAAATTAGGACAACATTTCTGTCTCTGCACACTCTGTTCTGCAGGCTTAAGAAATGGTAACATACTAGAGGTCATCATTACATCATTATAGTGTGATCCTGGCCTCATATCAGAGTCATTGAGCTCCTGCTGCTGTGTTTCAGGCCAGACAAACAATTGTCTATTTAAAGTGCTATCAATGGCAGCATTGTACACCCTTCCTGTCCCTGTGCCTCACTATAATAATGGCAACAGACGCGTAACCATCAACAATTTTTGTTGAAAGGGCTACAATGCTTTCTTCATGAAAACAGTCCAATTTTTTATGCATATTATCTTAGAAACTGTAATGTAGTTGAATAAATGTTAGTAGTGCTGGCTTGTTTTGAGCAGCAAGCGCCGGTACAGTAATTAGATGGAAATGTTAATTATAGCATGAAATGACAGAGAATATAATAATAACAATTATGCTGTATTGCACTTTTACACATATGTATAAATTGTGCTTTCATATTCATATTAATGCTAAATTATAAAATATAATTTGGCTAACAGGTCTTTACTGTCACGTTGCTCAACATTTCAGTGTGTCATGGAACACATCTTACTTCATGTTAAGAGCTTGTTTCATACAATCATATCATTTCATGGATTAATGCAAGATGTTAAATGGATAGAAGAATGCACAAATATTGGATGCTGTTCTCATGTCATAGAAGCAAAGTGAGCAGGAAAGACAAGTTTAGTTTCTGTGATTGGGTTAAAACAGTCAGTTCATGTATAATGGACATTTTAACATGCATATTATCATCATCAGGCATTATTTACTTGTAACATACTGGGTCACGTAATCTAAACAGAAAACTAGACCCCCAAAAATGCTTTAGAGTTATTCTGGAATGGGACAGGCAACAGTGTTGATGTGTAGACATTTTAAAGAATTGTATTCATGCTATCTGTAATAAACAAATGGCATTCCAATTTTGTAAACATCCTTATACGTACACTAAACGTTGTTCTGTTTCATCTGAGATATCTTTAACTAATACAGCATACACAAGCTGTTGTTTTTCTGTGCTTTTGCAATATTTTATCTGTTTGTTGTTGTTTTCAAGAATGCAGCATTTCCTTTGCATATTGCAAATCTAAAATTGCCAAAATGTCGATACAAATTGTTGATCACAGGTTCGCAATTTACTAATCACCTGCCGTCAATAATTAAAGACAAACTTTTCAAGAAAACATATGCTTAGTTACTTTGTTTTGTTCTTGCTCATTTCCTGACCAACGTTTTAATGTTCTTAATACTGTTTACGTAATTTTATGATGGTGATTATTTTATTGTTGATTCTCATTTTTTAAAATGTCTCTCCCTCCCTCCCTCTCTCTCTCTCTCGCTCTCTCTCTCTCTCTCTCTCTTTATATATATATATAATATCTCTATATCTATATTATATATATATATATATATATTATATATATATATATATATATTATATATATATATATATATATATATATATATATATATATATATATATATATATCTATAAATATAGATACATGTAGTATAAATGTAGTAGATCTAGAAGTTAGGGGATCTGAATACTGAAAAACTGTGCTTATGCGGTGAGTATTGTTATCTTATTGTTTTCTGTCAATGTGGAAGGAGTTCAGCAGCTTAACAGGACAAAAATCCCCGTCAAAATCTGCAGTTAATGCTGATGATCGTAGATTGCCGTAGAAATGCCACAGATATTTCTTCAATTTTCAGCCTTAATGTGAAGTTTTGTGAAGCTACACATTGTTTTGCTCAATTTGCTGTGGTCATTTTCTGTTGTAATACATTGATGTGTTTTCCGAATTGTTTTTCCGAACATTCACCGTGGTACAAAGGGTTTTTGAGATTCTGTTACCATTCAAGATCAAAAAAGTCTGGAAATTCTTATCCGACCTCTCATTATCCAGGCATTTCCACCCAGGGAACTGCCATTTACTGTTTATTTGTTTGCTTGTGCTATTATGTGTAAACTTCAGCATGTTGCACATTGTCAAAAAACTCAAACCAGCCAATCTGATGCTAACAATCTAATATTTAAAAAATCTAAAATGACATTTTTTCCCCATTGTGATGTTTGAAGAGTGTCATGAACAGTACCGGTACATGAATGTACAAATAAGCATGTTTCCCTTCCCGCTTTTTTTTTTATCAAACAAATCGCATTCTTTTAGCATAGTTTTGCAGATGGTGATTATTTTATTGTTGATTCTCATTTTTTTAAAATGCCCCCCCCCCCCCTCTCTCTCTCTCTCTCTCTCTCTCTCTCCCTCTCCTCTCCTCTCTCGCTCTCTCTCTCTCTCTCTCTCTCTCTCTCTATCTATATATATATATATATATATATATATAGATATATATAGTTAATAAATAAACGTTTGATTAGATAGATAGATAGATAGATAGATAGATAGATAGATAGATAGATATTCAGAAGGATAGTGAATTTCTAACTGAGAAAATGCTAAAGCTGTCTCGGTGTTCTCTATTACTGTATGTAACTGTACTTATTAGTATGCCGAGCTGGTACGCCACCGTGTGGCGGTATGGTGGTACAGTACGTGGTTCTGTGTGCTTCTTCAGGCTGTATAACGGTGTGTTGATTACACTAAGAGCGCTTGGACGTGCTGCGTTTCACAGTAGCGGGGGAGGAGGAGGCCGACCAACATGCTCATACGGAACTTATCTCATAGCGGTCTCTTACTGGGTTTCTTTTTTTAATCCCCTCCTGACCGGAAAGTAAGCTGGCATTCTAAAGAGGCATGGCAGCGAAAGACGACATTTACTCCAAAATCATTCCACGGAGACTCCGGCCAAGCCGACAAAACACCGTCAAACACGGCTCTCATTTGGACGTGCTGTTATCGATGGGCTTCTCTCATACGCGAGCGTGAGTACGGAACTGTTACTCTCTCTCTCTCTCACACACACACACACACACACACACACACACACACACACTCTCTCTAATAGCTTCATTCTACCTGCTTTACTGGGGTTCAACTTGTGCATTAGACCCGGGAAACAAAGAAATCCCACCAACTTTTCATGGGTAAGAAATACTTAACTATACAGATGAATATTACACATACATTACAGTGTCTGTCTGCGTGTAAACACACAAGCTGTAGTTTATTCCAGCGCTCTAAAAAAAATAATAATACTCACTGCTGAAATTTTCTCATTGCAATTTCTTTTTAGTACTTACATTTATTTACCTAAATAAGGAATCATCTAATAAATATGAATCTACAAAGATATTTTCTTGGAATCTAATTTCTAATTAAGTTAATCGTATATATATATATATATATATATATATATATATATATATATATATATATATATATATATATCTATATATATAATGTGTATATACTGTATATATTGGTATATATAGTAATAGCATAGTATAGTATATAGTATAGTACATGCAAGTGTGTGTGTATGTATGTATGTAATATATATATATATATACTATATATATATATAGTATATATATATATAGTGTATACTACTATATTATTATAAATAATAGAATAAAATAGTAAAAAAAAATTTTTTAAAAACACTGAATCCCACAATAATGAATCTCCCTTCATTATATATATATATATATATATTATATTATATATATATTTATGTATGTGTGTATATGTTTATGTGTATACTATATTATTATAAATAATAAAATAAAATAGTAAAAAAAAATTTTTTTAAAAACACTGAATCCCACAATAATGAATCTCCCTTTAGAATCAGTAAATGTAGTAGATCTAGAGATTAGGGGATCTGAATACTGAAAAACTGTGCTTATGGGGTGAGTATTGTTATCTTATTGTTTTCTGTCAATGTGGAGTTCAGCAGCTTAACAGGACAAAAATCCCCGTCAAAAACTGCAGTTAATGCTGATGATCGTAGATTGTCGTAGAAATGCCACAGATATTTCTTCAATTTTCAGCCTTAATGTGAAGTTTTGTGAAGCTACACATTGTTTTGCTCAATTTGCTGTGGTCATTTTCTGTTGTAATCCATTGATGTGTTTTCCGAATTGTTTTTCCGAACATTCACCGTGGTACAAAGGGTTTTTGAGATTCTGTTACCATTCAAGATCAAAAAAGTCTGGAAATTCTTATCTGACCCCTCATTATCCAGGCATTTCCACCCAGGGAACTGCCATTTACTGTTTATTTGTTTGCTTGTGCTATTATGTGTAAACTTCAGCATGTTGCGCATTGTCAAAAAACTCAAACCAGCCAATCTGATGCTAACAATCTAATATTTAAAAAATCTAAAATGACATTTTTTCCCCATTGTGATGTTTGAAGAGTGTCATGAACAGTACATGAATGTACAAATAAGCATGTTTCCCTTCCCGCTTTTTTTTTTTTTTTTTTTTTTTTTTTTTATCAAATAAATCGCAGTTCTTTTCGCATAGTTTTGCAGATGTCCCAGCGGTAAAACGCTCGCTGAGGATTTCGACACAATTTTAGGAAGTAATTTGGTAATATCTTCTTGTCCCCATTGCCTGTTATCACTTTTTCATGTAGCATATTAACTAAGGGCTCAATTGCCATCATTTATAATTTAATGATGAATCAAGAAACTTCCTCTTCAGACAATATCAAGAGAATTGGAGAATCTTGGCGGACCCCGCCATGACATGTGGAATCATGTTAAATAGGTCCACTTGTCATCTCTGTGTGTTTGTCATTCTCTCAATCAGTTCAAAGATAGTACACAGAGCTCATATATCTAAAGTGAAGTTAGCCCAAATGTTTCCTGGTATTAGCCCTTTGTGTAATAGATATCAGTGTGCTGAGGTACTTTAATCCACATGTTCTGGACATTTCTGGCACTCTATCTATGGTTCTTCACCATAGATTATCGCCAGAGCCACTTGTAGCACTTGCACACTAAAATACTTGCCTTCTCCTCTTTGTTAGCACATAGAACCATTCTATTAAAATGGAAGGAACCTCTACCAGCCGCTGTCACTACATGGAAGAGATTAGGTATTCATTAATGATACGATTAAGGATACATTGACATAATGTAATACAAATACGTTATTTTGACAAATTCATGATACTATATAGGGCACGGTGGCTAAGTGGTTAGCACGTCTGCCGCACACCGCCAGGGTCCGGGTTCGATTCCCGTCTCGCCCATGTGTGTGTGTGTGGAGTTTGCATGTTCTCCCCGTGCCTCAGGGGGTTTTTCTCCAGGTTCTCCGGTTTCCTCCCGGTCCAAAAAAACATGCATGGTAGGTTGATTGGCACCTTGGAAAATTGTCCTTAGTGTATTAATGTGTGTGTGTGTGTGTGTGTGTGTGTGCCCTGCTATGGGTTGGCATTCCATCCAGGGTGTATCCTGCCTTAATGCCCATAGACGCCTGAGATAGGCACAGACTCCCCGTGACCCGAGGGAAGATTGGATAAAAGCGGTAGAAGATAAATGAATAAATGAATGATGCTATATAACTATTATTAGGGGACTAGAGGTACTGTTGATAGTACCACCTTGGTAACACACTTACTGCAACACCTAACACCATAGCAAATGAAGATCATCTTATAAAATCAGTTATTCATTATTATAAATCAAATATTTAATAAAAAAAAAGAAAAAAATTTACATTTGTCCTAGTTTAAACATTCTTATTTTTTGGTACATAGTTTTCTCTTTCTCTCTGTAAATAAAAATAACTTGTACTATTTCTTATCCTAAAGTCTACAAAATAAGCTTTATTATCTTATATTTAGAAGTTTTTTTTTAGAATAAAATATCTTCTTGTTACATATTTCAACTCAGTATGTTATGTACCACAGTTGGGAAAATAAATAAATAAATAAATAATTATATTTTGGTTGTTATGGAACAGCAAAAGTGTAGTGGGCGGTTGACTTGTATCCAGGACCCATTTCTTGCTCTATTGACTTATGCTGTGGAAGATAAATAAAAATTTCATGGTATCGAAACACAACTTTTGTCGATTTTGTCGTTGTGCTAGCATGTTTTTTTTTTTAGACGTACTTGCAGGTAATTGTATACACCACAGCCGGACAAAAAAGCTAAAGTGCGTGACTTCTCCCATTTCTTCTTTTTTTTGGCAGTGGAAGGGATCAGAAACTCAATTCATTCCAGTTCTGCCTAGTTAGTTATCTGTATTGACAAAACTATTGGCAAGATACAGAGAATATATTAAGTGTACAATACACGAAGGGATGTGTTGCAATTGGAAAATAATAAATCATCAAAATGCAGAACTTTTTAACCACATTAATTTGCCAATAATGGTATTCTTATTTTTATTTATTTATTTAAACCTTTTGTCTGTTCATGGTTAGATGCAATGCTGTGAAACAATAAAACCAGCTACTCTTTTTTTTTTTTTTTTTTTTTTTTTTTTTATAGCTGTGAACAATTTTCTACTTAAAATTGCTTGAAATTTCTAAAACAGAAAACAAGGCAGCTTGTTAGAGCGATAACATGAACTCAAAGTCATCCTGTGGGGAACCTTTGCATGGGGAAAAAAAAAAACTACTCACTGGTTATGGTGTAGGATTCCGGGAAGAAATTTGCTAGTTTAAATCCCAGCACATACCCGACACCACTGTTGGGCTCTTGAGCAAGGCCTTTAACCCTAAACTGCTCAGCGTATAAATGAGATCATTTTTCTGTTTCTCTGGATAAAGATGTCTCCTAAATGCAACTCTATAGCATTACCTCTGACTTGATTTCCTTATTAAAGGATGATCATACCGATTGTCTGGCATATATTTTCCAATCAAGTCACATTTAGAAACAATCATTCATGATTATGAGTGCATTTATATAAACCGTTATAAAAACTTTAACAGCCGTTATTAGTAATTAATCAGCAATGACAATGATTGCGACAAAACAAAAGCATGGTGTCCGTCTGGTCCATTTTGTAATTTACAGCTGGATGGTCAAATCTACGAAATGATGCTACCTGAGCATTACTAAATGAATAAAATCGTTTGTGTTTTTAGGTTGTAAGTTAAACTTTGTACATCTGTGGTGTGATTCATAAGCAGACCAGACTACTGTAGGAAAGAAAGTGCTGGGCGGAAAAAGCGTCGGTTTGGCCTCAGAACAATGGAAAGGCATCATAAGTGGATCTCTCACGAGTCGGGTCTGACTCCACCCACTAAACAACTACAGAGTCAGCTCCGAAGGAGTTTTAGTTATGCAGCGTATGTAATATATATATATATATATATATATATATATATATATATATATATATATATATATATAGTATAATATATATATATATATATATATATATAAAACTAAAATAAAGAACGTGTACTAATTGCTCTGGGGGGAAAAGCCATTTGTGTTTTTAGTGTGTGCTTTAAAGGATGAAGTCACCCTATATGACTTGCTTTAATCTTTAACTTTCTATAATTAACTTATATCTTTGAAATCATTGAATTTATTTTGTATTAAAATACTTATTTAGAATAGTCCTTATTTGTCACATATACATTACAGCACAGTGAAGTTCTTTCTTTGCACATCCTAGCTTGTTTGGAAGCTGGGGTCAGAGCACACGATATGGTGCCTCCTGGAGCACAGGGTTAAGGTTAAGGGCCTTGCTCAAGTACCCAAGGGTGGCAGCTTGGCGATACCGGTGCTCAAATCCCAGACATTTCAATCAGTAGCCCATCGCCTTAGACCACTGAGATGCACCCCTCCCCTATTTAGCATTAAAAGACTTCTTTTAACATGTTTATTATTACGATTTTTCGACATTACACACAATACGTTTAAAAACTACATGCCGTATAGCTCATTTTTTTCCCCTGCTCAGATCTCACATCTACTCAACCTCACATTTTAATGCTAATACAAATATCAATGCTATGATGCTGGTCTCATACACGAGATGGAGAAAACTTTGCAGCGAACATTTGCTGACAATAACCTTTCGCTATTCTGGAAAGATTTTGGTTTGGCAATTTTGTGCTCATTCGGCTATGTTGGCATTATTAAAGTAAGGGACTGGGATATACTGAGGATGCCTGGGATGCAGTTGGTTTTCCAGGTCATTCCAAAGACCACCACAGCAGGCTGTTCAAGGTCTTACACCCCAAGCCGTACAAACCATATCTTCATTGAACTGCTTCATATACAGGGGTCCTAGTAAATTGTGTGCTTCCATATTTGTGGTAATAGTTTGAGGAAAATGACTTGGCTGGAAAAGTCAGGTGTCGCAATACTTTTGTCTCTATAATATATATTGCTTACTAGCTGACGTAAGTCTTACTATAACTCATTGTCACTGTGTTGTATTGCTGTACTGAGTTCTGCAAATGTTGCTGTCTCCACTAATTCTGTACTAATTCATTTCGGCATTAAACTTTGCCGCAATACTGTATAGAGAAAAGAAACATCGAGATATTTTTCTTTCAAAACAAAATCCAATTTCTCCCCTATGAGATCAGAACGGCAAACGTAGCCATTAATTTAGGACTGTGCTGGAGTGACCCCAATTTTAAATCAAGTGACCCCACATGGGTTTCTGACCCCTAGTTTTAGAACATAAAATACCCCCCCCCCCCGACAAACTACATTTCAGAGTATTCCCCTTTGCACTTTAACACAGAAAGTTATTAATACTCCTTATTGCCATCTAAATTTTGAATAATTGGCCCATTTTATTGTTCTCCCAAATGAACAGCGAATGTCCCAAATTTGTTTAAGAGAACCTTCATAATGTTCACTTGTTCAAACCAGACAGTCCAATAAGATACATACAGAAGCGTGCTTTATACCTAAATGCATGCACAGTAGAGTGGAAACACTAGAGCCGATAGCATCTGTGCTCATCATCACATGGCTGATTTTCAAGTCACAAGGTGCTGTCTTTCAGTCTTCTTTTGACACATTTGCCATGGGAGGGCAATTTTTTTGTGTGTGTGTGTGTGTGTGTGTGTGTGTGTGTGTGTGTGTGTGTGTGCATTTGTTCTCCAAACCTTCAGATGTTTTAGCTGTGTTTTTCATAAAACAATTAAGACTGAACATGAACCTGACTTTATAATTACTTTTAAAATCGTTGAATGGCTCTCATTAAGAAATACAAGGGGGGGGGGGGGGTCTGAATTCCCTCAAAACATTTCTCCGTCTGGCTTTTGCCGTCTTCGGGAAAATTTCGTCCGACTGATCTTTTTAGAGTTTCAGTGTTGTGTAGAGTTATGAGGTTTGCAAAGCAAATCAAAGAGATTGTACGGTTGATATCGTTTACAGTCTGCTTTCTATTGTTACAGTAATAATACACATTCACAACTAATCGTTCCATTTATCATGGGTTTAACCACTCACTAAATGAGTGATATTTTTCTCCAAGATTGACTATTTTATTGTCTTTGGAAGACTTCTCGCTCAAGACCAGCTATAGGCCAAGCAGCAGTAACAGTTGTGCTCGCTGGTGTCGTGGTTTGGCGGTTTTTTTTGTTTTTTTTTAATGGACAGCTGTGAGCCACTTGTTCAATCCCTGATTCGAGTCCTCATGTTTGGCAGACATAGCAGCTGTTGTTTTATGGGTTCTACTTGAGCCAATGATAATGTGTTTGCACTAGTTCCATCGCTGCCTATGTTCTATCATATGCGATCTTATGTTCCCGGAATAACACAATCCAATGCAGAACTACACTCTGACACGAGAAGACAATTTTAGCAGTGTTAAAAAAAAGAAAAACACCACTGTAATACACTGACAGGTTCTGGTAAAGGCATGCCTGCTTTTTTTTGTAGCTTGCTTCAACACCATGAAGAATATATATTTGCCAGAGTTGTGTGGGTATCCTCTCAGTAGTGAGTCCGCCATCTGTGTCTGTTGTGCCCTTGCCAAATAAAGAGCAGGCATCCAAAAGTGAGTGTCCTTCCAACCTGCTGCTGTATCGCCTCACTCTCGAGCTCTGGCACACTCTCAATCAGCCTGACGGAGAATGTTTTGAATTCACGTTTGAACAGCTTTTAAATACTAACACAGTCGAAAACATGATTTATTTATTTATTTTTTTTTTAAAGCAATGACATTTCAAATACTTTTGTTGCAGCTCAGAAGGATATTGTAAGCAGAGCTTCTCTATTTATCAACAAACCCTTTACCCAAACAAAATGTTAAATAATTAGACCTTTTGCCATGTTTCTTGGCAGATTCGATTCCGTACACTATTATAAGAAATATTGCAGTGTGCAAGAAACGATTCGTGTCAATCTGCCAAACAAAAGGATTGCAGTCTCCATGTTGCCCACACATACTGAATTTAGAAAAGCTACTCGATACGTTTATTTTAATGATACTTTTTTTCGGTTTTATTTTCTGAAAGTTTCTGATGTTTAAAACTGCTTTTTTAAAAAATTTTATTTAATTTGGTTGTAGATCAAATCATATATTTATTCAAATTAATTCTTTACCAGTGCAACCTAACAATAAGCTTTTATTACAGTTATGAAGGGAAACCCCATTGGCACAATTTGGCTTTTGTTTGCTTTTAATGGAACTGTAATGCCACAGAGAATACTAAATTCTGTGTCCAGTGTTGGTGAAAGTAAGGAAACGTGTTATTTGTTTATTAAAACATAGCTGGTGCTGATATCAAAATGTAGTTTGTGTAGAGGGCAGATTTGTTCCCACAGACCAACTGTACACTGTCTGTCTGATATATATCATATATATATATATATATATATATATATATATATATATATATATATATATATATATATATATATATATATATATATATATATATACACACACCGTGTGAATATAAGTGTATAAACATCCAATCGAGATGGTTTGGGATGAGATGGAGATCATATTGAAGGCAAAAGGACCAACGGGTGGCTTGGAGGCTGTTGGAAAACCATTTCAGGTGACGACCGCATGAACCTCATTGAGAGAATTCCCTAGAGTGTGTGAAGCAGTAATCAAAGCAAAGGTTGTCTATTTCAAAGAATCTAAAATATGTGGTATTCCACCCTTTTTTTGTTTGTTACATAATCCCATATGTGTTCATTCATAGTTTTGATGCCTTCAGTGAGAATCTACAATGTAAATAGTAATGAAAATAAAGTAATTAAAACCATTAAATGGGAAGGTGTGTCCAAACTTTTGACTGGTATATGTATGTCTATACACGAAGAAAAACACATGTGATGCAAGCTAAATGTGTATGTGCGGCAGATATGAATAGAACTGCTCTCTCAATGATTACAAAGCATCATCATAAACAGGAAGCGTAAGGATGTCGGGCCCGATGCCGAGAGATTTCCCACCTAAAGAGCAGCAGGGAGATGGTGTTAGCGTCTGTATGGACAGCTGTGTGGGGGTAGAAAGGCATAAACATAAACATAGTGGTAAGGTCAGGAAGCTCTGATGGCTCAGTGGATATATATATATATATATATATATATATATATATATATATATATATATATATAGTATATATATATAATATATATATATATATATATATATATATATATATATATATATATATATATAGCCGTGTATGGAACAAACAACAGGTTCGGCATGGTTCCAGCACATGATGCTAAATTCATTCAAAGTGAATGAAATGTCACCGTGTCACATCTAAAACGATAACACTTTGATGCAGAATGCAATTGAAGTCATTTAATAGTGCGGTTGATGGTTCGCAGGCTTGCACATGGATCGAAATAGTCTTGATGCTCTCCATCTGTATAGCATGAATGTAATGGGGCTTGCATATGGAGACAAATTATGTGAAGGTCTCCTACCATCTGTTCAGCCAGGTTCTTTTTTTGTAAATCACATTATGTACAATGAAACTCTTTAGTTTTATCATCAATCCCTTATAATGAGAGTGGTATATACATTGCTTTATATAGGCGGCTTATGAGGCTTGTATATAGGTGCAAATTGTTTTGTGGCTTCCTAATAAATGCCCTCTGTCTCAGCCATCTATCCATCAACCTGTGAGACATTTTGGTGTTTAAAAACTATACCGAGGCTAAACTGCGCGCCATTTATTATAAAACTTTTCAACCAAGGCAATAAAGCACCTTACATTTTGTTTCTTCACCCTCCTAACCTGTGAAATGTCCTAATGTTATAGCTTTAATAGAATAAGCAGATGTGTAAGCCCCCGCTAGAGAACATTTGTTACTTATCCATCTATCCACCTTTGAGCTCCACAAAACCATTTGCTTTCATGAATTTTCCTGACTTTTCTTAGAAAATGCCCTACACATGTTAATGTGTAAGAAACATTAGTAGGAGTCTGGAAAAAGTCCCTAAATCTAAAATCTCTAGGTACATCGTCTTTCTGAGAAAAAAAAAAGCAATTTGTACTAAGCCCAAAATAAACTGTGTGCACACCCTTCGCGTCTATGTAAAAATCACAACTATTGCAATAAAATTAGGAATTAATTAACAGGAATTTCATCCTATTCAGTTTTGCTTTTCCCAAAAGGTCTTGTAATCAAATAGGCTTAAAGGAATCCTGATACAACATTTAAATGTAACCCAATGAGCAAGTGGCAGTCAAAAATTCCGCAAGATGACAAAAAGAAGGAACCTATTTTAATCTGGGTGATGACAACTATAGTGGTTATAAATAATGTCATGTACACTGTAGCTATATGCTTTAAAGTCAAGGTGAGCAAAGTGTCTTAAAATTGACTTGCAAGTGAGCATTGTTGGTTTTTACTTGAACTTTTTTTTTACCTTCTTGTGTAAGCAGAAATTTGCATAAATAATCAGTACAGAGTCATGTTTTATGACATACTAGGAGATTTTGATGGTTTTATTTGTATTTTTTTTTTATTTATTGCTGTCATGCGAGGGCCTTTGCTGATCACAGCTTTTTTTTAAAATTGATTATAAGAACGGAAATAATATTTTTTTTTCTGCCCACATTTGTGGTTACCTTGTTCTTTAAGAGTGGAAACTGTTTCAGTACACTACAGGAGACCCTGTTCATATCCTTTTTAAAATATTTAGCTGGTAGGGCTAAGGAGAATTAAAATGCATTGCAAAATTGCTCTGGAAGAATATAAGCAAATTAAACACTATATGTTAACTTTAACTTTAAATCAGTGAAATGTTTCATGTGAGACAGTGGAGACACATGAGCATCCCTAATTAGATTAATTTAGATTTTAAATGCTTTAGAGGAAATAACATGATAATGATCTGCAAATTATGTGAGTATATACATCATTATGTAAATACATGGATCTATCAGCATTTAGCATCTGTAGAAACAATGCACAGGATTAGTATAAATTCACCCAGAAAGCTAAATATATAAAAAGAAAGCTTTATATTAAACATATGATGTCATTTGGATAATTGTTCATTGTTGTGTCAAATATATCTTAGTCTTTAGGTAACGCTACGGACAATGTACTGTATAAGGGTCAATTTTTTTTATTTTTAGATCGATTTAGCCAGAAACATTTAGGAAGTGAAATGAACTAACTAGTTGTAAATAGCTTAGGAGACAAATAATAGCTAAGCGTAGTTAGTCATTTTTACAATATGCTTCATAATCATGGTGGCGGGATTACATAATTAGTAAAATAAATTGATAAAAATTGTAATGTGGACTTTTTTTTAACCTGGCAACCTTTTTACACAGTAATTTGCTTAAATGTTAATTTTACATTCATCATCGCTACCTTTAAAAAAAAAAAAATGTGTAGTACATCTTTTCATAGTCCAGACTGTTTAATCAGTGTGTGTTTACTGCAGAATTCTATATGCTTTCTGTGTTGTGTAGTATATGCAAGGTAAACGTGTTCTCAGAGTAATCAGGAAGTGTGGCCTTTCTGTCACTGCACTATGGTTGATCCTACTACTGTGGTGTACATAAAGTATTTTACTGACTGATGTGTGTTGCCTGATGCATAAATTAAACATAGTAATTATGAATGTTCATGCTTTATTGCTTTTCCCACCTTTTTGCATATTAAACATGTTGCACACCACATACCCAACGGTATTTGATCAAGCGAACAGATGATTCACAGTTGTGGGACTTACATTTCTTATTTTAGCAATATGAAAAGCACTGTCATTTTCACGGCTCCGTGACACCGCCCGCGTTCACAGTTGTGCTTGTCTACAATGCAAACTCTAGCTTTGACCAATGCAAAGATTATGTTCTGCACTTGGGTAAAGGTTCCTGAATATTGTGAACGAATCGACTTACTCCACAGTTCAGGCCTTTGTTTCAGAAGGTGTTGGTAGACTGACATTAAAGGGGAAGCTACAAGGTACTCTGGGGTTTCACTTCAATAGTTAATATAGCCAGTGTAAAAGCAGCCTATGGACACCTGTTTCACAGGCCTGAGATCTTAATGCACTCACACGCACGCAATAGGGAAGTGATCGCTATGAATCCGATTTCAGCTATTGTTTTTAACAAGTCCCTCTCCATTGATTATAGATATACTAGTTTACATCTTTACCATTTTAGAGTTCACTTTTTCAACATTATCTACTATATTGCATTAACATACATAAACAAATATAACATTTGCACAAAAAAAACCCAATTTACTACTTTCACAGTGCAATGCCTATGACGTGGCAGTCTATAAATAATAATTACAGTTATCTATATAATAATTACAGTACAGTATTTATTCTAGCATTTGTTTAAAAATAATATTATACACAAATGTTGAGAGCTCTGATCTCTGTTGTGCAAATATTTAGGAATTTCTTGCCAATAAATTCAACTCGACATGATCTCAAATATGAATTACAGATACTTTTGTATGCCGTTGTTGACCATGTTTTTTTTATATTCTATTATATGAATAGAAATTATGACTTTTTTTTTACTTTGTTTTTAAATTATGTATGCAGGTCAACTTAATCCAATTACCTTTATATGCAAATATTCTGCAGTAGGTGTGAAAGTAAAACAAAACAATTCAACAACAATTTCAGATATTCAGTGAAGCTCGTACCCTTGTTATTTTACTGGGGCGGTCGGATATGGCACACATTCTCTGGACTCAAATCGTTCCCTGCTAATTATCTCATTAGTGAGATAATGCGCCAGGTCAGACAGCATTAATTATCCCAGATATACAAAACCCACTACGAAACAAGTCCCTGTTGGATACAAGGCAGTTCGTTCAATTTTAGCAGAAGTAAAAGCGGAACTCGGATGAAACCTGGTGTATGAGATTTTCTCTCTCTCTCTGTCAAGGCTTGTGCTTGAAAACTCATTTTAAATTTGGCCTTCATAATAGTATTCCGAAATGAAACAAAGGTATTAAGAGTTGTCATTGTTATTCAAAATGCCCAAATATGTTCTTCCATTATGCCGGATGCTAATGAGTGACCAAGGAAAAGCATTTGCAGTTCTTTTCTTGCTATGCGAAGGAAGAGTACGCTCATCTTTTCTCCCACACTGCTTCGTGAAATCACCAGAGAGGTGTTTATCTCTCGTACAGCTCACCGTGTCAAATATTCTCCATTTTGTCACCAGTCATGTTAAAGACACTGTATACAAGAGCCAGTATGTCATGTCTTTTTGAGTGTGAGTCACATCATGGAACAAAGAATATCACTTCTTGGCTCTGTAGCTTCATAACCCGCCCACACAGTTTTAGTCAGCTCATGCACGAACCCCTCCCATGATAAGCCATGTGCACCAAGAAGAAGAAGAAAAATCGATGTACTTCAATCGATGTACTTTAATATTTTCCCTTGTGATACTGGACTTGTTGCTCAACCAGGATGTCAGAATTCGTGTGGCATGATGGGAAAAAAAATGCAGGCAGAGATATCAATACGGTGCAAATAAATATATAGAAAAAAGACAGGCCATCATGGCAAATATATCCATTCTGCTTTACTACATATATCCATTTGCTGTTCTTATCTTTGTTGATTGCAGGTTGAAGGCACTGGTTTCTACAGGAGGCAGGAATGTACAACTTGCATGCGACTGGTAAGACCCCGTTTCATTTCCTTCATGCTGTAAGCAATCATAGAAAATACATAACGCCCTCAAATCGTTTCTTTTATTCATGCTGTGTATTGCTGCCTCCCACTGGCAATACTGTGTTTGTGTCACGTTAGATCCCTCCCAGAGAATCACTGTTCTTGCATTTGGAAAAAAAAAAAAAAACATAGGCAATGTACAGTTTGATGCTTTTACATCAGAGCTGAAAGTAAAAAGATACAATCTTAAAAATGTGAGGTTTTGCCCTCATTTGCATAAGTATAGAAATTAGACCCGTCAATATTTAATCGCACTTAATTGCACATTTTGCAAATTTTTATTCTAAATGTACCTTGTATGAACAAATGTAAAGTTTTCAGTACTTTAATCAACATGGAAACTAGACCCAACATAGAGCAGGAAGACCAAATGAAAGTAATTGTGGTGTTTTTAATGATAATTATCATGAATTATCATCAGGACACCAAATGGAATTTTTTCCACACGGATGCTTCATTTTCCATTAATGCACATTATGGTGGATATCGGTGATTGATTTGAGGCTTGGTGCAAAGCCAATGTTTACTGAAGTAAATAAAGAACTTGCACCGAAGATTTCATTCATTCATTTCATTCATTGTCTACCGCTATATCCGATCTTCCCTCGGGTCACGGGGAGCCTGTGCCTATCTCAGGCGTCTATGGGCATTAAGGCAGGATACACCCTGGATGGAATGCCAACCCATCGCAGGGCACACACACACACACACACATTCATACACTAGG
>JACRUU010000026.1:2855773-2908273 GCA_030449085.1 Kryptopterus vitreolus | reverse complement strand
ACTTTCCAAGCAGCCACTTTACTTCTTTGGAGAAATTGGCACGAGGAATTGAAGTCAAGCTTAGTTGTGATTGGCTCGCCGTTCTTTTTTCACGGGACGTCCGATTTGCAAACCATGAGGTAGTTTTTGCAATTCTGTATGTTCTGGTGTTATAAGGTGCAATTGAACTAACTTTATACAACATACCAGCTAGATTTGGTATAGATAGCATAGGTATAAGCATAAGTATGATGTGCATAAAACATTCGCTTCTTATTGCCAGACCCTGAAGGTGATGTACCCATACATTCCTCAAAATGATGATGAGCTTGAATTGGTACCGGGGGACTTTATTTTCACCTCTCCAGCGGACCATATGAGCACCAGTGAGGGATGGGTGTATGGAACCTCTCTGAGCACAGGGCTTTCCGGGCTGCTTCCTGAAAACTATATTAATCGGGCTGACGAGTGTGACACTTGGGTTTTCCATGGGTGAGCGTGTTGAACACTCACATCTCACTTAGTAATGGATAAAAATGATATTACATAGAAGAGTGCATGGCAGATGGGAGACATACATTACATACTCAATCGCAACCCAGTCTATCTAGAGGCCTTAGACAAAGGCCTCACAATATACATGTGTGGATATGCATAGAAATTCTACACAAACAGCAAAATAAGCAGATATTTTATAAATAAAACGGTCTTTTGTTTATCAAGGTAAAAAAAGATCTAAAAATAAAATGAGATCCAATTACTGTTCCACTATTTCAGCTTTGTAATAGGCATGTTTAAATGTCAGAGGAAGGTTACTCTTTTTTTATTGAACACAGGTCACACTCATTCTTCAGTGCCTTGCCTTCAGAAAAAAGCAACAAAGAGAGCAGAACACTGGATGGTCTGCTCAGCATTCAGTGCCTAGAAAACTCAAAAGCTGGAGATTCGTCAATTATGAATGTGGTCTGCCAACCTATGCAGGTGCTCTTTTTTTTATAATGAATATCTTTTGCTATCAGACAACTTGATAATTATGATGTTAAATGCATTGTATGGAATACATCGATATGACTTCTGTAAAAGACAAGAATGGTATTCTTTTCAAATCGTCCTAAGGGTTTGAATAAGATGCATTGAAGTAAAGCCTGCTGCAGAATTTGCTTTGTTTTGGAACAGGTACTTAGAATGAACAGTCACTCTCAGTCGCCTAAAAGAACGCTGTTTGTATGTCGTCATGGAGAAAGGATGGATGTGGTGTTTGGGAAACACTGGCTCTCACAGTGCTCAGATGCCAAAGGTAGTGGGACAATACTCTCACTTAATACACATGCTTAGATAAAGACTGACTTCAACCCAATAGTCCGATATGGTCTTTCTGCAGGCAGATATGTACGAAGTAACCTGAACATGCCCCCTTTTCTGCCTGCTTGGGGTGCAAACCGTGATTATGACATGGACGCTCCTATAACAGTAATAGGAGCGATACAGGCCAGAACTGTGGGTATGTGGGAACTTCTACTGCTACAGTTTTTACTAAATAGACAGATCAGTGACGCTTTAAATGTCTGATTATGTTTTGCAGGTGAGGCATTACTGGAAAATAATATTACTATTGACTTTGTTTACTGCTCGCCCAGTCTCCGCTGTGTCCAAACAGCCCATGAGATTCTCAAAGGTAATAGACTAATTAGTACTTACTATGCGTTACTCCTTAAAAAAAACAAATTGTGTATTTATTTGCTAAAATACATTATATTATATACAGTATACATATATATATATACCAACAATGCACACACCTGGTCATAAGTATGGAATTTAATTTTGGAGCATTGCAAATCGACGTTTACTCCCAATTTGCTCTTATAATTCCCATCACTCTTCTATTTGGACTGTGCTTGTTATTGTATTCATCAGCCACAGGGGTGTTAGTAAAGTCAGTTACTGATGTAGGATGAGGAGGCCTGGGGTGCAGTTATATAGAGGGATCATCTTTACCTTATTTAGGGGCCTTAATTGATCTTCTATGGTGCTAAGGAACTTTTGCACCAGTGTCTTTAGTAAAATGTATTAATCTGGTCTGAGAATAACACCTAGCAGGATGAACACTGCAAAAATTCAGGAATAATTTGAGTCAGGAATAATTTGAAGAACATGCCAGATTTTAAATTCATTTCTCAAGCCAATTAAGCATCAATAACATGTCTTGGAAAAGCAAGCACTGTAGTGGTGCCATCTTATAGGACCTCATTAATCTTCCACTAATATCATGCTAGACACCACAGCATACATTCACATCTTGTGGAATCTAGGCCTCCAAGGGTCAGAGTAGTTATGGCGAGTCAATGGACACAGTATTAGGCAGGTACTTGTAAACTCTGATCAGTCTAGGTGTGTGTGTGTGTGTGTGTGTGTGTGTATAGACATAGGCTGTCACTTTTAATAAAAGTATGAACCTTGGGAACTATGCATCAATCCCTCTAGCACAAGCGTGCCCTTTTCCACAAAGGGTAAATGAGGGAAACACCATATTATAAATGTTTAAATCTAATAATTTACCTTTTCAATGACTATCAGGTGTTTCCCATGTTTGGTTGGAATGGAAACTTGCACCCACACCGTCCTTTGAACGCCCCACAATCTTGATATAACCATATAGTGCTCTTCCTCAAGATGGCAGTATAGGTTTTACTTTACCACTTTGTACATTCACTTTGAATGTCTGAGATCGCCTCATGATGTTATTAATGTATACTATTATTTACCTTTTAAAGGTAAATAATACCTATTAAAACTGTGAATCTTTTGAATTATACATGAATACTTTTAATAAGTGCATTTCTGATTTATCAATATCTCAATTTGACTTTTCACCGAAAACATTCTTTCTAAAGCACGATGTTTCTTATTGCCCCCTTTCTTTTTTTCCATGTATAGGTATGAAGCTGGAAGGGAAGTTGAGGATTCGAGTGGAGCCAGGCTTATTTGAATGGACCAAATGGGTGTCTGGAAATTCTTTACCCTCATGGATATCTCCTATAGGCCTTTCCACAGCCAACCTCAGTGTTGACACAACATACAAGTACAGACTAATCACCGGCATATTATTTATTTATTTATTTACATTTTAAATGACATGCAAGTCATTTGAGTAATAAACATGAATCACAAAAGACATATTTCTGTATTCACAGACCTCATGTCCCTATCACTAAGCTAAACGTATCAGAGTCCTATGACACCTACATGAGCCGCAGTTACAGGGTGACCAAAGATATCCTGACAGACTGCAAAAATAAGGGTGATTTGCTAAATTAGTGTGCCTCCTTAATCATTTTATGGTTGTGCTACAAGCAAGTGCCTAGTGTGCTTTTGTTTAATAGGAAACAACATTCTCGTCGTGGCCCACGCGTCATCTTTGGAAGGCTGCACTCGCCAACTTCAAGGGCTCACCCCACACAATGCCAAAGAGTTTGTCCAAGTTGTCAGGAAGGTGAGGCTGTTTTTTCCTTTTGGTTCAGAATTTTATTCAAAGCTTCTGATAACCATTTAAATCATAACAACTCTATAGGACACTAAAGCTTTCAGAAAATATGGCAGAAAATGTGCCCAATTGCACATACTATATTTGGCTAGGACAACTTACTGTTAAGGGGCACGGTGGCTTAGTGGTTAGCACGTTCGCCTCACACCGCCAGGGCCCGGGTTCGATTCCCGTCTCGGCCATGTGTGTGTGGAGTTTGCATGTTCTCCCCGTGCCTCAGGGGGTTTTTCTTCGGGTTCTCCGGTTTCCTCCCGGTCCAAAAACATGCACGGTAGGTTGATTGGCACCCTAGTGTGTGAATGTGTGTGTGTGTGCCCTGCGATGGGTTGGCATTCCATCCAGGGTGTATCCTGCCTTAATGTCCATAGACGCCTGAGATAGACACAGACTCCCAGTGACCCGAGAAGATCGGATAAAGCGGTAGAAGAGGTTTTTTTAGAACGGATCGGATATAGCGGGTTAGGTAGAAGATGGATGAATGAACGAATGAATGAATGAACTTACTGTTAGTGTTGTGTTATGTAGCTCTATGCAGCTCTAGGTTGTTTTGTGAAAAACTAGAGTCGTGGGGATATTGTTTACTAATGTCCTGCGTAGGGTATATATGGATGAAATGACATTAAAGGCTTATAATACAAGCAATAATTCTCCCATCCTATTTTATTTTTCGAAAATTTGCGAATATATAATATTAAAGTGTTCATTTTTCTTACCAGATTCCGTATCTGGGCCTTTGTGCATGTGAAGAGCAAGACACTGGTGTGTGGCAGCTGGTAGACCCACCTATCCTCCCCCTCACACATGGACCCAATCACAGCTTCAGCTGGAGAGAGACTCTCCAGCAGGAATGACATTCCCTGGCCTTGTCTGCTAACATCTCTGGAGGGCTGTGCATCCTGCTGTTTTAGGTGCACTGGAACTGATCAACATTTATTTTATTTTTTTTATACTTGTGCGCTTAATCTCTGGGACATAAACATCATGTTTAACGTTTACAAGACAAATGGGGCGGTAAACGGACGGATGTATTTTATATAAATATGTAATATGTTTTTCTCAGGGCATTGGTAATTACTCTTAGAAATTAAGGTTCAGGCACATGACCAATGGCACCAACTGCATAATTCACCCAGACTATCTTTGGGGACAGGAGCGAAAAATAGGCCGTTCTCTTAGAAATGGAATCTTGTGTAAAATGTTTCTTGAATACGATTGGCAGAGGAAGATCTGCAACCGTCTTAGCACTTTTGATAATCTCGCTATGCATACTAACTTGATCAAAATATGTTGTATTAAAGTGTTTTAGGCACTGTATTGTGATTTTCTTTTCTTTTCTGTAAGTCAATAAAGACCCTTCACTAACAGTAAGCTGCACGACTATTTCAGTGGACAATTGTGCTGAACATTTAAGGGGATAACGGCTGGGCGAACTCCAAGAACAGTTTTGCTCAGTCCACGTGGAAATTTCAGAAGCATGATTATTTTCACTCATTTTATGGAATTTTTTTTACATTGATGATAGAGCAAAAAGGACATATTTATTCCATTTATGCTCTCTTTTTGTTTAAACTTGTTAGCTGTGAAAATCCCAGATCATCACCAGTTTGTAAAATATTCAAACCAGCAAATCTAGGGCTAACAAAAAAGTCCTCTTGAAAAGAAATCACCTTTTTTTCCATGTTATGATGTTATGAACGTGACTTTTTTATTTCTAGGGTTTTACACATTTTGATGTTGCTACATGATGATTGTAGTGATTGTCATTAGGGCCCAAGCATTGCAGTGCACAGGACCCTCTTGTTTTCCTTCGGATTATTTGTTTGTTTGTTTTTTCCAACCCTTCGGGCACAAATGGGGGTCTTAACATCTTAACCTCAGCAGTCAGGTTGGAATCTGCGGCCATTAGAATGTCAGTGAGGCTCTGGCCTGGGCGTGGCACACACTGAATATACCGCCCCCTGGGAAGTTTAGCTGTATAACTCAAACGCTTGCACATAGAATTATAAAATTTGGTAGACATGTAAAGCTCATTAAACTGAACCATTTTCACACTGCATGTCATGCGTTCCAATCCACAGGAAGTGAGTTATATAGAGTTGTTTGAAAAATGCACCCAATGGAATGTGCATTACTACTCCTAAAAATACACAATCAAGACCAAACCAGGCCCAATACAATTTCAACAGTCTGATGACAGAGGAGGAAATTTAAATATCTTAAATGGTTCAGCCGTGTTGCGGTACGAACATAATCGAAAGTTTTCAGCCATTTTGCTTAATAAATGACATGTCATCAAAAATGTCATAAAAAATAACCCCACCACCTTCTTCATGTTCCTTCCCAAGAGTCTCTGTGGGTTAGTTCTGGCACGAGCCTGAATCTCTGATGTTTTGTGGGATCGAATCCCACCTTGGCTTGCTTCTTTTAAGTTAAGTTTGAGCTGTTTTGTTTAATAAATGACAATATGTTCAACAACAAATACCATTTACGTGTTTCCTACTAGGTGGGTTAGTTCTGATGCAAGCCTGAATCTCTGAGTTTTGTGGGATCGAATCCCACCTCGGCTTGTTTCTTTAAGCTTTCAGCTGTTTTGGCTAATAGATGACATGATGTTCAACAAAAAACACCTTCTCCTCCTTCTCTCCCAAGTGGCTTGGTGGGTTAGTTCTGGTACGAGCCTGCATCCCAGAATGTTGTGGGATTGAATCTCACCTTGGCTTGTTTCTTTAAGCTTGTTTTGTCTAATAGATGACGACCCGCAGAAGAAACACTTGGCATAAATGGCTTGTCGGGTAACAGCGGGTGAGATCATGTATAATTGGATTTTGTGGGATCAAATCCCCCCTTGGCTTGTTTTTGAGCTGGTTTGTCTAATAGAAGACATGATACTCAAATGATGCACTTCTTTCCGAGTTGGCCGAGTATAATTTACTTAAATATTTACATTTTGCAGTTATTGTTTTGTCCAGTATTTGGACAGTAAATTGTATTCATGACTTATTGTTAGTACTCAATTCAATACTTTTGGTAATTTAAACCCATGATGTTGCATGGTTGAACTCCTGTTTGGTTAAACTGATATCATGTTATGTTTGCCTTGCTGGTTTGAGTAGGTAAAGCTTCACTTCCATTTTGTAATTAACTCAGATTGTGCAAAAGGTGTACAAAGCTGAGCTAAGTCAGTGCTACACTTACAAAATGTGTGCTTGATTGATCAACTCAAGGTACCACTGTATGCATGTGTGTGTATGTATATATATGTATATATATATATATATATGTATATATATATATGCCTATATATATATATATATATATATATATATATATATATATCATATAATATATATATATATATATATATAAATATATATATATATATATATATGGTGTGTGATTATATATATATATACCCGTGTGGTGTTATTTATTTATGATAACTTGCAGTTTTAGTTAAGTTTTGAACAACAAATATAAACAGTTACAATATTAGTAATGATTAGCAAAATATGTTTGAGGAAAACTAAAAACCTGGAAATCAACTTATATCCATAAAAAGCTTTATTTTAGGAATAATGTAGTAGTCAAGGATAAAAACAAATGCAACAATCATTCTGCACCTTTAAATATAAACGAAAAGAAATAGTAAGTTAGAGTTCAGAAAGACGAAATCATTTGGACAAGTAAACCTTGGAGGGGGGGCAGGGGGGACAACACATTGGCAACAGGACAATTATCCCAAACACAACAGTAAATCTACAACAGAATAGCTGAAAGCAAGGTGTGCATTAACAAATACCGGCAAACCTCAATAAATTGAGGCAAAGTTGTAAAGAACAATTACTCTATACTGAATGAGAGACTGATAAAATAATAATTTTAAAAAAATGCACTACAGGTGGCTCTACAACTGCTAATTAATAATGTGTACTTAGTTTTTCACACATAGGCTCTCCATTTTTGCTTTATTTGCTTAAATCTCCCACCCACCCACTGCACCTCACTGTCTCGACTAGTCCCACATTCTATCAGGGTAAGAGGTAAGATTTCTCCATGGCTCGTCTCTGTTCTGGCACCAATGTGAAGGAATGAACTTTCCCTAATCATCCGAACAGCAGTCACTGACTATTATCAAGTGACGGGTGAAGACCTACCTATTCCTGAAACACTTGATCTAGTGCTTTTTCCACCTTGCACTGTCTTGTTAAAAAAACAACAACAAAAAACAACAAGACATAAGTCTTTAACCTATCAAACCGGTGTCAATTTATTCACTGATAGGGATTCAAAGCACTTTTGTATGTCTCTGTGTATAAGGGCATTTGCTAAATGCAGTAAATGTAAGATTTTTGTTGTTAAATAAACAATGATACAGTGTCATGCGTTGTTGCTTGTATAAGTCTTGATCCATAATGCCACAAAATTCAGACAGAAAATTAAGATATACCTTTATTCATCCCGTAGTAAAATGTAAAAAATATATAGACATAAAGATATACATCACCATGTATAAATAGAATATAAAGATACAAAATACAGAGAATCAGATCCAGCAATGTTGATAGCTTAGCTACCATCCTCCTTTCTTCCACCTCCTGTACAGTATCCAGGGGAATTCCCAGATCCGAGCCGGCCTTTCTTATCAGCTTGTCCAGTCTCTTCCTTTCTGAAGGTAATACTGCTCCTGCAGCCTACACCATAGAATATGACCAAAGCCACCGCAGTGTCAAAAAAAAGGTCTTAAGTAGAGCTCCCTATACTTCAAATGACCTTAGTCTTCTCAGCAGAAAGAGTCTGCTCTGTCCCTTCTTATAAATAGTCTCAGTGTTGTCTGTCCATTCCAGTTTGTTCTTCAGATGGAAACTCAGGTATTTATAGAAATCCACCCTCTCAATGCACCCTTCCTGAATGTTTACCAGTGATAGTGTTTTTGTTTATGGCTTATAGTGGTGTTCTTTTGTCTTTCCCACGTTTGTCTGGAGGCAGCTCCGTTGGCCGTAGACAGCCTGGATGGTGATAAAAGCACTAGAGAAATAATATATATTTAAAAAAAAACATAACTTGCCACTGGCCTGTAGTCCCCAAATTCTTTGTTGTAGGTACCACACAGGAGATCTTCCACAGCTATGGCACCTTCCCCAGCTTTAGCCTCGGACAAAACATGTACAACATTATACGGCTTGGTTTTCTGGAGGCACGGTGGGTAGCTGATCAAATATGATTCTTCACCCACTTCTGGTTGGTTGATGGTTTTGAACCCCTTCCACACACAATCAGATAAATTATCAGTATGTGGATTGCATAATTCCTCCCATACAATTGTGCCAAAACAGCATTTCAGATCCTCACTTGTCTAATCAGACTGTCCTCACAGTGCGGGATATAGCTGGTTGCCTGCACAGGCAATATACAGGTAGTATACAGGTAGGATATGAACCAGGTTTTCCAGTTTTCCCAAGAGGAACAAGCCTCCTTGAAACTGGCATAAAATAAGTTTATATCATCCCAGGTGTGACATGAGACATACTGTGGTAAATGTTGGTAGAGTGGAGGACGGAGGGGCATGATTAAAGTCTCCAGAGATTATGAGAATGGCATTTGGACTGTGTAAACAACCTGTTAAGAACAGAATACAGCACCATTTCACCAACAGCAAGAGGGGGGGATATATATACGCGGCTATAACATGGAAGAATACCTTGGGCAGTAGTAGAGCCTCATGCTAGGAGTTACCTGCTCAATGTCCTTACAGCAGATTTGCTCTAATGGTGACGTGACCCGTTTTACATAATCTATTATTCAAAAATATTGTTAGCCTTCCGCCTTTTTTTCTTACCACTCTCAATCGTTCTCTCCGCACACAGCAGCTGAATCCATCCAGTGCCACAGTCATGTCCAGCATTAGCTTGGCTAGCCACGACTCTATAAACAGCACAATGCTACACGCCTAGAATTCTCTCTGATGCCTGGTAAGAGCCGCTGGCACATCCATCTTGTTGGATAGAGATCTCACATTCCCAATGATGATGGATTGGAGAGTTGGTCTGTAATGTCTCCTTTTGGTCCAACATTGAGCACCTGCTTGATTCCCCCTTGTTATTCTTAGCTCACGTGGTATATCCAGTCTTTCCTGGAGTAGCACCTCTCTGTTTCAAAAGGGGCATACTTTCTTTTCACATTATAAATTAGAATTGTATTTTTAGGTGGCTCTGTTCCAAACTATTCACAAAAAATGTGGAGTGAATAATAAAAAGAATAGCAATCGTGTAAACCTTTCTCACTCTTTTCATCATCACTCCTTGCTGTCTTTTGGGCATGTGATATGTTCCCTGATCTACTGGAGGTATTTGAATTCCAATTCCAATTTTGAGCTCAACCAAGAGGTCTCAAATTCAGTTGGACTAAAATAGTTTAATATTGCCAATTTATGTTCCACTAGATACTAATATCAGAGGTTCTGCTTGGTAAAACGAGCAAAAAATGATCAGTAGATATTTTTGTTTTTAGCACCATTTGTGTAAACATACACAACCTAGAAAGGCTGTAGCACTGTACTTGCAAGCACCGTGTACTTAGGCGCCTAACTGGAGACACTCAGAAGTCCTGAAACCTATTCTTTCTAAGCCATCTTATTGTAGAGGATCTATAAGCATCTCTATCAGATGATGTATTCAGATCTATCATCTTCATGGGCTTCAACGGCAGGGGAGTTTTCAGTGGTGATGCTCTATCTCTGGACCTCACTCGTACTGGGCTTGGGGTGCGCCAGGCAAGCAGCCCCATTAGAGAAGTGGGTCATGCTTCCTAATAATGCAGCTCCCTTCCATTGGACAGATTAGACACGTGGTTCAAAGCTGTTAACAAAGTGCAGCTCTAGTTCCTGAAATGTTACTTACTTTATCAAATGTATAAGGTGAGATGTTCCAACAAAAAGTGGGTCTTACTAAAAAAAACAACTGAATCTAATAATGTTAATTGGAGACGGGTATAAAAGAGTACTTGAGAGGCAGAGGCTCTCAGAAAATTGTTCACCAAAAAATAAATAAATAAAATATATATATTATATATATATATATATATATATATATATATATATATATATATATATATATATATATATATATATATATATATATGTGGCAAGAAAAAGTATGTGAACGTTTTGGAAATTTCATGGTTTTCTGAATAAATTTGTCATAAAATGTTATCTGATCTTCATCTAATTCATTGGTATTGACAAACACAATGTGTCTAAAAATAATAACACCAAAAAAAATCCTAATCTTTCTTGTCTTTATTGAACACAATCATTCAACATTCAAAATGGCAGTGGAAAAAGTAAGTGAAACCTTAGAATGAATAACTGGTTGACCCCCCCTGGCAGCAATAACCTCAACCAGGCGCTTCCTGTAGCTGTGGATCAGACCTGCACATCGCTGAGGAGGAATTTTAGCCCATTCTTCCTGGCAGAACTGCTTTAGCTCTGTCATATTCTTTGGACGTCTCATGTGTATGGCCCTCTTCAAGTCAATCCATAGCATCTCTATTGGGTTGAGGTCTGGGCTCTGACTTGGCCACTCCAAAAGGCGGATTTTGTTTTTCTGAAGCCATTCTGTTGTGGACTTGCTCCGGTGTTTTGGGTCGTTGTCCTGTTGCATCACCCACTTTCTACACAGTTTCAGCTGATGTACAGACATTCTCACATTATCCTGAAGAATTGTCTGATATACTTGGGAATTCATCTTCCCCTCAATGATTGCAAGCTGGCCAGGCCCTGATGCAGCAAAGCAGGCCCAAATCATGATGCTTCCTCCACCATACTTTACAGTTGGGATGATTGTTTTCATGACGATATGCCGTGCCCTTTTTTTCTACGCCAGATGTAGTGCTGTGTGTTTTTTCCAAATAGTTCAATCTTAGTTTCATCAGTCCACAAAACATTTTGCCAATACCGCTGTGGAGTGTCAATGTGCTCTTTTGCAAACTTAAGGCGTGCAGCAATGTTCTTTTTAGTAAGCAGCGGCTTCCTTCGCGGTGTCCTGCCGTCGATACCCTGCTTGTTCAGTGTTTTACGTATTGTAGACTCATGAACAGATATGTTAGCAAGTTCCAATGATGCCTTCAAATCTTTGGCTGTCATTCGGGGTTGTTTCTTTAGCTCATTGATGAGTGTTCGTTGTGCTCTTGGTGTCATTTTGACGGGGTGCCCACTTCTAGGTAGAGTAGCAACAGTCCCAAATTGTCTCCATTTGTAGATTGGTTGCCAAACTGTAGACTGGTGAATTTCTAAAGTCTTTGAAATAACTTTGTAACCCTCGCCAGCTTCATGTAAATCAATAATTCTTGATCGTAGGTCCTCTGAAAGCTCTTTTTGGCGAGGCATGGCTCACATAATCATGTTCTTCTTGTGCAGAGCAAACTCCAAAGGTTTGAGGGGTTTTTAAGAGTCAAAGTATCTGTAGTCCACACCTCCAAACTTATTATCTTAACAAGACTCCAGGTGTGCTAAAACCAATTAGCTCCAATTAGCTTTTTTGAGGTCATTAAACTCAAGGTTTCACTTACTTTTTCCACTGCGATTTTGAATGTTGAATGATTGTGTTCAACAAAGACAAGAAAGATTGGATTTTTTGGGTGTTATTATTTTTAGACACATTGTGTTTGTCAATACCAATGAATTAGATGAAGATCAGATAACATTTTATGACAAATTTATTCAGAAAACCATGAAATTCCAAAAGGTTCACATACTTTTTCTTGCCACTGTAGCTACAAATGTTTGTACAATATTAAAATAAAGCCCTTTTGGATGCCTGTGATCATCCTGCCTTCATTCAGCAGTCTCACGCAGTAGTCTCATGGAGTTTCACATCTGGGTTGGCGGCCATGTTTGTGTGCTTCCAGTGCTCCCGGTCACGTCCTCAGAACACTTCCGGGGCCACACCCCTGTGAGATTTGCGTGGGAACCTTCCCTATTTAAATGCCTCTGGGTTCCTCCCTCGCTGCCAGATTGTTTTTACAGGTTTCCCTGAAGACTCTCCAGGCTCCTGCCTAGTCTACTTCCTGCTGCCTTTTCTCAAGCCCCTGGACCTTCAACATTTCCTACCGGACCCTTTCAAGCCCTATCCTACAGACTTCGTGAGTTTCCTGTTTTCTCTGCCTTGGATCCTTCCACCCTGCGCCTCCGTGACAGCACAATTTGGCCAGTAATGGAACCCGCAGAGGAAACGGTCGCCCTCGGCCAGCCTGCCCGTTACTCAGGAGAATCCGATCCCTGCCGCTTCTTTCTTAGGCAATGTGATTTGGTGATCAGCCAGAAACCCTTCTCATTTAACACAGAGCGTGCTAAGGTCACCTACGTCATTAGCCTGCTAGCGGGTCGTGCTCTCAAATGGGCAACTGCCGAATGGGTGAATCCGTCCACACACTGCGCTTCCTTCGCGGCCGAAATGCAGAATATTTTTGGAACATCCACGCCTCGGGAAGATGCCGCACACGCGCTTCCCAGTATAACACAAGGGAATCACTCCGTAGCCGGAGTTCCACATCCTGGCTACAGATAGTGGCTGCGATCTTGCGCCGCAGTACGACACTTCTGAACCTTCGTCTCCTCCGTCTAACATGGATATCGGCTGTCACCACCTCACATCTGAGGAGAGAAGGAGGCGCCGATCCCTCGGTCTCCGCCTCTATTGTGGTAAGGATGGACATATGGCTGCTTCCTGTCCAACAAAAGGACGGGCTCGCCGGTGAAAAGGAGGGCACCAGCAAGCCATTCCCCACCCATATCCTCCAAACCTACCATACACCAAATGGAGCTCGCCACTTTTGTGGATTCTGGGGCTGGCGGCGAATTCATCGACCTGGAACTGGTCAAACAACTTGGAGTCCCAAATGAACCACTTCCTGAGGTACTCCATGTTCGGGCTGTGGATGGTCGCATTCTCGGCCAGGCTACCCAACGGACTAAGTCTCTCCATGCCGCCATCGGTGAACGACACCAGGAGTCTATAAGTTTTTAGTGAGCTCATCCCCTCAAGCACCCATTATGCTCAGATATCCCTGGCTTCGCAAACATTTCACATCTGAACTATAGTGGGGCACCCAGTACCTGTCGCAGTGGCTCCATCCCTCCAGCCTCCCTACTCCAGTTACTGTAACAGAGGATGCCGATCTCTAGTTTGTTCCTGAGGCTTATCAAGACGTAGCTGTTGCTTTCAGCAAAGCTCACGCTACCTCCTTACCTCCCCATCCCCACGAGGACTGTGCTATCGATCTTCTCCTGGGGTCGGCTCCGCCTCGATGCCGTCTCTATCAGCTATTGCCGCATGAGACTACTGCTATGAACCGGTACATACAAGAATGCTGGAATCATCCGTCCCTCCTCCTCACCTGCCGGCGCTGGATTCTTCTTTGTTTCCAAGAAAGATGGTTTCCTCCGGCCCTGCATTGATTACCATGGACCTTAACGCCATAACTGTTCGCAACCATTACCTGCCTCTCATGACCTCTGCCTTTGAGCTACTCCATGGCGCCTCCATTTTTACCAAGCTGGACCTTCGCAATGCCTACCACCTAGTAGGGAGGGTGATGAGTGGAAGACAGCCTTTAACACCCCAGCTGGCCATTATGAATATCTGGTCATGCCGTTTGGACTCATCAACGCTCCTGCTGTGTTCCAGGCGCTGGTGAACGACATGCTCAGAGACCTGCTGAACCACTTCGTATTCGTGTATCTTGACAACATCCTCATCTTCTCCCGGAGGAGCATAGCGGACATGTCTGGCCCGTCTTGGAGCACCTCCTTAACAACAGTCTCTTTGTTAACGCTGAAAAGTGAGTTTCATGTTACTCAAACCAACTTTCGCGGGTTCACACTCTCTGCGGGGAGCATTGGGATGGCTCTAGCCTGCAGTCGTGCTGTCCAGGAGTGGCGTGCCCCAATCACCCGCCGGCAACTACAGAGATTCCTGGTGTTCGCCAACTTGTACCGGCGCTTCATAGAAGGGTTCAGTCCCACCGCCCTTCCTTTCCACAGACTCTTCGTCTAACCTCCCTTTTCATTGGGGCCCAGAGGCCGAGCTTGCCTTCAAGACTCTCAAGAACCTTTTCACTGAAGCACCCGTTCTGATTTTTCCCGACCCTAAGAGACAATTCATTGTGTAAGTCGACACCTCCGACAAAGGGGTGGGATCCGTTCTTTCCCAGGTCCACAACAAAGACAACCAGCTGCACCCTTGCACCTTCATTTCTAGATGTCTCGGCTAGCGTGAATGACCACATGGGCGAGTTGCTTGCGGTCAAGCTGGCATTAGAGGAGTGGAGACATTGGATGGAGGCTCCGAGGTTCCATTTCTGGTTTGGAATGACCACCGCAATCTCGAACATCTCCAGTGGGCCAAACGACTTAATCCCCGCCAAGCCGGGTGGGGTCTCTTTTTTGGGCGGTTCCGATACACCCTATATCCTATAGACCGGGTAGCTACAACACCAAACCCCATGCCTTGTCTCGAATCCATATCCTTGAGAAGGAAGAACCCCCTCCTGACCCAATCCTGCCGAGACCGTTCCTATTAGAGTCCTAGGATTCAGATTGGAGCAGAGGGTCCGCCTGGCGGCTGGCCCCAGTAACCCCCCTGAGGGCTGCCCCGCTGATCGACTTTTCGTCCCAGAGGAGTTGCTCTCTGAGGTTCTTCAATGGTGTCACGCCTACCCCTTCTGGACCCCCCGGTAGGCTTGCTATGTCCACTTCCTGTTCCTCGTCCCTGGTCCCATATCGCCATTGACTGTCACCGGTCTTCCACCTTCTGACGGGTTGACCTCCATCCTAACTGGTCGACAGTTTCTCCAAAATGGATTGCTTCATTCCCCTCCCAGGAAAACCCACTGCCAAGGAGACTGCGGAACTCATGATGCATTCTGCCTACACGGACTCCCTCAAGACATTGTTTCTGATCACTGACCCCAGTTCTCAGCCTCCTTCTGGAAGGAATTTTACAGACTGCTAGGCATCTCAGTCAGTCTGTTCTCCGGGTTCCACCCTAAGTCCAATGGCTAGACTGAGCGGCTTAGCAGGTACTGGAGACCAGCATTCGCTTACTCACCAGCTGTGAACCTTCATCATGGGCCAAGAAGTTACTTTGGGCTGAGTATGCCCACAACACCCTCCCGACTGCGGCCACCGGCCTCTCTTCCTTTCAGGGGGTCTATGGCTATCAACCCCCCATATTTTCCAACCAACAGCCTCAGTACATGGTTTCCTCTACCATGACGCTCTTCCGGCGCTGCCGTCGAGGTTGGAGTATCGCCCGGACCGCCCTTCTCAAAAGCATCTTGAACTTCTCTATCAGCTGTCACCGCACGAGATTACTACTATGAACCAGTACATACAAGAATGCTGGAATAATCCATCCCTCCTCCTCACCTGCTGCCACTGGATTCTTCTTTGTTTCCAAGATAGTTTCCTCTGGCCCTGCATTGATTACCAACTGTAGGAGACTGGCTCCCTGCTACTGAGTCGGCCAGAGTGTGTGGCTCTCCACCCGTGACCTTCACCATCACCAAGGTCATCAACCCCATGGCTGTACGCCTCCAACTTCTCCGGAACCTCAGGAATCATCCCACTTTTCATGTCCCCAGACTCCAGCCTGTCAGAACCTGCTTCCTGGATTCCTTCCTTGCTGCCAGATTGTCTTTACAGGTTTCCCTGAAGACTCTCCAGCCTCCTGCCTAGTCTACTTCCTGCTGCCTTTTCTCAAGCCCCTGGATCTTCAACATTTCCTACCGGACACTTTCAAGCCCCTATCCTACAGATTTTGCGTTTCCTGTCTTCTCTGCCTTGGCTCCTTCCACCCTGCACCCCCGTGACACTACCAGGTATTTAAGGGCATCAGTATCCTCTCTCAGGTGCTGGATTGTCTTGTTTCCTTTTCCTGGTTGATGTGTTTCTGCCTTCGAGTTTTTGTTTGTTTATTTTGTTCGAGCTTATTAAAGCTCTTTTATTTTGAACCTCGTGTCCCACCTTGCTTGCTTCTTTTACACACCGTTCGTTAACAAGTACATTATTTCCTACAGAATAGGTAGCTTTAAAGTCTGGAAAGGCAAGATCAGTGTTCAAAGGTATACACAGATTTTAGAGGAAAAATGACAATATTTATGACAAAGAACATGAAGTACTTCAAGTCAAAAAGAACCCAGGACAGAGGTTGAGGTATTGTTTAAGTGATAATCATTGTCTAAGACACCTTTTGGTTAGAGATAGTCATGCCTGCCTCTCCCGGACTGTTTAAATTAAGACGATAATTAGAATTTATGCAACCAAAATACTACTACTTTTGTGATATTTGAGCTCATTTTGATATTGTTTGGAGTGGAATCTGTGTTATGTCTGTAAATTCTTACAATTTATTACAAATAGCATTGCTTCATAGCAGGAGAGACAGTCTACAATCAAAACCTTTCAAAAAAATGTGGTGGATCAAGAATCTTGTATTAGGGTCCAAATAGGACAACATTCCTCTCATAAAACTACAGCAACTGGTCTCCTCAATTCCCAAATATATACAGATTTTTACAAGAAGTTTAACAGTGTTTATATGCTATACAGTGATAAGCATGGTTGTATGCCTTGCACAGCTGTCACATGAATGAGTACACAATTTATGAAATGATTTATGAATGATTACGCAATTTATGAATTACAAAATTTGTGTCCCTGTTAAAATGTTATTTGAATGCATTTTGAGACAGCTAGGGATCTACCCTGATGTATTTTAAACTTCAACGGTTGCAGGAATGGTAAGACTGATTTCTGGGCTGTAGGCACACTTTGCCCCAAGATTGTAAAGGTCTGAAGGATTTTTAATCACATGGTAATGAACCTAAGGCACTTAGGTAAAATCCTTACTGACTAATTACACAAGTTGTAAGCTGCCCCTTTTCTCCCTATGCTTTTCATTTGAGACCTGCAGTATTTCAGTGTGTGGGCAGTTGGATTTTGTCCTTGATTTATGGCACTGATTGATAAACGAAGTGGCCCAATAATCATTCCTCTGAAAATTCAAGTCGTTATTCGAGTGCTCTGGATCCCCGCAATCTAATAATGCTTTCAGCATCCTTTTCAAGCTTTTAAACAAATCTGTGATTGATTGCTAATTATCAGTGATGGAGCCTCCTGAGACTGCACTTTCCCATTTCAAGCTGGTGTTCCTATCTTTAAACTGTTTGAAAGGGCCTATAACTTTCGAACGGTTGACTCGACTTCCCCGGTTGGGAGTCAATACGCAGCCGCCACAGTTGAGTGATCATTGATGGCCTTTGCCAATACTGGAAATTTCTGCTCAACAAAAATAAACCACCTGACACATAAATGTCTAGGATAGTTTTGATAGCACTGTAGTCATCACTCAACATGGTTATTGCTGTTATTGAACTTCTTATTGGTATTTGTATAATACCCTCCTCCCCAAGCACTTTGCTTGACAGATCTACACTCTTTAATTGCATGACCATTGATTTCAGCTCCAGTCAAAGAAAGGGTGAAAATGGGAGAAAAAATGCCCTGCTAAAAGGCTGGACATATATAAGTCTTTTCAGAGCTACAAGAACAGAGTGTTGGTCGACTCTGAAGCACTAGGTCTCTGAGAATGTGGTACCAGGTGGCTTCTAATTTTGGACATTTTCTTTTCCAAATGGCAAATTTTAATGTAACTATTCAGGTACATTAAAGCTAGCTAGCTTTAGTAATCTTATTTTAATAACTGTTTAGAACAGGTTTTTGTTTGTTTTTAGAGGACATCTGTATTTCTCACTCAAGTAGAACTTGGATTGAAAATTAAAGGACGTTGAGGAACATTAAAGGACATGGAGAGGTGAGTGATTCAAACACTTTCTTTCATAGAACAATAACCTGTATATCAATTACTGTGTATGTATTCTTTTTATACTTCATTTTAAATTAGAATTAAAACACTGAATATGCGTGTGTGCAAATTTAAATGACAATTTACCATTTCCTATAATGCAAGCATTTTTTTAATATATTGAATGCTACTTGAGACCCATTTTGCTTCTCAGAAAAAGCAGCACCTGTTCCATTCAGTACCAGTAGATATTTTCAAAGTCTGTGCTAGACCACTATGTTTTCGTGTACAAGTTTTTTTTTTTCTTAGAAGTGCTGGCACAACCTAATCATTTATCAGCCAATCATATGGCAGCATTGCATTGCTTAAAAAAGTTATGTGAAATTCTCATTGATCAGAATGGCAAATGGCCAGATAGGTAATCACTCACTAAAATTGTGGTGAGCAGGAAAGAAACTCAAATGCCGAGCACATCAAAAGCGCAACGCAGATAGGCTACAACATTATATAAAAACAATGGGGGGTGGATAGGGGTGGGGGGTACAGTTCAGTCAGCCAAGAACACAAAGCCGAAGCTGCGGTGGATACCAAATCATGAAAGTGGAAGACCAGAAAAAGTAGCATATTAGTCTGATGAATCTTGATTTCTGCTGGTGTACAGATGTAGGGTTGCATCTGTTATGCCCTTTATAGTGCTGTGGTCTGTTAGGGGAGCAGCATCAATTCCAGGGAAGATCAGTGAAATCATTCGCAAGGCTGAACACATAATTGGACACAAACTGGACAAATTGGAGACAGTGAGGTCACTGAACACTCCTGTCAATCATGGATAATCCATCTCACCCACTACATACAGACAGCAGTTTCCAATAGACTGATTCAGAGTTTCAAAGAGCAGATCAGAAAATCATACCTACCTTTTACCTTGCACTGTACAATGACTCACCAACAGACACAACAGATGATGTAAAAATGTAGATGTCTGCTTCAGAACGGTCATTTTGTGACTTGGTCCGGCTGTGATATGAGGCATATAAATAATGTCAATTGAATAAAGAATTTGAAATTATTAACATGAATATAAATATTCATTCATTCATTCATCTTTTACCGCTTTATCCGATCTTCCCTCGGGTCACGGGGATCCTGTGCCTATCTCAGGCGTCTATGGGCATTAAGGCAGGATACACCCTGAATGGAATGCCAACCCATCGCAGGGCACAGACACACACTCACATTCACACACACATTCATACGCTAGGGACAATTTTCCAAGGTGCAAATCAACCTACCGTGCATGTTTTTGGACCGAGAGGAAACCGGAGAACCCGGAGAAAAAACCCCTGAGGCACGGGGAGAACATGCAAACTCCACACACACATGGTCGAGACGGGAATCAAACCCGGAACCTGGCGGTGTGAGTTAAACGCGCGAACCACTAAGCCATCGTTCCCCCTATTGAATATAAATATACATATCAAAAATCTGAAATAACACTGATTTTACTAATAATCACTGAAAAACATGTGACTGTGTCTAATGCTATTGTGTATAATGTTCCTGTATAGATTGTCTGCATTAACTTAATTCAAAACAGGACTGACAAAATGAACCAGTTTCATTTAATCCAATTGTATTGGCAAGCTTATATTTAAAATCAGGGGTCACCAAATGGCAGGCTCCATCCCACAACTCGACCGCAAGATGAGTAAAGCCAGACCACAAAGTCTTTTCACATAATGAAATAAATATACTCCACGTTATTTTGTAATAACATCAAATTTAGTAGAGTCATTTGGATCCTACAGCATAATGGTTCTCTACCACAAAGTGACTACTATGCTCAGACATGCAGTTGTACATGCACTAGTGCAGGGGTCGGCAAACTTTTAAGATCAGGGGCCCATGTCTACACTAGGGCATGCAGTAGTTAGAAGATACCAATGTGCAGATGATGTGCAGTTTTTCGAGATGAATGTGTGATAAATTGCGTATTTATTCTTCCTGCATTAAGCTGTACGAGGCTTGTGTGTCTTTTTTGTGTGTCTTTTGCGTGGGATCTTTTACGGTTGTCAAAAAGGGACATATTTAGTGAGATTTTTACATTAAGACTAGTTTAAAACTGTTGGAAAATCATTTCAGATGATTACACCTTCACCTGGTTTCATATGTATATATATACACAGATATTTATATACAATTTATTACATGTTAACTGCTGTTATCTACATACAAAAACCCTTCTATATTACACTGCTTGTTTATCCACATATGAAAATTTACAAAGTGCATTTTATGTAAACACTGGGGTCAGAGCGCAGGGTCAGCCATGGTACGGTGCCCCTGGAGCACAGAGGGTTGAGGGCCTTGCTCAAGGACCCAAGGGTGGCAGCTTGGCGATAGCAGGGCTCGAACCCCGACCTTCCGATCAATAGGCCAGCGCCTTTAAGCACTGAGCTACCGCCTCCACTTGATGAGAGTAGAGAAACGATATTTCGATTCCTCTGTATGTCTTGTACATATGGCGGCATTGACAAATAAAGAACTTGAACTACCTAATGAAGCTCATTGAGCGAAGCAGTGATCAAAGCAAAGCGTGTACATTTTGAATGATCTAAAATGAGAAACATATGTAGAGTTATTTCACACTTTTTTACATACATTATGTACACACACTAAAAAAGGGGGCACGGTGGTGTAGTGGTTAGCACGTTCACCTCACACCACCAGGATCCGGGTTCGATTCCCGTCTCGGCCATGTGTGTGTGGAGTTTGCATGTTCTCCCCGTGCCTCAGGGGGTTTTTCTCCAGGTTCTCCGGTTTCCCCCGGTCCAAAAACATGCACGGTAGGTTGATTGGCACCTTGGAAAATTGTCCCTAGTGTATGAATGTGTGTGTGAATCTGAGTGTGTGTCCTGTGATGGGTTGGCATTCCATCCAGGGTGTATCCTGCCTTAATGCCCATAGACGCCTGAGATAGGCACAGACTCCCCGTGACCCGAGGGAAGATCGGATAAAGCGGTAGAAGATGAATGAATGAATGAACACTAAAAAAGGCAAAATATTGTAATTTTAATGAATTATTACAGGACATTCTCATTCAAAATGTATTTTTTTATGAGATCCTTGGGTCAATTGAATTTTGTATACTCTAATCTTTGAAAAGTAGTACTTTTCTCTAGCTATGTTCTGCTTGTAGCTTTTGTATAGAGACAATCCAGCTTGTGTGTCTGCTCAGCACAGCCATTAAATTGGCTAATAGGGCTAGGGTCTAAGGGCACTGGTTGCTTACATGCTAGGGTCTCTTAAAACCTTTTAACAGGCTTTGAAGTGTCTTACGCTTAGTGCTTTTATTTTGGTCACCTTATTGACAAGCCTCCTCCCCCTTCCTTACCTCTTTGGGTGGTATTGTTCTGGGCACCACCTTCGCTTCAGTGCAAGTAATCTCATTTACTTTTATTTCCCAAGGCCTTTGACCTTTCCGACAGATCTGCAAGGATAGCAAAGCCCTCCACTTTTTACTGCAGTCCGACAACTCCTTCAGTACCTAGAACCAACCCATAGGTTTCATTTTCCTTTTCCCTACTACAAACACCATTATACTGCATTCATAAATAAGCGGTCATTACAATATGCTAGAACTTTTCACAAGTCACTGAACGCTTCTATAATGAATGTAAAATTTGCATTGCCATGTGCATTATAAAGTGCATTCTTTCAAGTGTTCCTCCACAAAAATAGAAGGACCAGGTTGACTAGCAAGAGCTGATTAATATGTGTATATTGACAGAGGTTTCAGTAATGAGCTGTTGTGACCTGACAAACTGAGGTTTCAGAGAGAGAAAGAGAGACAGTGAGGGAGCGAGGGAGCAAGGGAGTGATAAAAGTGGCAGGCTCATGTTTTGATCCGACAGTACACAGTGTCTTATTTCCACTACATGCAGAATACAAAATATGCAGTCACCAATATGCAGTGCAAAAGGCAAAATCCACCAATACAAAATTACCCAAATAATAGATAAAAGATGGAAGAGAATAGCATTACTGAATAGCATTACTGCCATTTTTTCACATCCATGGTAAATGTGAATGCCTGTCATGTACTTTGATCTCTTTCACATGTCACTGCGAAAGAGATAGATATATATATATATATATATATATATATATATATATATATATATATATATATATATATATATATATATGTTTTATGAAGCTACCACTCTTGGGTACTTGAGCAAGGCCATTAACCCTCTGTGCTCCAGGATAACTATTAGTCATGTACTCCACCAATCTAGTGCCATTATGGAAGAGTGGCAAGAAGAAAGCCATTGTTGAAGAAAGCCAAAGCGCCATATTCATGTGTTACAATGGCCCGGTCAAAACCCAGACCTAAATCCTATTGAGAGTCGTTGGCAAGATTTGAAAATTGCTGCTCACAAATTTCATTCTCCATCCAATCTGATTCAACTGGGGGGAAAAAATGAGTCTTTCAATGTGCAAAGCTGCTAGAGATATACCCAAAAAGACTTGCAGTGAAAGGTGGTCCAACAAAGTAGTGACTAAGGGGTTGATTACATATACATGCCACACTTTTTCAGATTTTTATCTATAAAAAAATCTTTAACATCATGTTATCAACAGTTCACAATTATACAACACTTTTTATAGTGACAAAATGTGGTAATATTCAAGGGGCATGAATACTCTTGCAATTCACTGTGTGTGTGTATGTGTGTGTGTGTGTGTGTGTGTGTGTGTGTGTGTGTGTGTATGTAAGAAAAACGGTATTGCTGATGTCTAACGGCTTCCATTTGATGCTATTCTCAGTTTACTGGAAGTATAACATTTTCTCCTTTTGCCCATATAGGATTATTTCTGATTCTTGTCCATGTAGGATGCTTTCTGATTCTTTGATTGGTTTGGCACTGATTGTTGTTAATGATTTACTCTGTACTGGCATCCCATCTCTGGTGGTGTCCAAATAATTTTCACCTTAAACGTATTTAAAAACAAACTCTGATTTTAATATAAAGTCATTTTTCCACCTCAACACTTATTAGTTATTATTAGTAATAGATGAGAAAAATATACATACCCTATAAATGAGAAACATGTAGAACCACCTATAGCAGGGGTCTCCAAACTGCGGCCCGCGGGTCAGTTTCTATTGGCCCGCAGCAAATTTTGAAAATATAATCGAATATGGCCCACACATGGCGCTTGAGCTCAACTCTGTTGCACTTCTCATTTTCAACATTAGATGGAGCTAGTCACAGAAAAGCTGCCTCTCCACTAAACAAAATTAAGCGAAGAAAAATATTTACCACGAGTCACCCAAAAGACCCAACTCCAAAGAAACGCAAGATAGCAAGTGAGTGTAGAAGATTTCAAACACGGTGGGAAAATGAATATTTCTTTAAAAAAATCAACGTAAAGTGTGTCTGTTTGATTTGCAATGAAGACGTTGCCGTAATGAAAGAGTATAATGTCCGTCGACACTATGAGACCAAGCATCAGAGCTACGCATCGTACACAGGTGCCGAACGAGCACAGAAATTCAAACAAATGGCAGCTAGCCTGCAAACTCAACAACAGTTTTTTTCCCGTGCTAACAGAATGCAGGAAAACGCCACAGCAGCAAGCTATGAAGTCGCACAACTTATTGCCCAGCATGGTAAACCGTTTTCAGATGGTGATTTCATAAAGCAGTGCCTCATCAAAGTCGCAGAAGTAATGTGCCCGGAAAAAGTGCAGGATTTTAATAATGTGAGCTTATCCGGAAATACAATGATTTCAATGAATTCAGCTTCTCACCCTCCCTGATTTCTATAAGACTTTGGATCATGCCAAGTTTCCTCTGATGAGACGCCACGCAAAAAGAATGATGAGCCTGTTCGGCTCAACATACATATGTGAACAAACATTCTCTCTATTAAATCAGAACAAAAGCAGATTGCGATCCAGAATAACTGATAGCCATCTCTGTGAGGTTCTCCGTGTCGCAACAACCAAGTTTTCTCCTGACATCCCAGCCATCCTTCAATCCAAAAAACAGCATCACTGCTCCCACTGAGAGCAACATTCTTCACATTATATAGGCGAGTTAGAAATAAATACCGTAATCATGTGTCAATATGTCACTTCTTGTGTGTGGCCCGGGCCTTTGCCTATTTTTCTGTATTTGGCCCTCACCAAAAAAACTTTGGACTCCCCTGACCTATAGCATATGTATCAAACTCGAGGCACGTTGGCCGAACTACATATCCCACAATGCATGCCAATATGTTACCCGCAAAGTGACAGCATACGGCTACTATATTACAATGTTTCCCACGTCCGCGTTTATCGAGGGCGATTTTTCCAACAATCGGAATTGAGAAATTTCTACAAATTATCCCAAAATGTCCAGGAAGCGAAAAATTGATGTAGATGGACATCCAAGAAAGATGGGAAAGTGAATACATGTTTATGCTTCAAGCTGAAAAAAACAGTGTTGGTCATCAAAGAGTATATACCGTCTTATAGACAAAAATGGCCCTTCGCGGGCGACAATAATGCTGATGTGGCCCAAAGCGAAAATGTGTTTAACACCCTATAGTGACAATTCAATGTTTTCTTTTTCACTTTCCGTTGCTGGATTTTTCCTCGGTGTATTAATATTTGACGACATTAATTTATGCAGAATTCACTTCAGATGTTAACAGAGGTCTGGACTTTGATTTGCCAAAGAAAGTTACATTTTCCTATATAATAAACTTCTCATATGATGTCACCATGGAGATCATAAATTAGTATGCAATTTTCCATTTTTGTTTGTGTAGAGCTATACAGTATATAAAGATATACACAGGTATTTTTAGTGGCAGCAAAAGTGTGAAACATGCATTGTGCTTTATTTTTATTTCATCTGATGTTAACAGTATATATTTAAATATTTCCTTCAAATGGCATTTCATCGTTCTTGTGTATATTGTTCAAAACAGTTTATTAAATAATTTAATATATTATTAAAAGTTATAAAAAATATATTTACATTTAATGATGGTACTAAGCCAAGATATATTTGTGGCATTGGCACAGAGTATGTTGTTCATTCTTATCACTGACTAATCCATGACAGTTACACGTTAAATCATGATCATTATTCAGGCATGTGTTATTTCATTATTAGATATTTTTGATGAAATACATGTCACACTCACTCTTCACCTCTCATCTTATATTAACTCGCAATATTACAGTATGTAAAATTAAACTGACTAGTGTTGTAATTTCTCATTTACAAGTACCGCCAAATTATTTGACAAGGCTTCATATTTATGGACTTGAATATAATCATGCCTATGTAGAAATAAGCCACCCCCCCCTCCAATTTTGCTCTTTTTAAAATTCTTCTATAGAGGCAGAGAAAAATGCAACTGACAAATCAACTCAGGTTTTAGGAGTACCTAAAAGGAAAGCACTTAAACTCAAAATCAAAGCGCTTCATAATATAGTGTATATTAGGAATACCTGCACATCACATTCATGCAATTATCCTGTCATCTAGCTCTGTGTCAGAAGCTAGTTTCATCAAATCACGCAAATAGAGGTCAAGTGCCTCAGTTAACATGAGCATCCGATATGGGTAAACGCAGATTATATGAAAATGAGAAAAAAATGGCACCAATAGGTTACTATTCATGACCTGGTTCTCTGAAACATTGATTGGAGAGATCCACCTGATTTGTACCTGACTTCTGAAGAAAGCTTGATAGGCAATGCTACCTTTCCTCAGTGAGCATACTTGCTTCTTGTGCAGCAAGCGGAGTAAACTTGGTGGATCTTTACACTTGTTTCAGGGAACTGGGGTTACTTGATGCGTTGCACAATACACCCACAGCAAGGACCCATAAGCCAGAGAATGGCCACCAGAGGCAGTGCACGGTACATCACAATGTAGTACCCAAGGGGACACACGTACAGCATGCAGAACAATACACATGGATCAACACAGTATTCGTGGCCAGAGCTGAACCATCAGGACTAGAAAGAAAGAGATTGAGGGCCTTATAGTACATGTCTATAAAAAGCCAATTCTCAAAACTGCATGAGCTACCAAAGTCTGGGGAACATTTAGCCAGTAGTACCCGACAAGTATGTGCATTAAAGCACACCTTGCAGCGGCATAAATGTCCTGCAAAGCAACTCCCCTAAACGGAGCCCACGAGCCGGACAAGTCACTAGTGAAATGAGCTCTGAGGCCCCTTGGGGGCAGCACACTAGATTCATACACCAAAAAGATAGCTTCCATGAGGCTTTGAGAGAGGTGTTGCTTTGAAACAGGATTCCTTCCCCCTGTTGGGGGGCCCAGGAGATAAAAAGCTGGTCACTCTTCTTAAAAGGGGCAGATCTATCAATGAAATCCTGATGGGCATGCACCAGGCACAAAGCAATTATCCTCTGATCATCCTTAGTGATAAAAGGGGGAGGGTGCAAAGCGGAGAGCTCAACCACCACACCAGTGAGAGCTAGGAAGCGTTTTGGCATGAAGACCACAGAGAGAAAATATGGTGCACGAGGGATGAACTGAGAAGATATGCAATTCGCTGACCTGTTTGGTGGACTCCAAGGCCAGAAGCAAGAAGCAAGGCTAGACCTTAACCATGGAAAAGGATTTTCTACCGTCTGTAAGATTTTAAGAAGCACAAAATATCAGAGACTAAACACGGATATGAAAGTGTCAGTCAGGGGAGGGGATAGCTCAGTGGTTAAGGGTTCGGTGGACTACGTATGGGAAGGTTGGAGGTTTTAGCCCCGGGATCACCAAGCTGCCACTCTTGGGTCCATGAGCAAGGCCCTTAACCCACTGTGCCATCATGGCTGACCCAGCAATCGGACTCAAGCTTCCAAACAAGCTGGGATATGTCCCGTCAAGGAGGCATCACCACTTTCCGCAGAATGATCGCCCCTAGGGGGGTCCCATCTACATATAAACTCCACTCTCCTCCACTGGAACACTGCTCCTGTGCACATGTGTCAACGTGGCATAGCAGCAGAGATCTCGCACCCAGCTGAGATGAGATAAAATCAACGTCGTGAACACGTTCATTCTCAGAAGGCCCAGAGGCAAGGTGTGGATAGCCAAAGACATAAGACCTTGTAATCTGAGACATGTACCCGTGAGACAATGTGAGACAGTTAATTACAGAGGGAATGCGCTTCTGTGACGGGGTTTCAGCTCCAAACCCAAGAACATGACATTCTGAGTGGGAGTGAAATCTCTCTTGCTCACGTTGGCTTTGAACCCCAAGCGCTGTGATGTGAGCAAGCACACGGGCAGTGCTTTGAATCACATTCTCTCTCGAGTCAGCTAGTATCATCCAATCATTATACATGTGAGGATCTTGAGACCTCCTAGCGGCGCAAACCCCACCTCTGCACAAAGACAGAATGTCTGCGGACATTGTAAGTGTAAGGCCGAAAGGAAAGGTCGTGATTTCATGGCACACGCCTTGATAGACGAAACGAAGGAACTTCCTGTACAGAGGGTAGATGCTTTTGTTAAAAAAAAAAAGCTTCACTCACATCAGTGTACACCAAATGCCTTGCTGTATTGAACGTACCAGAGAGATGTGTATTAGAGTTCTGAAACTGTATTTCCTCAAATGCTTGTTCAACATTCTGAAATCCAGAATGGGATAGAGTGCACCATCCTTTTTTGGAACGAAGGAAATAGAGAGAATAAAACCCCTGATCACTCAGATCCAGAGCTATAACTCAAATCGCCTCCTTCATGAGGAGAGAGGAGATTTCTTCTGTCAGAATGTGAACAGAGCTTTCACCTGTAGTGGGAGGAAACACTGAAATGCGGGGGTGCTCGGGCAGACTAAAGCCTGTATCCCCATGACAGTGCGAATCACCCAATTGCAGTCCGACACAGACAGCACGGAGGGCATCTGGCATGGTGCCAGCTTCCCCAGGAGACAAAGCTTGAAAGCCGCAACCTCCTTATTATCGCAGCGCTCTAGCATTAACGCCACGGCCGCTGTCGAGGAGACTAGACAGTTTGAGCCATAGCGCACAGTCTCCAACCACAGAGAGTGCCATTGAGTGCCTGCTCACTTCGACAGCCTGCAGAGCAGAGGCAGAGGGTAAGGTCATTTACCGTGACAATCTCCTTCCAGAGATCAGGTGATGGTGACCCTTTCTCTAGCTGCTGACCCAAATTGATTAAGAGTTTGGTCTGATAAGTATACAATATCGAGGAGACGTTCAGGACTTTCACAGAGAGAGCCGAGGCTGAGGCTGGGTGGGGCAAGCAGGCTGCCTTGAGAAGGGTCAGGTACCGATGCCCCTCCCATATGAGGATCTCAAACACAAGATGATGAAAGAGAACCTGTCTGTAACTACTCAGGTTTGGTGAGCTTCTATCCTTGGTAACCTCATATTCCTGTCCTTGGCTGACAGAATAGAACCTGATGTGACCTGTCTAAGGATTAGCATACGGTGTAAATCCGTTTCTGCCATCTTGAATGGTATGGCCAATCTCCTCCTGCATCTCTGGTTTCAGAGGTGAAAAGATGTTCCTAATTACATAGACCATGTGTCCATGTATGCACATTCCACTCTAAAAATATTGGAACACCATAGGCAATACACCAAGATTTTAACATTTCGGTTTGTGATAAAAAAAAAAGGAAACATTTTTTTTTAGATCAATGGATTTATTTATTTATTTACAATTAATAGATATTTAATCAAATATTTTAATGCAACTCATTTATATATATATATATATATATATATATATATATATATATATATATATATATATATATATATATATATATATATATATATATGAGGGGAAGTCAAAAAGTAAAGGGACATTTGCAATACATTTAATTCGTTCATTCATCTTCTCATCTTCTACACGCTATCTTACCGCTTTATCTGATCTTCCCTCGGGTCACAAGGAGCCTGTGCCTCTCTATGGGCATTAAGGCAGGACACTCACAGTCACTCACTAGGGACAATTTTCCAAGGTGCCAATCAGCCTACCCATTTTGGACCGGGGGAAACCGGAGGACCCTGAGACATGGTGAGAACATTTATTTATATATATATATATATATATATATATATATATATATATATATATATATATATATATATATATATGTTCTGTACTGTTCAGTGACTGTACTGTTCAGAACACTGTGGTCCTGAGCCAATATAAAGGATAATAATCACAATGCAATGCCATCCTCAATATGATATTTAAACTGTTGATGTAATATTGATGTAAAATTGCCGTACTTTTATCTGTACATATATTATTGCTTTGCTAGAAATGCCTTTTTTATGCTATGTATTATTGAGTCAGTCATTTTTCGAACATTATTAAATAACAGAAAATTTGATTTAAATAAAATTAGGCATTAAATAAAAATGCTTACTTGAATTACTTCAGTAATAATGTTACTAGAGGTAATTAAAAATACATAGTTTCAAGTGAAATGAAATGTTGTGGGCAAAAAGTGTCATTAGTCAACCTAGTAAGCAGAATGCTTCTGAAGCCATTTTTGCCTTCTGTATATAAGGGAAAATGTGTCTTGTTACTAATTGACATATAAAAGCATATATGGCATTTATTGACCTAACTTTCACCTTCAAAGCTTGAAACCATCTTATTGGAGCGACCTCGTTTGAGTTACCATAGAAAGCGTTACATCATTTTACCCGTCCATAGTTCAGTCTGCATTGTATTCCGTGTTGTACTGCTGAACCCTATTAAGCCTGTGAAGCTTGTTTAAACTATGGGTGGTTGCATAGGAGAGATGCAGGGAGGGACATGACAGAGAGGAGGTGGAACCCACAGGCTGAAAAAAGGAAGTCCTGTGTGTCTAAAAGTGTGCTTTTTACTTCAGAACATGCTTGCTGAGGCTTGCTTGGGTCCCCTGAAACCCAGCCTTTAAATAGGGAGGTGAAGTTCTTCTGCGGTTATATCGCTATATATATATATATATATATATATATATATATATATATATATATATATATATATATATATATATATATATATATATATATTTGTGTGTAGCACTTAACTGCTCTGCTCGCTCACTGTGTACCTCGTCTTATTTACACCCTGCCGAGTCGCAGGAGGGATGTATAGTGGATTCTTCTCAAAAAGGACAAACACATGAAAAAGGAAAATAGAAAACAAGGGCCTGAAGAGGTTTTTCCTTCCATGCCTCTGGGAGAGAAACGTCAAACCAGAAGGTGTGAAATTTGAGGAAGGATCCAAGGGAACAAGCTCACAGTCTGTTTTGGTCAGTATTCTGGTTTGCTTGGAACAGAAAGTCTGCTTGTTTGACAGATGGATTTTGTAGAGATATTACACTGTTGTGTATATGTTTGTCAAATAAGGGTAATGTATTGAGTGGGTGTATTCTCAAACATGCTGGGAACATTTACACCAGCAACAGATTTTGTGCTTTAGATTTTGCATTTTTATTTATTTTTTTATCTTTGCTATATGTTCTTCAATGTGTCTGTTTAAATAGCTTTGATCTGTGAATATATAATTGCCCTCACTGTGTCTGTGAGCGTATGACACAAGGTAGTGTCATCACTGTTATTTTTATGCTAAAGAATAATATATTCCAAATTATTCAAACGTTCAAAATAAAGGATAATTCGAGAAGCCTTCTGGATGCCTTTTATATTTCATGTCGGGTAATATAGTAAAAAAAAAAAAAGAAAAGCACTTTTTTTTTCAGCTACGGTTATTTGTAGAATGCGTAATTAACAGAAATATACATTTTTGTTCTTGTCACAGTCTGAAGGTTGAACAGATCAGGATTTTTCTCGAGCACTTAGAAACAGGCAATAAAAAAATGATTCCATGATGGCTAAACACCTTTATTTTCATCTTATGATGAGATCAGATAGCGTTTAGACTTTAATACGGCCTAACCTGCACAATAGAGCAATACGGAGTAGTTGTGGCCTCTGTATGTATAAATGCTGACAAATGAATTTAATTTGTTCGTTGTGTTCTGCATTGTTTACTTTACTTCAATTGCAATCTTTTAAATCTGTCCCATTGTTTTTTTTTTTTTTTTTGCTGTGAGATCCTAAGCATTTGATCAAAATTCTTTGTTAATAGTGGCATTTCCTATATAGCTGGCTCAATAAATTTGGATAGTGATAATCATAATTTCACCACTATAAACCACTACAAAGGATTTAAGATTAAATCTAGTACAGCTTTCAGGAATTAAAGCTATTTTTCCACAGTCTCTCCATTTCGACATTCTTGAAAATAAGTGGGCAATTATCTGATGGGTAGATTCATGGCTAGGTATGGCCTGCTCTCGAGTGTTTCCATGAGGAATCTCTGAAATGAAAGGCCTAAAGTAGATAACAATTGTGAATTTGCATTTGGTAGCTGTTAATGGGAACTCTCAACTCTTGCTGTGCTAACTGGTGTTGATGCAAATGAATGGAACAGACACGTATATTAGAGATAATTTACCAGATCAACAATGTGGTACTGGCGTAAATCAAATGAACGTTCTCAACGATATTATTTTGTAGATCAAATTATCTAGATCAAGTCAAGAACACCCTCGAGGCAGTAACAAGGTCGGCGTTTACAATCAAGAGACGTGAATGTAAATAGTCTTTACCTAAACCGGAAAGTCATGTGTGGCACTTAAGCACAGAATAGACAGATAGAAGACAGCTTCTATGGACAGATGAAACCCAGATGAAGAAGTAGTAGCAGAATGATGGGAAGCATGTGTTGAAAGGAAAGGAATTGCTCATGAACCAAAGCATACCACAACATATGTCAAACATGAAGGGGCTTTGATGGCATAAATGGGTTATGCTATTGTGTTTTTAGTTACGATTAATGATAGAATCCAAGTTATCGTTCAGAAAGATCACAAGATCCCTAAAGTTTTTGACAAAATTATTTTGTTTAAAACAGACATTAAATAAATCACAAATTCTAATAAAAAAAAGTATTAATAATGACTGGGATGGAAATTACCATCACATGAAAAGTGAATAGCAGGCAAAATTGAGAATCAAGTTTGGTTGTATGTATTACATACATTATATTTAATGTAGTCTTATATATTTACGTAGTTTCCTATCCAGCAGTAAAGCAATGGATAGTAAACATAGACATTCATTCATTCGTCTTCTACCGCTGTATACGATCTTCCCTCGGGTCACGGGGAGCCTGTGCCCATCTCAGGCGTCTATGGGCATTAAGGCAGGATGGAATGCCAACCCATCGCAGGGCAGGCGCGCACACACACACACACCACACACACACACACACACACACACACACACACACACTAGGGACAATTTTCCAAGGTGCCAATCAACCTACCGTGCATGTTTTTGGACCGGGGCAGTAAAGCGATGGATAGTAAACATAGACAATAATTATAAAAATAGAAATAGACATGTAGTAAACCAATATACAGTGGTACCTCTGTGTACATCGTTAATTCGTTCCTCAGAAAGCGACTTTGACTGAATCCGACGTTAAACGGACTGAATTATTCCATTTGTTACCGGTCATGATGAGGGAAGTAATTAGCAAGTGAAGGAAGTGACGTTAACCAATGTCGAATTATCGACAAAACGAAGTTAGCTGAAGGCGACGTACACTGAGAGCGACGCACACCGAGGTACACCACTGTAAATATTTGTTTGTATTGAGAAATTATACAGTGTGTAGTGCTGTACTTCCGCATCATCTTAAATGTGATTACTTATACTTTTGTTTATATATATATATATTTTTTTTTTTTTTATACATACACACACACACACACACACACACATATATTGTGTGTGATATATAATATATATATATATATATATATATATATATATATATATATATATATATATATATATATATATACACATACACACACACACATACATATACACACACACAGATATATATATATATATATACACACAAAAAATAACAATAAGCAGCTCAGTTACGAAAATAAATATCCCACTTTTTCCGAGCGCCATCTAGTGGACAAATGAAATGTAATAAGTTACTTTACTTTTATAAAGTAATTGAAAAGTTACACTACTGATTACATTTTGAATAGGGTTATTTGTAATATATATATATATATATATATATATATATATATATATATATATATATATATATATATATATATATATATATATATATATATATACACACTTGAGAATTTGATTCTAATATTTAATTTGTCTGGTTTACGATTTGATTGTCAATTAATAAAAAAACAAAACAATGATACACTGATTGAAAACAAAGCAAAACTGGTTTTGATCACCATAAAAAAAATCAATTGACTAGGATTTTAGAATGGATTTACCTCAGAAGACTAAACAAATTGACTGCAGTTAAAAACAAAACCATCTTACCTGTTTGTGATACACAACATCTCCGTATTCAGGCTGGATGTGGAGTAGAAACAGGTGGAAACACATGGCTTTGGAGCCTATATAATTAATTGCCCTTCTTAATTGCCGGAACTCCTTCTTCACTGACTTAGTTACGCGAGAATGCGGTCACAGGTCTAATGCCATCTTCTGGTGAAATATAAAGTCGATTTTATTGGGACGTGTGTTATTTTACGCTGTGGTCCAAAGTCGTATATTGTTGATTTTATGACGGAGGTTGCGGGTCGGTGGAAATTTGAACAGGACTTTGGACGTGTCTGGCCTAAAGTTTGCCGCAACTAAAGATACTAAGTAAAGGTACAACTACAGTTAATCCAGCTGTTGAATGGGTAGGCGTGTGTGTGTGTGTGTGTGTGTGTGTGTGTGTGTGTGTGTGTGTGTGTGTGTGTGTAAGTGTTTGGCGCTGAGAGATAAACATGACCGCAGCAGCCCCGAAACACCGGATAAAAGGGTAAAATAAATCAATAAAAAAAACAGTGGACACTTTATATCCACAATATAAAAGCGAATTTTATCTTGTAAAAAAAAAAAAAAAATAAAAAATAAATAAATATATATATATATATATATATATATATATATATATATATATATATATATATATATATATATATATATATATATAATTGATATGACACATGGTACTGGTATGGGCACAACACACTATGTGGCCAACGCTATGTAAATATCTTGTATATCATCATATACTAATGTATTAGCTGGAAATTAGACATTTATTCATAGTCCCTTTATTTTCAGCAGTGCTTTAACAAGTTTGTCTTGAACATGAAGATGTCAGACGTCACTAACCGGCTGCATGGGTCATTTCAGACACTCCTGGTACATGGTAAAACTTGAATAGATAATAGGTCCCTTATATCATTTTGATGGAAAATACACTAGAAAATATACTGCCTACGGGGGCACGGTGGCTTAGTGGTTAGCACATTCGCCTCACACCGCCAAGGTCCGGGTTCGATTCCCGTCTCAGCCATGTGTGTGTGGAGTTTGCAGGGGGGTTTGCCTCAGGGGGTTTTTCTCCGGGTTCTCCGGTTTCCTCCTGGTCCAAAAACTTGCACGGTAGGTTGATTTGCACCTTTGGAAAATTGTCCCTAGTGTATGAATGTGTGTGAGTGTGTGTGTGTCCTGCGATGGGTTGGCATTCCATCCAGGGTGTATCCTGCCTTAATGCCAATAGATGACTGAGATAGGCACAGGTTCCCCATGACCCGATGGAAGATCGGATATAGCTGTAGAAGATGAATGAATGAATGAATGAATATACTGCCTTATTTTCTTAATGCCAAAAATTGCCAGATGTCTCCTGTCAGTGTGTCCAATGCAAAGTGCATTCATCTGATACTACGAGTGTCTGCCGAATTAGCTTCTTCAATATGTATCTAAATGCAGTATTAATCTCATAGTTTCTTTTGTCCTACAACCCTAAGGGTAACGCAAAGCAGAGATGTGACCGTTTTGTATCCTCACTACTAAGCGCATTTCCATTACCCTTCAAAAATGCGCACATTTAAATAGCAAGTTGAAAATATTAATGGAAACGCGGCAAATTCGCTAAAAAACACAATTGTATCGCGAAAAATGATGCTCGCATGAGATGGTTGTTTTAGACGATGCGACAAAGGAATAGTACGCAAAACTGTAATGGAAACGCATTTCCAGGTCACATGACATACCTTTCCTTGGGTATGATGATACAGGTGGACAAGTTCATCTGGAAATTCTGAATCCACAGGTCCTCCGTGAAATCGCGCATTATTGCCTCCAAGAACAAGCGCATACGTGGCCGCTCCCATGTACAGTATAGGGGGATCGCCTCGCCATTAATGCCCGTATAACACTCCTACGTCTCCGTCTGCCTATATCTGTCTCCATTTTTTTGAATGACATTGCGAGAGCACGAGTTGTAGTCGCATGACCGTTATTTTGCAATCGACATTTAGAAAATATCGAAATAGTTTTACGTAAATTTGTAACGGAATCGCGGTTACTGATCTAACAACGATGGTCTACAGCAGGGTGTATACTTATTTTTTATTTGTTCTCCTTAGTTGAAAGCTTGCTGGCTTCTCGGCAGTGGTTGTAGGTAGTCTACAATAGGCGCGATTTTAGGCCTAATGGAAACGTGTCAAATTTGGCGTGTCAAAAAAAATTTGCCGCTCGCACAAGGTGTTTTTTTAGATGATGCGAAAAATGAATAATTCGCAAAACTGTAATGGAAACGTTTTTTCCGCATTCCAGGTCACATGATATACATGCGATTGGCTGCGATATATGTAAACCTGCCCATTCTTTTAGTGACATCGTAAGAGGACGAAGTTTCTTATCGACAATTTGAAAATATCACAAAATTTCTTATGCAAAATTCGTCATGAAAACGCGCCTAATGATCTTGCACTGTAGCTGGTCATGAATCTAGGGTCCATGCATTGATCTAATAGGTGTAGTAATTTTTTTTTTTATATACCTTGTATAAAATGTGTGTGTAAGAGTATTTTGAGGATTAATGGAAAGGTTGAAGAGGAAATGTAGGACATTACACTGAAATGATATTTCAGATTATCGTCTATATGCATGTTGCGGTATGTTACGGTATTACTACACCTTCAGAAAGACATCATAAGGTCAACATTCTTTTACCGTACACAGGGTACTGTGATGATTAGAGTTTTAATCTCCAGGGTTGTCAGGGTCAGGGTTTACACAATTATCTCACTGACGTCAGTCCCGTGTTTTGAATATGGGGTGATGAGGTTCAGTTGTTATGCTAAAAGCATACAATGTGAGGGCACAAAGCAAGCCCTGTAGGAAGGCAGACCTTTCCTATGTCCCTAGTATTAGGATCGCTAAGGAGCTTCCTTTCTCACACTAGAAGAATGATGTAATCTCACTGAAAAGAACTATTCGTTTGTTCCTTCACAGCTTCCGTGTGTCCCAATGATGGATTTAAAAGCATAATAGTAAAACGGTTAATAAAAATAAGCATAAGCAGGAAATACGGTTATTGTTCTGTGTACATTGTACTGCAGGGAACAATATGAAGCTGTGAAGCAGCGCATAGATGTTGTTTGATTTTGATAGATTCTCACCAGATATAATAGCTGGTTAAATTAATATAACGTTTTTTTTTTTTTTTTTTTTAATGATGTAACACTTAGTTGAGATCTGTTTGTAATCCTTTTTATGATGCATGAAAAATACAAACGGATTGGAGAATTAGCCGTCAGGCTCAAGAAGTCAAAATTCATTGCACAGAGCAGCTGGAGGCATTATCCATTAGCACACTTAAACTTTGGCATGTCGCATGTTTAAAATAGCCTCTTTGAAACCATCTAATTAAGTTTCACCTTACTGGCCTGAGCTCTGTAGGCATTTTGTTGCCTTTCAATTATATCTTGATAAATAGTTAAATTCGACGGGAGCTGCTGTAATCATTCCCACCAGGTTTCACTTGAGGCAAATGGTTGACATTGCTATTAATCTGTATAAGAGTGCCTTTAACTACCATTTCTGTCTCTTTGTAGTATGAACAGAACAGCTGATATTCACTGGTTGCCTCTCTATGGGATAGCACTGCTGGAATAGATTTATAGAGATGATAAAAGCTGTGTAGGGCAATAATGACAGAGGAGGATGCTCTGGGCCATAATAATGCACAGCAAAGCTAAAGAGAGAGGGAGAGAGATAGAGAGATAAAAGAACAGACATAGAAAGGAGAATCCTTAAATCTGGTTAATGACGCTCTATATATAGCTTTCCTGGGACAAGTAGTTCATCACCATGCTACTGTTACAGACTTCATTTTCATAGAGCTTACTACAGGCATGTGCAATCACACAGGCTTGTTTTGGACGGTCAGAGTGATACTGACTGCCTAGAAATGCCATTTGCTTTTCTCTGTCTCAGATAACATCAGCCATTCATCACTGTAGTATAAGGGAGTGAAACCTTCTGGTCTGACAAGCTTGAGGAAAAAAAACAAGAGAGGGTATAATGGCAGGAGAAGACAATAATGGCCTGTCACACTGCAGATCGATGCTGCTTTTTGTGCTAGGTCCTAAAAGACTAACAATGATAAAATATCACATTGTATATCTCCAGTTACTAATCTTGTTACGTATAGATTCACACAAACACAGACATATATATATATATATATATATATATATATATATATATATATATATATATATATATATATATATATATATATATATATATATATATATATATATATGACAGTATTATTATTTGCAGTTCTAAAAGGAAAATTCAGTGACATGGTGTTGTGATACTACCACCCCAGTATTGATTATTCTCATAAAATAGCAGAACATGCCAATTTTCTTTTACTGTGCTACATTTCCTAAGTCTCCTCCTTATAAAGAAAAAAACAGGAGCAAAGGCTAATGTTCCTGATCTGAAATTCCAACCCATTTTTTTTTAAACAGCTACAAATGCTGTCGTTTAAGGCACTCAGTGAAAGTGCTATCAGTCCTTTTCTACATAAACATTCACAAAGTGTTGTTATAAATAACATGGAAAATAGTGTAATGTCATCCATCCCACACAGAGTGCAATACAATTTTCCCCCCTATGGCTCATAAGCACAGATAGATTTAGCAGAGGGTCTTGACTGATATGTGCTGACACTGCGGACTTCTACATAAAATTTTAAATTTTAAAATTAAAGGATAATATGTCCTGTGAATAAACTGATATTATATAAATAATAATAGTAGAGTTGCAAAAACCACACACATGCACTATATAGATACATGGATAGATGGATATGCATACATACATAAGAGAGTTTATGATTTCTTGCCTATTTTTCAGAGAATATGAATGATAAAAATCAAAATGACTACAGAAACTGCCCAAATGACAATGATCAATGTTGTCTTTGGCCTGATAATATGCACACATGTTGACACAAACAGGTTTGAATGTCTATTTAAGGTAATCATCCTCACCTGTGTGATGTGTTTGCTTGCAAATAGTGTGTGTCTAAAAGACCACTGAGTTTTCATCCAGTGCTGCACTGAGGTTTTTGTATTCAGTCATGGGGAAAGCAAAAGATGTGTCAAAGGATCTGCAGGAAAAGGGAGTTGAACTGAAAAGTGGAAAATGAAGGGTTCTGTTGAATTTCAACTTGAATTGCATTTTCATATAAAAAAATATCCATTTTCAATCCATCAAACTATTTCCAATCAACTTACCACTAGTGTATCATTTCCTGTTTGTCGCTGATAGGCGGTAGTCCTCCACCACATCTCTGTTCCTCTCCTGGGGCTTTAGTAGGCCCCTGCCTCTATCCATCCCAGGTGGCACTTACATGGGTTTGCTGTCAAACCAGCCTTCCTGAGTCTTTCCACCAGTGGAGGTGGTCTGCCGAAGTTCTAGAATGGATGGCTATATTGGCTAGATATAAAAGTGTCAGTTCAGCAGCAGGACTATGTCCATGAGGTCCTGGAAGGTGGCAGGTGCTTTTTGGAGGCTCCAAGTGACCACTGTCCATCTGAAAGACATCTTCACCTTTGAGCTTGAAGACAGCACCACACTCCAGTCCCCCATTGTTAGGTCTAAGGTGGAAATTTACCTGGCTCATCCCAGATGCTCATCCGAGTCATCCACTTTGGGTAGCTTTACACAATTTTCGGATCTGATCCATCCGGACTGTTACACTGCCTGCTGATGGAGAGAAGACATCCGTGAATTGGTCCACCAATTGGTCCATCAATTGTCCTGCTGTCGTGTTGGAGTCAGGTCTTCGCCTGTATTGAGCAAGGAATGCCCTGACAGATCTACGAGTGTAGAACAAAAGGCTGACATGAGCGTGCTTGTCTTTTAAATAGGTTGATATGGTAAGTTTGTGTATTTTTTCTCAAGCTGTTAGAGTTGATAATTTACTGGGCCAAAGACGAACCCCACTAGCCGTGGTTTGCTCCCAAGAGTTGTGGGGCCCGTCCCTGAAGCTATATTGTTGCCCCATGGCTGTGTTTGATGCGGTTGGTAGCATGGACCCCTTTTCTCTATTTTGATGCGCCCTTCCAGTGTTTCCACCAACTCCATTGGAGGGAGTAGCTCAGTGGTCGCTGAGCTACTGATCGGAAGATCTATGGTTTGAACCTTGGTATCGCCAAGCTGTCACCCTTGGGTCCTTGAGCAAGACCCTTAACCCTCTGTGCTCCAGGGGCACTGTATCACGGCTGACCCTGCATTATGACACCAACCTCCAAACAAACTGGGATATGCGATGTAAGAATTTTAATATGCTGTAATGTTTGTGACAAAGCAATTCTATTTTGGGGGTCCCTACTAGGAGGGTATCTGCCCACTGCCAGACCTTTCAGAGATTTCTTTGCTTATGTTAAGTTCTGGCTGGAGCCACCTTCCATTTGCACCCTCTGTGTGTTCTATGGCTTGTGCTACCATTCATGGAAGGCCACAGCATTTCTCGGTGACAGCTACTCCTTTAACACATAATTTGCAGTTGCCTCGAGGGGAAGGCTATAATATGCCTATTGGGTTGCTCCTGTAAGATATGGGGTTCTCAGGTATTGCACCTCTCAATTCAAATTTAGGAAGAAATTCAACAACACCATTAACGATGGTCTGCGGGAGAAGCTATGGGACCTTTTTTCATGCCTATGGAAATGCAGATCTGTGCGTTAAGACTCGCGGCAAATCTGCATTCAGGGCAGGTGAGAAGCGGCCCTTAGGACAGGATGTATGGGCAGCTGGGGCTTGGGCCATGACAAGCCTCTTGAAGAACTTGATTCCTGGAGTGAGTACAAGGACGACGGTAGTCTTTGAGGAAGGACATGGTTTCTTCAGCACAGGGATGATGTTGGTTGTCTTTGAGAGCTTTGGGACAACATTGGTGCTAAGAGAGATGTTGAAGATGTGAAAACATTTGCCAGTTGTCTCTGATCACTCTGCCTGGAATGTTGTCTGGTCCCGCAGCTTTCCTCACATCAGCAGTGGAGTGACAAAGTACCTGGTCATTTGAAGGAGGTATGATGTTCCTCACTTTTATGTGGTTCTTTGCTTTGAAATAGGTGTAGAAGCTGTTCAGTGTATCTGGAAGTGAGCATGTTGTTGGATGCTCTGGTCAGGTACCCTCTTGACTCTCTGATGGACCCGGACAGTTTTACTCTTGCTGTTACCTCTGTCCCAATCATTCCAACCTCACCTGCTCCCTCAACACGAAGGTACAGCAGCCTTCTTTACTTTCATGAGAAAGCCTGAGGAACAGCTTCCACCACACATCATCACGAGCTTCTACAGAGGGATCATCGATGCAGCTGCATCACTGCATGGTTTGGGAATTGCACCATCTTAGATCGCAAGACCATTGGATTCAGTCTTCCCTCTATCATGGACATGTACACATGTAAACCCAGCAACATTATGGCTTAACACACCCCTCACATAGACTCTGTAAGAGGTACTGTTAACCGAAACCAAACAAACAAGACAAACATACAAAAAGCTCTTTTTGCACAAACTGCTGTTTTGCACACCATAATAGAGCATGTCTACCTCAATGACAGTGCTTACATTTAAAAAAGGTAGATGTAGTTCTGTGTTCCGTTTGTTAATTTATGATGTAGGACATTGGTCGTGCGGAAATGTTTCACTTCAATGTGTACTGCACATTATATAGTTGAAATGACAATAAAGCCAACTTGAACTTGATATGCTTGTGGCCAGAGTCCGCCAGTTGGTGAGCCCTACTTCATACGGTAGATGCAGCCACCAAAAAGCTCAGGTTCCTGGTGTTGATGGATTTCCGTAAAAGATGGAAAAAATGGACACGGATTAATGTGCGCATGTCATCGGAAGTCATTCTGATGCAAACAGCCCATATAATATTTAAATCGGAGTGATTTTAACCAGAATGACACAAAACATGTGTACATGTTAATAGGTCAACTGATGTAAACCTGGCTTAGTCCAGAGACATTCCTGATAATGTATTCTATATTTATATTGTATATATTGTTCTATATGGTGAATGTTCAGCCTGGATATGTCAACAATAGGAGTGATTGGAGGACCCTAAAACAGGACGCACAAAGGGTTTTTTTTATATAAAAAAGCAGTTTTAATTAGAAAGAGCAGAAAGAGCACAAAACCAGTCCAGGGTCATAGAGCAGGCAAACAGGGCAAAGTAGAGTAGGCCGGAAACACAATTCCATTAAACAGCATTGCGCTATAAAAACAATAATTACAAAAGCAAAAACATTACATTATCTTTAACTTCTTGAATTATTACCGGTTTATGTGGTTGCAAGGTTAATTTGTAACATGTTTTGTTATTTTTGTTCTGTTTTAATGACAAGCCCTTGTCTCTTTCCATGCACAGTTGGAGCTAAGTGCCATGATCGGGGGGCCCATTTGTAACTGCACAGTAAGCGACAAGTCAGGTCAGTGCAAGTGTTTCCATTACTTTTCCTTTCTGTCTCCAGCCCAAGCAACAGTCCAGAAGCCCTCCACATGGACTCCTGATGAATGGGGTCAATCTGAGGGCTGCCTACCGATTAGCTGCTGGGGCAATAAATGACTTAATGTAAGGGAAGATTTAAGGCAAAAACAGGCTGAATCTTGTTTGGAGATCAGTGTCCTTCAGAATGAGTTGAGACAATATCCAGGCCTCTGTTTGGTCTCCAGGGTGATTTGTTGCTTTTCCATGGCAACAGGCTAAAAAGTTGAAATATCTTGAATTTTTTTTTTTTTAAATGTAAAAAAAGTTTTGGAATATAATTCAATTTGTTGCTTAGACAATGACAAAACGATTCCGCTTTTATTTTCCCCCCGCTGACAATACATTGAAATCTTGAATGCCGATAAACCTCAAACACAAGTGTTGTTTTTCTATGAATAATCCCATAGCTCATTTCTTCTTAGGAAAGGCTGAACAAATTTCAATCAGAAGTGGGAAATCCTGTGTGCGATTAGAAGATGGCAGGCACGCTTTGCTCTGTGTTCTATCATTCTCTCATTTGCACTCAGCCCTCATTCAGTTCCATCATTTCTTTATGGTTATTCATATGTAGATGGGGGTCAGGAGATGAGGTAGTTCTCACGTTCAACTTGAAACCCTGGCCTTTGTGAGGCTGAAGCTCAGGCTGTAGCACCGAAGCCAGAAGTGAAATTAAGATCTGCTGAATGCCCCAGCAGGGAGGGGAGGATAGGGGAGAGGAGCGGTGTAGGGAGGACATGCAGCTGCTGATGCTGGATAAATGTGAGATGCCCACTGTGGCATTCCATGCCCTCCTGAGGGAGCAGCCAAATGAGGCATTGCTTAGTCCGCCTTTCATCTTAATACAGGCCCATTCCTCTCTCAACAGTCAATGTTCACCACATCTTCTGAACACCCTCATTTACCAAACAGTCTCACCCCATTTCTCTAATTAGAGATTTACCTTGGAACCTTTTTCTTGCACCTGCAACGAACGTGTGAAAAGACTAATGGACAGTCATTGTGTCCGCGTACCTCAATGCTTTTAGATTATTTTATCAGCATTTTTCATCAGTAAATTATTAAGTTCATTATCTATCCTACCTGGTAAGCAAAAGCTCCAATGTGTGGTCCACAATGACTAGGCTATGGAGGGGTAGTTAGCCATAATCATTGTCCAAGTTTCTAACCTGCCTCTTTAACAAACCGTGAGCATGTTGTTCAGCTTACATTATCTTTATGAGCAGTGTTGTTCAATCATTGCATGTAATAGTTAGGATTTGGGCCTGGTCTTAAATGGAATGCCATTTAAGACCAGGCATAGAGTTTTGTACTGAACTTCATTTTGCATTGTTTTGCTGCCGCACGTTAATGCTGATGATGTTATTTGGCTAAGGATACTTAGCCAAATAATCTTAAGTACTCAGTAATCGTAGTGCTCATTAAGGTTTATACCCATACCGATATGTCCATACCAAATATTTACTGCCATTTTCACATTTTCACAGCTGTTTTTTTTTTTTTTTTTAATCTGGCACAGGTTTATATATTTATACCGGAGTTTTTCATGATTTATCACACTACTATACAATTAACATCTGTATATTCAAGGTCTTGTGCAGGTGGAACATATGTCAATAATTTGAGCTGTTCTTCACCGCTTCAACTGTAAATGCAGCAGCATGTTTATATCCCTTCCAATACTAGCTGACAATTATGGATAATTTACAGGAAATGTATCATAATTGCACAGCACATGTGCATGTTTATTATTCTTTTCTCCGGCGATTGCGGTGTAAAAATTGCAGGTAAAGGTTAGAAGAGTTTAGCTTTTAGTCACTTGAGCTTCATGATGAAAGTAGACGTATAGACTGGAGGCTGCTACATAATCTATTTTCTCTCGGCACAGACTTTCCATGTAATTTAGTGTGCATCAGGCTTATTTTCTTAATTCCGCTCTTGGTGGTTGCCTCGAAAAAAAAGTCTATACTTAACACGGAGAGTTGGTATGTGTATAAAGGTTTTGAAAATGAAGCCATTTGAGAAACGCTTTCCAAACCCAGACTGAACTGTTGGCCTATGGAAGGGAAGAGTATAGCACTGTTTATGTCTTCTTAATCATCACCTCTAGAACCCTGGAATGCTGTGGGAAGTCCCTCCTCAGATATCAACTTCCAGTTTTGAGACCTGGCATTAAGCCTGAATGTAAAGTCTTAGCTGTGTTAGCATAACACAGACAAATAGCTTGGAAGGCTAAAACCACAGATGTACATTCATTCTCATGATTTCTTGTTGGAGGGGACTGGATATAATACACATGTGTATGAACCATTTGACAGAACCTATATTATAATATATATTATTGGAATACCTTATGCGATTATAGATACTATAATATATATATATATATATATAATATAAATGTTTCTTGCCTCTGTATGACACACACTGTAGCTTAGCAAAATTTTCCTTGGCCAGCCGTGTCCGCTGAGTAAGCTGGACAACCATTCCCTGTGGCCATTGTCATTGCCTCCATGCCAGACCTTTTCCAGCCCTTTTTCGGCCCACATCTAGACATGCTTGCCGGCTATATCATCCTGAGTGTGGTGCTGCCCACCAAGCCTCTGCGCTGGTACGGTGCTACGGTGCTACAGGCTTACAAGGCTATCTGTCAAGGTGACCAAAGAGAACGCTATTGCAGTTGGTCCAGTGGAGGCATGGAGGCTCTAGTGTCTGCTGAGATCTTTTTACCAGCACTCCTCCTACCAGGGCACCAGTGTGGCACCCTAGTTGTCCTTACAGAGTTTGTCCAGTACTGGCCAGGAACAGTCTGCCGAAGGGTTGTCTCCTTTCACCTTCAAGGTTTTTTTCTACACCATTGCATCTGTGACACTAGGAGACACTGTTGGAGGCTAAAGCCGCAGGTGCAACCTGGCTGTTGGAGGCCCTGTCGGAGCCTCCCATCAAACCCTTGCATGAAGTGCCCTTGAGGTTTCTTACAGTCAAGACTGCCTTTTTTCTGGCCAGCTCCTCTTTGAAGAGAATTGGAGATCTTCAGGCCCTTCCTGTGGCCCCTTCTTGTTTTCAGTTTACACCTGGCATGGTATGTTCCCCAGGTCCCATCCATTGCCCCATGTCCAGTTGTGCACCAAGCATTCCATCCTCCTCCTTCATGCCCCAGACCAGCAGAAGCTTAACCAGGTTCCACAGAACTGTAACATACATCCACTTAAGTGAGCTGTGGAGGAAATCGGACCAGCTGCTAATGTGCTATAGCCTGTAAAAGAAGTTTCTGCCTGGAGACAATCAGATCCTCAGCAGGTAGATTATGGATATTATTCTCCGCTCTTATGAGTCCTCTGGCCTCCCCGTTTGGGTCAGGACCTACTCAACTTAAATTGTGGTGGCCTCTAAGACCTTTTCCATCTGGAGTATCCATCCAGGACATCTGCATCTCTGCAAGGTGCAGAGGCATTCCCAAAGCAGTAATGCAGTGTCTCGGTCCCTCAGGGAACCAGTGTTTCATACATAACCTAGATACATTCCTAGGCACCAAGCAAGTTCCATCAAGACATGGCTTGGAGTCAAGTGGCTTGCACAGAGCCTTGTCTAGTACATAATTTGGAATGAACATTGAATTGGAATGAAGACTGAATCTCAGGCTTACTCATTAAACATTAGTGCCTGACCTCACCAATAATATTTCAGTGTTCCAAAACCTAGGGGACGACTTTCCAGATTACTTAAGGTTGTCATAAATTCACACAAGGATGATATATTAAATATTAAATGGGCTGTTCAATTAGCATTACAATTATATGATTGTAAGTGTCAGGTGCCTACAATGTTTTGGCCCTAAACTGAAAATCTCATTTGTGTTTACTTAAAAAGCCGTAAAATGTGATGATTACCGTAAGTAAAGGATGTAGGGATTTCATTTCATCTAAAACAATTTGGCAAGTTTTGCTCTGTTTTGAGGGGGCACGGTGGCGTAGTGGTTAGCACGTTCACCTCACACCGCCAGGATCCGGGTTCGATTCCCGTCTCGGTCATGTGTGTGTGGAGTTTGCATGTTCTCCCCGTGCCTCAGGGGGTTTTTCTCCGTGTTCTCCGGTTTCCACCGGTCCAAAAAACATGCACGGTAGGTTGATTGGCACTTTGGAAAATTGTCCCTAGTGTGTATGAATGTGTGTGTGTGTGGTGGTGTGTGTGTGGAAGTGTGTGTGTTGTGTGTGTGTGTGTGTGTGTGTGTGTGTGTGTGTGTGTGTGTGTGTGTGTGTGTGCCCTGCGATGGGTTGGCATTCCATCCAGGGTGTATCCAGGCCCACAGACGCATCCAGGCCCACAGACGCCTGAGATAGGCACAGGCTCCCCGTGACCTGAGGGAAGATCGGATAAAGCGTTAGAAGATGAATGAATGAATGAATGAATGCTCTGTTTTGATGGGATTCAGTCACGGAAATATATGATGGCTCCCACACACTGTTTAACAGTATTATGAGCTTGAGCACTAACTCAAAGTAAAGAACGCATTTGTCAATATTGCATCAAGAATGCCCCAACCTCAATTTATACCAGGTTGTCTTACAGTTGAGGTTGTCTGCCCGAGCCTTTGTCGGTGTCTCTATTTCTAGCATTTCAGCACCTCTGCTGAAAATTGTAAACTTCTGCGGTCATCATTTGCAAGTATGACTAACATCGTTCGCTACTGAATTACCACCCACTTACATGCCACAGATTCATAGACAGATGTGACACACTTGACAAGGCTTTATTGGTCGCTTCTCTTCCTGGACAGGGCTGCTATGGCAGACTGTAGTGTCTGCAGGCTGGCGCCTATGGAATAAATAGGAAAGTCGTTATATCGGAGCACATACTGTGTCTTTTGGTCAGAGAAGCAATACAGCATGCATTAGCAGCTTTTTCTCTTCATGTAGTGTGGGTCACAGAGCCACCATTTCCCCATTTGAGACAGCAATTTAATTTTCGTGCTCACTGTAAGGAGCAAACAGGGGCGGTTGGTTGGTTGGTTGTTCAGAACACTAATACCTTTAGGGCAGGATGCTTGCCTCTGATGGAGGAACATTTATTTATTCTTTTTCTCCCTCTTGCCCCAGAAATCTGGCCATACTCCAGTCATCACAGATCTTGTTTGTTTTGTCATGGGGTGTGATGACTGAATATGTCTCAGAGGGGGATGAGGAATGACTGCAACTCTCCCTATGGCTGGGCCCCTCCGCAGCTGCTCTCAACACCATACCATACCACACCTCAGCTGCACGTGGATACATTCCTAGACTGGCCCACCACAGTGTTACACTTTTTTTTTTTTCGTTAGGAATTTAATTTATTAATTATTTGTAATATCAATATAAAGATTTCTAGAATTCTAGTATGGTACAACTAATCAATATGTGTGTGTGTGTGTATATATGTATATGTAATACATGCCAGACAGGTTCACTAGTCACGTGTTTCTATTTACGTTTATAGCTTGAACCCATTAAATGTGCAGGCTATAAAATACATTTGAACATTTGTAATATGCTAATTGACTAATTGGCAAAACAAAATCAATAATGCTGCAAAGCAAGATATATATATATATATATATATATATATATAGATATATAGATATATATATATATATATATATATATCAGATATATAGATAGATAGATAGATAGATAGATAGATAGATAGATAGATAGATAGATAGATAGATATAGCTACAAATGTGATATTTCACAGAGGTAGTAAAGTAGTAATCATCAGTGAGATAGCGTCCATAATGTAAAATGTAGTATTCACATAAATAAGTGTTAATAATAGAGTCAAAAATCACAAGTAATAATAATAGGAATATATAACTAAAGGTAAATTTGTTATTTCAGAGGAGTATTTCAAACTGGTATTATATGACTCGGTATTTCATGTAGTTCCGTTACAAAAAGGTTGGTAGATCCCTGGTATAAAGAGTATTCTGCTGTTAAAGTAGTATTGAAATACTGTTACTTGTGTAAAATGAGAGTTACAATCCACTCAATTAAAAGTAAATATCACATTTAAATGTTAAAAAGTTACTTTTTTTAAACAGTACATCCCTCTAGAATGGAAGTTCATAAAGGTCAAAGTAATATAAACCCCAAACATTTTTTTCCCCTCTAGCATTATTTTCATTCATCATTCATCTTCTACCGCTTTATCCACTCTTCCCTCGGGTCACAGGCGTCTATGGGCATTAAGGCAGGATACACCCTGTATGGAATGCCAACCGATCGCAGGACACACACACACCGCACACACACACACACACACACACACACACACATTCATACACACTAGGGACAATTTTCCAAGGTGCCAATGCCATCAACCTACCGTGCATGTTTTTGGACCGCCCGGGGGAAACCGGAGAACCACGGAGAAAAAACCCCCTGAGGCACGGGGAGAACATGCAAACTCCACACACACATGGCCGAGACGGGAATCGAACCCGGACCCTGGCGGTGTGAGGCGAATATGCTAACCACTAAGCCAGCGTGCCCCATATAGCATTATTTTTATTTATTTATTATTTTTACTCAGTAATAAAAGTAATTTAACATATACGATTCTTCAAACAAAGCATACTTAAGTAAAAGTAAATAAGTATATCACAGATACGCAATTTAAAAACTACTCAAAAAGTAAGTATACAAAATACTATATACTATATACAGTATATATAAAATAATATATACTGTATACCCCATAACAGTAAATTATTGCTAGTAAATTTTTTACTTCGTACCTTTGAATTTGTGACAACTGCTTTTGGTTCACGGTATAAAACACATATCTTAAAGAGTGAACACATTTATTCCAGAATGAAGACGTAACGGTCAAATCCAAATCTACAAAGTCAATTCCACACACTGGAAATGATACATCTTGAATTTGTGCGTCAACCAAACTTAACATTTCAGCTAACAAGAATGATCATATATTTATTTTGCCTTTATTTTGAATGTGTGTGGTTGGGATTGAAGAAATCCAGGCTAGTGAGATGAACCTCGTGTTGCTTTGCCCTTGAGTTACTCCGAAAGCTGAGTCAACAGCATGATATTTACAATAGACCGAGCTCCTCCTGTTATAGGGATCAGGTGTCTTTGTAAACCACAGACCCCTGTGCTTCTGTGGGGACATGTGCATGCAGATGTTCTCTGATCACCATGGACACAGGTATCAACTTCTCTGAAGATAAGGTTTGGCTGTTTGGATTTATTGCAAGCTTTTGCACTATATTGTCATCTGTTCCTCTATCCATTCTTGGTTGACTGCACTACATGGCACTTCTCCAGATTAAGGTTCATCAGTAAATGCTTGGCAAAAATCATCCAAGAAGAAAATGAAGATGTTCTAGCAATGGAGACTACAGCAGCTCTCTCTCTCTCGCTCTCTCTACCATGGAGAGCTTATGTGGGACTGTTGTACTGCAATCATCTGTCATCTAGAGAGATTAGCGCCGGAAACCAGGTGTAAAGCGAGCCCTGACTGGTGCTAGGATACAGTGGAACATTCTCTGATTGTCGACTGAGCAGTGAAAGTGATGCTTTACCTTAAAGGCTCCTCGGACCTTGTCACTTCCTGTTCAAATAACCAAAGTTGGCAATCCGAGCCAACCAAAAATTGTACTGTTGAGTGTGAATCCAGAGAAATTGTAAACCTTTATATTAGCTAGCACATATAATTCTAGCACACGTTTTCATTACTCCCAATTGTGACGGATTCCTCTTTGGTATATATTGGATAATATTTGGTCATTTTCTCTGTATGAATGCTGAATTCAAATATTCATCATTCAACTATGAATGCAGGCGGATATTCATAAACCTGTTGAACTCCTTGAGGCTCCAGTATTTGAATGTTGACGTCTGTATTTTCTACATTCATTCAGGTTGGGGTTCGGGGGGGTCGGCAAGAAGTTGTCACAGTGGATATAATGGATATGGAGTGTCCCCACACTCATAAATGCATTCTTAATAGACGATAATATTTGATCAAATATTGATCTAAGAGAATCTGGACTATGTCTATATGACAATGTTTAAACAGAAAAACACAATATTCGTTTTAATTCCAATGAATATATTTTGCACATTATACATCATTGTGATTTGGGCTCCTATACTTACTTAGGTTGGAGGAGTGCCATGTTTTTTGCATAATGATATTTTTCTTTTCTGTGCCACACCAGAGTAACTCCTGGCCACTTCCTGCAGTTAAAAATCCCTGGCTTTGCCGCTGTAAAGTAAGTCAGCGACAAAATATTTCAAAAGCCATTTCTGGCAGCGTGTTAATGCTGAAAGTGACAGTATCATATAGTGCCAGTCCATCAGGAGCGAAAAGAGAGAAGGTTTGTGTTTGGTTTTTACTTTAATGTTGGTGCGAGTTCAGATGAAAGGGTTATCATAATAATTATACTTTCAATTTTCCATTACATTTTTTTAAATTGAATTTCTTTATTAAACGTGTACATATCTAGCGTATCCTAGAATCTTTACAACCCTTGCTACGTCTCCTTATGTTTTACATCAGAAGGGGCATTCATTTTAATAGAATGCTCTTCAGCGTTTCATTTCTTTTATTCATTTCTTCATATGAACTTTTTCACAATGGAAACTCAGCATGTCTGTATATAACTCAATCTTGAGACTTCCATCTGGTCTAGTCTATTGTTGCTTAGTTATAAAGGCATTGTAAATAAATTGGTGAACAGAAAATACTAATTAGAAAGTAACAATTGCATGAAAAATCTAAGCGGTTCTCAAATAGTGGGGCCCGGCACGATTTCGGGGGGGTTGGCGCGTGTGACCACGGGGAATATGCTTTTTTTGCCATGCTAGAATAAGGTGTAATTGCATATCCACTACAGTGGGTGGCAGTGGCTCTCTCATTCTCTGAGTATGCGCAAATAGTAACATAACACAAATCCACCCCCCCCAAACCTATTTTTTTCACAGGTTTGAAACTATTTTCCTTAGGATGTTAACTTAAAGTGCCACCTAGTGGACAAATGACAGTAATAAAAAAGTAATCAAATGTAATCACTTTACTCATAAAAAGTAATTGAAAAGTTACAATACTTGTCTATTATCCAACACTTACTTCTACACTCAAGACAGTGTTGCTGTTCCAAATATCATGCATTAAAAAAAAAAACTTGCTACGTTTACTATATTTATTTCCATTTTACAACACATCATGTATCTTATACCAGTGATTTGCTAACAAGTGTATTTATTTAGTAAATAATACAGTCATAACATTAAGACATCATATCATTATAACATTACAGTATGAATGAATAACACTGATTATGTTACCATAATGGGCATAATGCCTCACACCGCCAGGGTCCGGGTTCGATTCCCATCTCGGCCATGTGTGTGTGGAGTTTGCATGTTCTCCCCGTGCCTCAGGGGTTTTTTCTCCGGGTTCTCCGGTTTCCCCCGGTCCAAAAACATGCAGGGTAGGTTGATTGGCACCTGGGAAAAATTCTCCCTAGTGTGTGAATGTGTGTGTGTGAGTGTGTGTGTCCTGCGATGGGTTGGCATTCCATCCAGGGTGTATCCTGCCTTAATGCCCATAGACGCCTGAGATAGACACAGACTCCCCGTGACCCGAGGGAAGATCGGATGAATGAATGAATGAATGAATGAATGAATGTTACCATAATGGCACATAGTGGGTGTGGTATATTAGGCAGCAAGTGAACATTTTGACCTCACGGTTAATCTGTTAGAAGTGGTAAAAATGAGCAAATGTAGTGCGTTTCCAAGAATCAAATTGTGATGGCTAGATGACTGGAGTGGGGTGTTACTGGTCTGTAGTGGTCAGTATATATTAAATGTAGTCTAAGGAAGGAACATTAATGAACTGGAGACATGGTCGGTGACGGCCAAGGCATAGTGATGTACCTGGGGAGTGAAGGCTGGTCCGTGTGGTCTGATCCAATAGACAAAGTTAATGATGTTAACGCTTAACAGGTCCAGAATATTTCGCCATCGAAAGGGACACAAACACAGTATTATTCAGGTGATCATCATAGTATGATCAGTGTGTGCAACAGCACTGATCAGTGTGTG
>JACRUU010000026.1:2740773-2850773 GCA_030449085.1 Kryptopterus vitreolus | reverse complement strand
TGTGTGTGAAAGGTTTGATTTGGTTTAATACATTAAAGAATGCAGTTGTTTGTGTATTTCACTCTACCTTTTTAATGATGCAATGGACATTTTGGGATAAGTAGTGTAGATCGCCTGTATTTGGATTGTCTTTATCTGTAGATAGAAAGCTAGAAGTGAGTTAGTTGTGACTGTGTGAGATGACTAGAAAGAACAGAAGGTGTATATAGAGATGTATACTGTGGTAGTTATTGTTTTAAAACAGCACATAAAACATTTTCCAAAGGATAAATGAACTAAAGTCCAAGGGTCTTTTTTTTTTTTTTTTTTTTTTTTCCATGAGCATGGCATTGTTTTAAATTTATCACATGTTCTGAATTTAATTAAAAGCCTAAAGCTTTCCAATCAATTGGATTAAAAAGCAATAAGTTAACAACTCTTAAGATGTTCCTGAGGTTTAATTAAATTCTCCCTTTAAATTTAATTATGTCTTTTACGCTTGCTTACCTAACCCGCCTTCTCAATTTGCACAAGTTTTTTTTTTTTGTGTGTGTGTGTGTAGTTCTACTGTTTGAACAGAAGGGGGAAGAAACTGTACAGCTTTGCTTGTAAACTCGTTCTGCTGGCTGTAGTGCTCTACCTCGGTTCATCTATATCAGGGGTCACCAACGTGGTGCCCGTGGGCACCAGGTAGCCCCCAAGGAGCACATGAGTAGCTCTCAGGCTTGCTATAAAAAGTGCACAACTCATCAGTGAGATGCGTCTATAATGTAAAATGTAGTTAATTCGTTGTTGATAGTCACTGTCAAGTGTATTTACATAGATAAATGAGTATCATTAATAATAATAATAATAATAATAATATATAACTAAAGGTAAATTTGTTATTTCAGAGGAGTATTTCAAACTGGTAGCCCTTTATATGACTCGGTGTCCATGTAGTAGCTCTCAGTTACAAAAAGGTTGGTGATCCCTGATCTATATTGTCTATGATACATTCGTGGCACGTTTATAATAGCATATTTATGATTGAGTATAATTATCAAAAAAATAAAAATATTGGACGGCTCTTATGTGCATAGTAGCATATTGATTATGCATATTGTTGGCCGAGCCAAAAAAAGTTGTGATTTGTACAGAAATATTAACAATATTCATGTAATATTTGCGTGTTGTGTGTATTCAATATATATATATATATATTACAAGAAAATACAATATGAGGCTTTGTAGTTGCCTTAATTAAATACCGAACATTTTTTCGCAGCAGATCACAATCAAATATGTATTGTCATCCATAATCATGAATCATAATTGTTTTTATGTAATAGAAATGTATAATTTTGACAAAAATTCTACCATAGAAAAATCCCATCCCAGGCTTTGCCTATTTTTATGAACACTAACACAGCCGACTTTAATTTGACACAAACTTTTCACATGTAAAATCTGTTATTAAAATATCTATTTTTTAAAAAGTGGTTCCTTCCTGGGGGGACTGGTTATGTCCGAGCTTTTAAAATTTCCTGAACTTCCAGTCTTCCTCGGGGAAGTGAAGCGCACATCAGAGAACGTGATCGGAACTATTCCTGCTTTTGTATAACTATAATATAAATGAAATGCAAGCCAAATTGTGAGGGGGGAGGGACAAAACAAGGATAATGATTGTTTACCACGAGACTGGTATATTGTGTATTTATATCTCCAAAGCAGGTTTTCATGTGTGATCAGGCAGCGAATGAAATAGCGCAGAGGTCTAGCTGTGGCATAGCAGGCCTCCAAGACCGCACATGGTTTGTGTAGTGCGGCTTGGAGCTGATTTGTTTCCCTTCCTGTAAGGCCCTCATGCACCCCCTTGCTGACTCCCCCTTTCTCTAAGCAGTGTAAACACACAGCTCCAGAGGAATGTTGGACTCTCTGACCTCACGGCAAGCACTCGGCTGTAGTTCACTCGGTTCAGCTTGGCCGCGCTGTGCTCGGGAAGAGAGAGGGAGCGCGCATCCAGCTCGGCTACGGCACATTTCTCCTTCCTGCACTCACCCCCACCGCCGCCATTGTGCTACCTCTCAGGCTACGTCCGTCCGTCTCTTCGGTGTCTCCTTCTCTTGTCCTCCCTATCGACTCTCTTATTCATTCACTGTCGGTCTGTTCCTCAGCCAACACGCTTACAAAGGTTTTAAGGTTAATATGACAAATGCATTCCATCCGTGTTTCCCCACAACGCCGTGCAATTAGACGCTTGTCGCTATAGGTGCAGGCTTAAGGATTCCGAACAGGCAGAATCTCTAAGTAGCTTTCCGGACAGTGGCCCACTGATAGGTGTGGATCGGCTAAAGATAGATCAAAGCAGACAGCATCTGTCAGTGTGTGTAAAGGCAGCGTAAAATGAATGTTTGACCTCCTCCCGCCCACGCCGGTCTGAGCGCTGCCATTTTTAGCGTACGCAGAAGAGTCTCCACTCCCTGGTCTTTCGAACCTGCTCTTTCTCGAGGACAGGAGCCGACGCCGGTGTTTTTGGGAATTCAGTCTTTAACCTCACACACCCGCCTGAAATCAGCGGTGGCCCAGTTTTCCGTGTCTTACTTTCAGAGACCTGCATTTGTAATCAGACGTGCAGTTGTGTGGTAAAACAAGTCTCGGAGCAAATTTCAGTGCTAGGTCAATGATACAATCTTAAACACCGGACATACTGGGTTTATACCGTTGTTTTACTCTTATTGTCTTGCTTTTGCAGTCACTTTGGTGCAGGAATAAGTCAGGGTTGGGTTGGGTGGGGAGGGGGGGGGGTGGTTTGATACCCACTCGAGGAGCCCTAATTAAAGCAAAGGCAGCCGCAGACTTTGGAAAGGGGGGTGCAGATAGCAAGGAGGAATTTCACCTGAACAAAGACGCAGCTTGTCCTGGCCGTCCACCAAGAGCTTGATCTGCACAAGATGTAATTTTCGGGAGAAAGGGGACACTGTTTGACCAAAGGCCGGAGCCCTGAGCAGTCTCACCATGTCGGACATCTAAAAGCCTTTGCAATGAGCTCCGCTCCAGGTCCCACTTACGCCTGCCCGGACCCTTTAATATAAAGTTGATTTGTTAGTTCTGGCTCTCTGGATGGTATAATTATGGATTTCTCAGCAAAACAATGACATAAGATATATATTTTTAAGCCGTATCTGATGTAATCAAATACTTGAGAGTTTTCATTAAATGCTGTTAAATAAAACCACAAGCTCGTGGCCCGGGCATCGGGCTCTATGTCTCCCTCTATTGGACTCTGTCTGCTAGTTTAGCGATTTAACCAGTTAATGCATCCAAATTCCGATTTCACACTTTTTTGCTATGCAGCAGTCGCATCACAGCAGGTAGTCCATATCCATTAATGACAGCTGAAATGACGGTTCGTCTCATATTGTTTATTTCAGAAAGCAATTGTGAATGGAAAATACAAAATGTTGGCCCGCTCATCTTGAAGCGTTGTCCAAAGACAGATAACGCAGAGGATCGTTGATCTAACGAAGAGTAAACCTTAAATACCCGTGATGTGTCATAATGAACGAACAATGCATGAATCTCTCTGCGATGAGCACCTTCAAGACCCAGACACACTGCGCTGTAATGGATCCAGAACTGGTCAGTGGTGTGAGGACCCCCCCCCCCCCCCCCCCCCCCCCCCCCACACACACACACACACACACCTCCTCCCCTTCCCTCATATTGCGGCACTTCTTGTTTGGTGACACAGCACAGCGTAAAAGAACATTGCAAGGAAGACTGATGGCGAGGAAAAGAGAAACAGATGGCTGCAAATATCAACTGCTAAATTATTCATCAGCGCTCCTACTTTGAGATAGATAGCACAGAGAAAGAGAGAGAGAGTGTGTCTGCTTCTTCAGTGCAGTCGCAGGACTGTGTAGCACTGATATACCAGGCAGAATGTAAAATATTTTCACGAGGGTTCCGAAGCAAACATATCTCTTTATTTTATTTATTTATTTATTTTTGCCGTACTACTACTTTGACAGATAGACCTGTGAGAGGTGTCTGATTAACGTATTACACACTGCCTGGAGACTTTACATTGGAATGACTTGTACTTTAACGTAACTGACATGTGATGCACACACTTGTTGTCGCTCCCCTTTTTTTTTTTTTTTTTTTTTCGACGCTGTCACACACACTCACACACACAGACACACACACACACACACACACACACACACACACACACTCTACCCTGTGGAAAGCTCTGGGGAAATAGAACAGAGGAAACTACGTGCCTTCACCGAGCAAGGGCTGTCTGGTGTCATGGCAACCGGTGCAGATTGACCCCACCCTCTTCCATCAGCTTGAGAGGGGAAATAAGAGGCGGAAGGGAGAAAGTAAAATAGAGATGAAAGTGGCACAGAGAGGAGGCAGACGGCAGGAAGGTTTCAGATATAGACAGAAGGTGTATGTGAAGAAATACGTCGTAATATTTATGAAACATCGTAGGACAGAATAAGAGAACAGAACAAATCTACAGCTTTACCACTCGGTATAGTAATTTAATGTGTATTACTTTCTCTAGCACATTTCCGATAAAATGCTTAATCAACACCACACATAAATGTGTAAGCTAAGGTCTGATGCGACGGACGCTGATGCCCCAAGCTATACCAAACCAAACAGAAGCCGAATTCTTATAGAATGCAAACATTGAGGGCGTATATTAGTCGGACATTTCTGTCCAATATTCAGCCTTCAAACAAGAGCATAAATGAATTTGACAGTGTAAACAAATGAGCAGCACCAATTCATTATAAATCCACTGCCCTCCAGTCAGGTGGGTTTCTACCACCGCAACCTGAAACCAAATTCTGAGGAGCATCAATTGTCAGACAGACAGGCAGAATCGCCGTTATATACCCGAAACAAATTGGCGTCTGGTTTATGAGATCATTCCGCGACACGCTTATCTAGAACAAGCGGCGAAGCAATGCTTCGGAGAGCCACTTCAAATCAAATGATTAAAAAAAACAAAAAACAAAAAAAAAAAAAAACAACGTCAAGTGTTTATTCTCATCTGTACACTTGTATTAACTGGTGTGACCGGAATGCAACGTGCAGCATTTATTCCAATAAAACATTAGTTTAGTCGAATTGAGAGTGAGAGAAAACAGAGGCGCTTGTAAGAAAATGAATTTCAGGGAGAGCAAAAGAGAGCGAGAGATGGAGAGAAAGAGAGAGAGAGAGAGAGAGAAGTAAATTGGATACTAGTTCATCTAAGGACACGGAAAGCAAAAAAAAAAAAAAAGATGGTATTTGCTGCCATCTCTAATGGCTGCCTGATTACTGCACAGAGGAGGCAGAGACAGTGAATGAACACTGCAGTAGCCATTCCTGGTACAGCTTGGCCCCGCTGCGGAGAATGCTACGCCCCTTTGTAACAATCCACCACTCCTCTACCCCCACCCGAGTCCTTTTTTTTAAGGGAATAATCCAGAAAAAAAAATTCCTTTTGACTCATGCATTGTCTTATGGGTGGAAAAAAAATCCCTTTGTGGGGATTAATTATCCCTAAAAATCCCTTTAATTAATTAGTAATAATAAAATGAAATTAATTTGACGGAAATCCTATGAAACTGGGTTTTATTTCTATGGCAAATTTCCGAATTTTGGTATTCCAGACTTATTGTACTACCAGAAATCTGACTGATGTCGTCTCTGTGATATTTTGAGCCAGAACACCCTTACGACAATGCCTCTTGTTTTAGAGCAGTGCCCTAAAAGCAACCTTAGTTTCATATTTTGAAGTAATCCATGAGATAAGCATTGATGCCACACACTATCCCAATCAATATTAATTAAAAAAAATTAAATAAAAGTCCAGAAGCAACAGATTTTTTTTCCCCCTCACATTGTCAGAGTGGTTTCCGCCCCTGGTTGTTGTTGTTGTTGTTGTTGTTTTTCCGTGGGGAACGCGCACAAAAGATGTTGTCTTCCTTTGACTTTTAAACCGATATTTGCATATAGCACGAACATACCCTCGCACGCCTACTGTAGCGCTAATCTTTCGGAATTAACCAGTCATATATATGGGCAACGTGTCACTTTCAGCATGTCACTCTTTATTTCGCCGTTCATTTCCCAGAGCGGCCATTAATTGCTTCCCTTTTATGTTCTTTAAACTATAGCAAACGTGCATTTCGGCGATTTCCTCATGTTTAATCTGAAACGGCGAGCTCTATCACTTCTCCTGCTGCGAGCACGTACGAGAAAGTAGCTCCAGCTTGTAATACCGTTTGCTATTTAACCCGCTATCGGTGTCAACACATTCTTACAGTTAAACCTATTTAATTATAACCAAAAAAAAAAAAAAACAACACAAAAAAAAAGCTTTAGTAGAGGTTCTAATAAAAGGGAGGTAATAAAATAATCCCTGGGACAACAACAATAACAAATTACCAAATAATAATTAAAAATGATTAAAACGTAAGCTTTTAATGTCTGTTGTTAGAGGCTTTATTAAAGTCAAATTGTTTATTTTGGCCAAGCATTTTGTTTATGACGTTTGGACAGGCGTAAATTGCACGGTATATTTTTTGCTTCATTTGTCTAGTTTTATTGGACAAGAATAGAAGAGCCTTTATTTGTCACATGTACATTACAGCACAGTTAAATACTTTCTTCGCATATTCCAAATTGTTTGGAAGCCGGGGTCAGAGCGCATGATACGGCGCCCCCTGGAGCACAGAGAGTTAAGGGCCTTGCTCAAGGACCTAAAGGTAGCAGCTTGGAGATACCGAGGCTAAAACCCACTGATCAGTAGCCACTGAGCTACACCCCTCTAGGCCACTTTATTCTTAGATTCCTGTTCTTCACTAAATTCATTCATTCATTCATTCATTCATCTTCTACCGCTTTATCCGATCTTCCCTCGGGTCACGGGGAGTCTGTGCCTATCTCAGGCGTCTATGGGCATTAAGGCAGGATACACACTGGATGGAATGCCAACCCATCACAGGGCACACACACACTCACTCACATTCACACACATTCATACACTAGGGACAATTTTCCAAGGTGCCAATCAACCTACCGTGCATGTTTTTGGACCGGGAGGAAACCGGAGAACCCGGAGAAAAACCCCCTGAGGCACGGGGAGAACATGTAAATTCCACACACACATGGCCGAGACGGGAATCGAACCCAGACCCTGGCGGTGTGAGGCGAATGTGCTAACCACTAAACCACCGTGCCCCTTTCACTAAATTCACCATCTATAATCAAGAAGTGACATGCGCATTGTGAGACGTTTTTTTTTTTCGTTTTTGTCATTTTAGAAAACGTAAAAGTCAATAAAGGTATGGTTTGCATGGGTCGGGGTGTATAAGAACTTTAGTGGTCTTCTCTAGAGTTCAGACGAGAACCCTATTGACAGCCGTTCCCATGAATAGGGATAAATAATCACATAAATAGGGATGGAATCCCTTTTTTTCTGGCCACCGTCGCCTCGGCTTGCTCAACAAGAAGACAAACTTAATTTCCTTCTTACACATTATAATTATGTATATTATGTAAAGCTGCTTGGAGACAATAAAAAGTGCTTTACAAATAAAATGTAATTAAAATACAAAAAGTCATTTATATTACATTTTTCTAATTCTACATTCGAGGGGCACGGTGGCTTAGTGGTTAGCACGTTCGCCTCAGACCTCCAGGGTTGGGGGTTCGATTCTCATCTCCGACAAGTTTGCATGTTCTCGCCATGTCCAGGTTCTCCGGTACACCCCGTCCTTCCCCCGCTGGTCCAAAAACATGCACAGTAGGTTGATTGGCACCTTGGAAAAATTGTCCCTAGTGTATGAATGTGTGTGTGTGTGTGTGTGTGCCCTGCGACGGATTGGCATCCCACACAGTGTGTATCCTGCCTTGATGCCCCAAGACGCTTGAGATAGGCACAGGCTTCCCGTGACCCGAGGGAATATCGGATAAAGCGGTAGGAGATGAATGAATGAATTCTACATTCTGTAATTACACAGTGCTTTACATTCTACTGTACAGTACATTACGAGCAGTGCATTCTGCTCGTACGAAAAGCATTATAGAAATTATTGACCTAAAATTTAAAATTGATTTAAAATGATGTATTATTGAAATTGAACTTGAGCACAGAGCTCCAAAAAGCACACTCTAAAATCTAGCGGTACCGTTTCCCAAAAGAGTGAAGGTTATAGTAACAGGAAGCAAGGACAAAATGAGGAAGGGGATGTTCAAAAAGCATATAAAAAAAATCTCATGGATTACCGTGTTAAAATCATGGTAATTTGCTACCGTGAAGTTTTAAAAAGCCCGTACTTTTCCAATTAACCAGGTGGATTAAAAATAATCATTAATAAAAACAATAAGCTATATTATATACAGGTGCTGAATTCCATTCAAAATCATACACAAAGATCAAGCAGTGCAATAAGCTAATATGTATTATATAAACAGTTATTAGGGGGACCAAAAGAGGGCTCGTGTGTTGACAGCGAACTGTCAGCAAAAATGTGCTCTCCGTGTCAGACGATGTGATGAAGTTCACCGAGTTCTGAGTTAGTGAAGAAAACACGATTGCGTAAACAGAAACATTCTTTGAGGGAATTCGAGGCGATAAAGTTCGCTGCCAGAATTTTGTCGTCAGCCGTCTTTGTTTTGCCGCGGCATCGAAACGAAACAAGGCTCATGACGTGCCCTGGGCTGTCCGATTTCAACCCTCGACCAAAGAATTGTTGGACGAGATGAAATGTTGGGCCGAATATTGTAGGCTGCATATTTCGTCGAGAAGGCTTTGGCATGGACGTTTCAATATACAAAGGAAAAACATTCCTCCTTCTGTTTGATTGCGTATAATATTCTGTCATCCTGTCCTTGTTATTAAATAGTTCGGGTTGCTCTTTGAAACTTTCCTGTTTACATTTGGTTTATTTTAAAGGGAAAAGATAGGGGCCCCGGCTTTGTTTACACTGTAATACTGTAATATTTTGACAATGCAAAAACAAAGCTTTTTTTTTTTTTTTAATAATCCCGTTTCGTCTGCAGCCAAAACTTCTTAATTACGAACAATTAGAGAAGAAAGTAACTGGGTTTAATTGGGTCTGGATATATATATATATGCGAAGAGCTCAATAGTATGGGCTGATGAAAAAAAAATGACTGAGACAGTACAAAAACAGGAGACGGAGGGGAAAAAAAGGGGGCGAATGGCATAGGTTACTGAGTTCATCCCAGATGGAGCTACTTTACCAAATGTTCCACAGGATGCATGCTGTAATGGAGCACACTAAACAGACATGTCTATCGATTTGGCACGAAAACCCTCATGCCTTACAGTATTTATTCGGGCGCATCTAAGAATATCAAATTCCAAACACAGAAACACGTCCACTCGCCAATTTCAGAAGGCAACATGCTTCGAGCAATAGCATTTCTCATTTATCAGCTGTGAGCAAAGCTCAGCTCAGGTGTCTCCTTGTGGCTCTGTTTCGCTAGGGGCCGATTTCGCTGACGTTTCCTCCGAGTGCGCTTTAGCTCATGTTGAAGTAAGAAATACCTGCGTTGGGGAAAGGGATGTTTTCCGTAATGGCTCAATTATTTCCAGTGACTTTAATGAGTCCCTTAAGCATCGGCAATAAACAGGAAGTTAAATCACTGTCTGGCAGCTAATAACTAATATGCTTGCTCACAAACGCAAAAAAAGAACGAAAAAAAAAGTTCCCTCATTCTTGCCGAACGGTTCCAACCGTGGTGTTAGCTCTTTTATTAGCATTAGCTTAAAGAAATGCTTTCTAGAACCAGTTGACTGAGCAGTGAGTGAGTTGTGTCTATCTAAATACAACCTTCATGCCACATGCTTTCGTGTGGAAGGATGAGTTCTTAGCATTAGTGTGTGTGTGTGTGTGTGTGTGTGTGTGTGTGTGTGTGTGTGTGTGTGTGTGTGTGTGTGTGTGTGTGTGTGTGTGTGCCATCAGAGAGGAATTTCTACCACAACCACAAATTCACATTTTGACACATTTCTCTCAACTGAGAATTTTTGGATGTCAGCCATTCTCATAAATTATTTAGACATCTACACAATCATATCCTGTGTATACCATTTAAAATGGTTGTGGAGTAATCTAGCTGTGACTGAAGTCTGTAGACTTTCAGGGTTAATTTAACCCTTTTATTTTATTTTAGGAATAGTATAGCCTTTTATTTGTCACATATACATTACAGCACAGTGAAATTCTTTTCTTTGCATATCCCAGCTTGTTGTTAGTAGCTGGGGTGAGAGCGCAGGGTCGGCCATGATACGGTGCCCCCGGAGTTAAGGTTCTTGCTCAGGGACCCAGGGGCAGCAGCTTGGCGATACCGGGGCTCGAACCCGGACCTCCCGTGCAGCAGCCCAGCTCCTTAGACCACTGTGCTACACCCCTCCCCAGGATAACCCCAAGATATTTAGAATATAAAAAATGGCTATAATTATTAAATGGTTAATCCGGATAAAGTGGATGTGATTCTGGTTGGATGAGAAGTATAAACATATGCTAGTCCGACACTCTATTGGTTTGTATTCGATCCATCGCACCTGCACGTGACACAAATCACGTCACACTCCAGCAAGGACATAACCAGTGTTGTGGTCATTACTCAAAAACGATTCTTTCTTAAACGTTGTTATTTCTCCACTATGGTAGTAAAAGACTAGAGAGATGGCAGGATGGAAGGACAGAGTATTGCAACAGACCCATGCTGACCTCATCAGATATTTGGTCTAATAATAAACAAGATTATTATTATAAACTGAGAAAGGACACCCTGGGCTGATGAGACCACGTTACAGTAATAGCATTTGTGAAATGACCATATGCGTGTTTGTGTATGTCAGTGGTGTCAATAGGTAGCGGTAGGGAAGCGGTGCTTGATAAGGGTCAGTTGCTCTTGGGAATATGATAATCTGTCATAGCCCACTAATGTAAAAATAGGAAGAGAGACTTGGCAACCCTCGCCGGCTAAAACAGGTGTCTCTTTGTAGTCCTGCCTGTTTGTTAGCAAACGTATAGGTCCACTTGTAGACACGATGTGCTGTTGCTATCTGTATTCGCGAACATACGATAGCTTTGCGAATCGATACAATTCATCTCAAACATTTCAGTCCGAACCTACCTGGTATTCAGTGTTAGGTCAGAGTTTGTTCTCTTTGTCCTCATCTTGTCCTGATGATATTTAACGTGAGCATGCCAGTGAAGCTTTCCATTACTCTAGCTTTGACTACTCTCCTTTTCTCCAACCCTCCAGCTTAGAGATTTAGTTTTTGTGGTCTTTGATTTTTATCAATTCAATTAGTCCTTGACTAACCCTCCAGTTCTCCATGGAGCCCACCAAAGCAACACAAGCTGTAAATCTCTGAGATCCTCTCAGGATGTGACCTGTACTTCGTTTTCAAGGATTTTCCATTATAGCCGGACCTCCAAGAACGAGTGTTTCCATCCTTATGCACGTGTATTTGGTTCATGGCTGTATTCATGTATCAGTGACTTAAACTTTTCATCAGTGTCCTTGGCCATGAGTGTAAAATCCACTGAAATATAAGCTAGCCTGTACAAGCGCCTCCACATGAAATAAAAGAATTCCGACAACACCGCAAAGCCCAGCAGTAAACGCCTGATGAACCTAAACAGAGACAATATTAGGTGGGTGGGTGTTGTGTGGGAGGGTGGGGAGGAATGAAAGTGGTCATAAGAGTTGTGGTGCTTGGGGAGTTCAAGCAGGTCTGTGCCGGTCCAGGACAGCCTGAACTCTGGCAGAGGTCCGCAGCCATGAAACACAATGGCTGCCTTTGTGGGTCGGCCACTCTGGCAATGAAACAGAGCAAGTTGAAAGATGTCTTCCCCATATGAAGTTGATCAATGTTTTAGCCTCTCTTTTGCATTTGTTCTCTTTCATGTTCTATGTTTTTGTCTCGTGGAAGTACACAAGCTGATCTTGTGGGGAAAAAAAGCACATCGCTGGTCTTTTCCTGAAGTTTTGATTAACTTTCAGGTCCTAGACTTCTTGTTGAATATTTCAAGAGAATTCTGTTTATTAAAATATTTTTTTTAATGCTGAATGTAACATACATTTAATAGCGTGTCCTTATGTAGGTCAAGTATCCATCTATTATGATGGTTGGCACCTTAAGAAATCAGGTAAAGTGCAATTTTTATACCCTGTTATTCTGTTATACATTATAGGTATTTTTATGTATACAGAATGTACCTGGAATTTGGCTTATGTGGAAGAGTTCTTTGGTTGTCCAGATTAAACTGATAAAAGCTGATGTAATAACTACACTTTTACTGAAGTTGAGACCCTGTTTCCCTGTGGGATGAGACCCTGCAACCAGTACCACTTGCCCTGAATCACGTATGAAATCTCGTCCAATGGACAGACGTGATGTTGCCTGCAGGTGCTATCAGGACCTGAAAGCATAAAAGCACAATGCAATGGAATGGGTGTCAGCTTATGAACATGGAAGTAAGCACTGCAGGAATGTTTGCAGTGTGGCATATTAAAGCAGCATCTCTTTTTCTCAGGGAACCAGGTGTTATATATGTAACCAGAGACATTCCCTTTCAGGAACTCGAGCTGAGTCGGTAAGGCTTTGGGAACGGGAGTCCAATAACGCCATCCTGACAAGTCCCTGCCTAGTGTGAATTGGCACAGCTAGGTCAATGGACAGATGACCCAGGAGTGACATGTCGAGGCTATAAAACCTGACAAACATCACAGGGGTGAACCAGCATGCAGGGTTACATATATCCTGGGAGAACTCTCCAGAGGAGAATGGCCTTGAAGCTGCCACACTAAGGGTTCAGAGAGCTCTTACCCCCAAAGGTGGGGGGAGACCACCCAGAGGAGGGAATTCCATCCATGATCCAACTATTAAGGGTCTGCTTTTTAGCAGGAAACTCTAAATCATAGTATCATAGTGTATAGTAGAGTGTGACAGAGGGTACCTTGGGCACGTAACCCTGTCTGTGGTGAAGGAAGGCACTGGCCATGCCAGAGCTGAAGTCTAGGCACGATGGGGCCACGAAGAGTGCTTGAAGGTCCTCAACCCTTTGAGGGAAGAACTGGCCAGTGGGAAGACTCTCAGGCACCTCAAAGTCATCTTATGTAGTGACTCAAAGGGAGGCTTAGTTAGATCCTCTGACACTATATTCAACATAAGTCTGACACAGGCACTCTTCCCCACACAGGTTCTTCCCCAAAGATAACCCTTCGATTTGGGCGTGATCAGCCACAACCGCAGACACATAGACTTGTAGTGTCCCTTGGTGAACTGTTCCAGAAGGAACTCCAGCACTGAATCCACCTGGCAGTTAACTGGGTCCAAACAGTGTGTCTTGCACTATGTAGAGAAAAGATGCCATTCACGGCATTCTACCTCATCGTGGAGGGAGCTCTGGAGCGGAGGATGGTCGCCTCGGTTGAGAGACTATTTGCTAAGAGCTGCACTCCCACAGCTTCCACAGCTCTGGGTGAGGGTACAATAAAGAGGCCTTCAATTGAGAGAGAAGATCCTACCTGAGGGGAATCTCCCAAGGCGGATGCTCAGGCAGGGCCACCAAGGAAACCATGGATGGCCACCGCGGGGCTACCAGGAGTAGAGGGATTCAATCCCAGCAATCTTTTCAAAACTCCAAAGAACCACAACACCAAGGGAATGTGTACAAGCATTGCCTTGGCCATGCTTGTACCATTTCATCCAGTCCAAGGGGAGCTGGATGAGTGTAAGAGAACCAAAGGGGACAGTGCGAAGTCTCTTCAGTCACAAACAGATCCACCTGGGCTCTGTATGAAAGCCCCTATATCTTCTCCACTACATCAAGGTGGTCTCCCGGGCCTCAGCCCTTGCCTGGAGAGGGCATCTACACTAATTCAGTTGCCTCGGGATATACTCTGCTCTCAGGGAGAGAAGGTTCCCATGAGCCCAGGAGGATCTGCTAACCTTTACAGTTGGCGAGAACGTAGACCCCCCTGATGGTTGATATAAGAGACCACTGATGTATTGTCTGTGCTAACCAGCACACGGTGGTCCCTCAGGTCTGGAGCAGAGGGAGCACAAAGACATACACTCACAGTGCTGACAGCTGGCTCAACAGCCAACTTAGCATGCTCCGCTCTCAGCATGCTACACAGAGCATGTATCCTCGCACATGATGAATCGAAGGCAATGAGAAACACACAGACTAAAAGCTTAGACTTAAACAAATGACAAATAATCTGACCAACATTAAACAGCCAATTCACACAAAGACATGGAGTGCCTACTGAACAAAGAAGCTGACACCGGTTCCATCGTATGTTCTTTTATGCTTCCTGGTCATGACGTTACCCCCGGGTGACATCACTTCCGTCCATTCTGGCAAGATTTCACAGGGTCATTAACATAATATACAAAACTGCATTTAAAAAAAAGTACTGCATTTTCTATATTTGAAGAAAGATATTGTAGGTTTCATTTTTTTATTTCCTAAAATGAAGACCCATGTGTTTGCCTACACATAATATATATATATATATATATATATATATACTTATATATACTATAACTTTTTCACAACACATTTTATTTAACTATTTATATATTGTGTTCAGGCTCTTTATGTTCAGACAAGGCCTTCTCACAATAGTATGTGTTAAGGTGATGCTTTAGTAGTTCTAGATAATTCTCCAGGTCATGATGTTTGCTTATCGCTTTACGTTTATGCCTACCGTTTTTTAATTGTTTTGATCTGGTATTAAATACATAATTATATTAGATAGATATACAGATAGATATACAGACAGATATACAGACAGATAGACAGATAGATATACAGATTGACAGACAGACAGACAGACAGACAGACAGACAGACAGACAGATAGATAGATAGATAGATAGATAGATAGATAGATAGATAGATAGATAGATAGATAGATAGATAGATAGATAGATAGATAATATTAAATATACTTTTTGCCCTCACTCAGTCATAGTCTGCATCTGTGATTCTGGAACACTTACAGATAGGAAAATGGTATACATTCAGGCCTTCATCATTTAAGAAATAACCCTTGGTAGCCTAACCTATGCCAAACCAGGGCCTTAGGTATCTAACAAAGACTTAGCTTACTGTCTTATATTCATGTGCTGTTTTTGCAGTTTATTTGTATACAGAAGAACTCTTAAACTATATTTCCTCAGCCTGGGTCCTGCAACAAAAATACCACTGTGGCTTTGGGGTGGCCCAAGTCATGTTTATATCACAGGACATATTTAAATATAGCAACATATATTTTGGAGTTCCTTTATCGGTTACTCTGTCCCCTTGAGTACACAAAATTAGCGGAAAGGTCTGTTTAGAGTTTAATATAGGCGTTTAATATAACTCGGCTTAATCCGTTTTCGGTTACTGTTTATTATCTGAGCCTGATTGGGGTTCGAGCCAAACCACAATGAGCAATATGTTTGACGTTTTAAATATACTCAGCAGCCATTTTAATAAGCAAACCTGTACCCTTAATCATTTACATTCCTGCACTAGGATAACAGTTACTTTGTGTTCAGAGGCTTTTCTGCTCACCAGTTGTAATGAGTGGTTATTTGACAATATTACCATATCTCACCAGTCGGGCCATTTTCCCTCTATTATAGCAGAACTGCTACTTATTGGATGTTTTTTGTATCCAGTCTCTGTATACTAGTATTCAGGAATGCCCCAATTAAAATCAATGATATCACATTTCCCTCTGTGACCACTAACTGATGATTGGTTAAATGTACAGGTATACAGGTGCTTCTAATAAAGTAGATGGTAAAAGAAGAATAACTTGAAGATAGGAATCAGGGAGCATGATAGTAATGAAGTAATGGACCAGGAATCATTTATTTGTATGTTTGCAACTGCAATGACTGTTTCTTACTAAGGTTTTCAATAAACACTCCTCATTGAAATGCAACAAAAAAACCCTATGTGAATTTGAATGGAAGCCAACAGTGACGCTCCAGTGTCATTGACATGTGCTCCAAACTTTTTATTATATATATATTTTTTTAAATGATGGTGAGCATAATATATATATATATATATATATATATATATATATATATTATGCTCACCATCATATTCCATTATTTACAGTGTTCAATTTGTTTATTTATTTCAATTGCAGACAAAGCTAAGTGATTCAATATGCTTAGTAGGCTTAAGATTAGAAATATTCAGCTGTATATATACATTATTGGCATAGAAAATATATTGGAGCAAATGTCTAAGCGCTACTCTGCACTGTTTACTCGTCCCCAAGAAAAACCTCCGTTGATAATAGCCAGAGGGAGCTATAGGATGATGCCATGTTTCGCACGATAATGCTACAGTTTACTCAGCCTCCTAAGCCACGTTCCCACGTTTGTTTGTTTGAGCTCTATTCGTTTCGAATGCCATATGTTAAGCGGCTAGAAGGAGTGCCATGCTTCGCAGCAAGCCTGCTGTTTCCCAAGCCATGGCTCATTCACTACAAACAATAACAAATACAACTTTGCTCCACTCCTGTTCCTGCCATTTCCTAAGTCATCACGTGAGCGGAAGACAGCGGAAACTTTTCCTGACTTTGTGCGCCTATGAGCTGTCTTATAACACCTGACAGATAGTGAACGTGAGGGGTTGCACATGGGCTATCGGATATCAAGATCCACTCTGCAAACATCACCGGTTATGCCATTGACTGCAAATCCCTTATCCTTATTCAAGTTCTTTGGAAGTCCTTTTTGGAGGCGCAGAAATACAGAAACCTGGCTGCTTGCCCCATCCACCTATTCATTTCCCCTCTACTTTTGTCCGTGCCCTATAAAGATAATACAAAGCCATATGGTGGAATATTACTTACAGTGATCCGAATGTGGAGATACACAGGAATCTGTGTAACAGGCCAATCTATTTAGGTCAAGTTTCACTCTGCGCTCGCTCGTCCAAGTCGTGTATTTATTTATTTATTTAGCTTTATTCTTTAGCGTGTTTCTATTCCCCCCCCCCTTTTTTTTCTACACTAGCCTGTCTATTTTTTCATGTCTCTATTACGTGACATATTTCTGGAGGAATAGCTTGCTCAGCCTGTCTGCTGATGTCTTTTAAATCGAGCTTAAGAAAGCCATCACACACCTTACTCTTACCGCAAAGAGACAACAGATAAAAATAGACAGCACCAGCAGCGGTTAATGCCTGTCGCCCTAGACACACACATTTGCATATCTTTTATGTTCATTCCTCTCTGTCTCCTCCCCCCCCCCCTTTTTCTTCAGGTTCTCTTACTATTTCTTGTGCAAAGGGTCTCCTCCTGAGGTTTGAAGGGTTTTCTTTTTTTTTCTCTCTCTCCCCTCTTTCTCTTCAGAAGGCAGGCCTGTTCAGAAAGGAGCATTGAAAAGCAGCGGCAGACAGTCGGGTAATTAAAGATTTGAGAAGGCAAGGCTTTTCTTTCTGTATTTTCTTTCAGAGCCTTTTGGAGAGAGTAACGGTCTGCTTGCTCTATCAGAGGGAAGGTATTGAGTGTAGGGATACAGGACAGCCATCTGGCCCTGAACCACTACTTCATTCTTGTGAAAATAGGGAGAGTTGCCCAAAAAATGTTAAGGGTGTCTGTGACTTTTTAGCTTTCCCAAACCGGGACTGTCTCTGTAGTGGACATGGCGATCAATGTTGACAAACCATCAATCTAATGCACATGTGACCTGTTTTATTTTGAGCTGCATATTGTAATAAAGGTCTATTTAGTGAAACTTTTATTATACCTGTAATTGAAAAAGAAAAATGCTCAAGGTGCATATAATATTTATATGTATTATATATATTTAAGTATTAATAAACATAGAAAAAGTCAGTGGTAACTGTGGATCTGTATGTGGGTAGGAAATGTGTTGACTATGTTAAGTGTTCATGATCCAGTAGCACTTTGATTAAAACATTGATAAGTTTTGAACCTGTTTAAAAATGGAATAATAATGAAATGAAAGCTCCTCTTTAAAATGCATTGATGGTATACAGTCATACATTCTGTCCATGCTATTTTAGGAGAATAGGAACAATGAGAAATATTTCTTTAGGGAAATACTATTATTATTATCTTCTTCTTATCTTTACTGCACATTTCAGTGGCTATTGTGGGCTATTTGTCAAACATATAATGTGTCTGTCGTGTAATGCATATAGAAATCGTATGGGATAAATCCCTTTATTAATCACACTTCTGACTACATTCTGATTACATATCTGATTACATTCAGGGTGGAAAGCTTCAGCCAGAGGTTGCATTGCAAAATACATATATATAAAAATAAATAAAAAAATATGATAAAGCCATTTGTACACACTCTTGTCCAAAATTCAGAAGCTTATCCAATGAAAAAGCTTGAGGACCAAAGCCCAGGCTTAGAAGTGAAATTCACATTCCAAATAAATAATTTCTTGGCAACCAGTGGATGAATGAAGGTACTTGATAATCTTTAAACATATCAAAAATGATCAAACTCTTTAGTTCATGTCTTTTAAAATTCAAATCTCAAGCCTGCCATATTTGGACCAAAGTAGAAGAAGCTTGAAAGTCAGATGCTGTTTATCACTATGAGATAAGGCAGAACGCAATGGGGAAGTACTTACCTCCTCCATCTGTTTGTATTTTAACCTTGCTTTCGCTCTATCTAACCTGAATTAGAATTTTCTCTCTAGGACGTGAATCTGTTCCTTAGCTATTAAAACACTTTTAGTTCTCATTTTGAATTAGAGCAGGGATACACTGTATAGGTTTATACTTTTGTTGGGTAAGAATTACAAAATATATTACTTGTGAGACACCAATAAATTACGACTGTCAAGGTTTACCTGTAGCTGCAAAAGAAAGTGGTAAAAGAAAGTCTGTGGACTGACTGTATTGGATTTTCCAAAAAATAAAAATAAAAATCTATGTAAAACCTTACAAAATGTACCTGAGACCAGTTTTTGCATTTTTATAAAGCAGTGTGTTGTTAGAATTTGCCACTTATATTGTTACCTGGAATGTTCAAAATGATTTTTTTGATGTTTTATGGCATCGTTGCCGTGTATTATTTTTTATTTTTATTTAATTATTTTTTCTTTACAGGAATTTTCGTAGTACTATATGTCTCTAGGGCATCCAACACAACTCCAAATTATTCTTTACAGAAATCATTTAAATACCTGAAGTTTCCACCTTCCACAGTGGAAATGTATTTTTTTTTTTATTCAAACTACTTTTTTATTTCATTCAAGCTATTGCAAAATATAATCAATAAAAAATTGCTTCCCACCTACCTCAGTTCATAAAGAATGGCTGAAGTATATAATTACATTTTTGATAGAATGGAAATAAAGTTTCCATAATTCATTCATTCATTCATTCATCTTCTACCCGATCTTCCCTCGGGTCACGGGGAGTCTGTGCCTCTCTAAGGCGTCTATGGGCATTAAGGCAGGATACACCCTGGATGGAATGCCAACCCATTGCAGGACACACACACACACACACTCACATTCACACACTAGGGACAATTTTCCAAGGTGCCAATCAACTTACCGTGCATGTTTTTGGACCGGGGGGAAACCGGAGAAAAACCCCCTGAGGCACGGGGAGAACATGCAAACTCCACACACACACACATGGCCGAGACGGGAATCGAACCCGGATCGAACCATCATGCCCCTAAGTTTCCATAATTGTAATGTAATGTAAACTTTGGCTCTTCATAATGTGGTGCTTCAATATTTTTTAACTGTATATGTGTATTATCTTCAGTGAGCTTAAAGTTGGTCATGTTGGCATGTTTTGCTAACCGGATTTTGTCTGGGTGCTAGCTGTTGTCTCACTGAGGTCACTCCAGTTCATCACTGGAGAAACTTTAATGATGTTTGAAACAGACTTTTGCAAATTTAAAACCAGGCCTTCAGTGGTATTGGTTTAGTTTCTTTGCTTTCCAGCTATTCATTAAGGAAAGTTTTGCTTATGATGTAACACATAGACCCTGTTTGTAAATCAGTAAAAAATAGCTTTTTGTCAATTTTATTGCACTTATGAAGATGTGAATATGTGCACTCCTTTCTAATCCGCTTTATCAATCCAAAATGTGTGTATGTAACATAGTATTCTAAACATACTAAGCATAAAACATAATTTTCTGACTTAACAGAATAATCAGATTGTAATTATCTGAATTCCTTCAAATACAGTTGTAAAGTAGTTAAAACATATGCCTTTTCCCAATAATTCTGTTGTTCTACGTTCTTCCATACGCTAACAATCATTAAATATAAAATATAGAATTTTTTTTATTTTATTAAGTAATGAACTATTGAACAAACGATTGTACAAACAATATATTATATTATGCATTTCTATGAGGAGACTTTACCATCCATGATAATTATCTTATAGGAAAAGAGCCTTAACATTCTTCAGTACTGCATAGTTATGTAAACGTTCCTTGAATTTAATATTTTTCTGGATATTTTCTCCCTCAAACATATGTAACCTATATAGCCTCATAAACAGTATTAGCTGTTTTCTAACATTCATTTTCTAACGTTCATTTCAAGAACTCAAGAGTTCATTTTTATGTTTTACACTTTTTCAAATTGGACAATGGGTCTTTTTTCCTCTCCAAAAAAACAAACAATGGGAAAATATGAATCGTAAGGGAAGAAAAAGAATCGAAATGTTCAACAACCTGTGAAAACTTACATTATTGCAACTGTTTAGAAATCTAGCAATACTTCAGAACATTTCTAATAGCCGTTACTTGAGCACGATTTCGAAGCACAGCGGACAGACATTGTGTTCATGACTAATGAAACAAACAACTCGCTGCAGCTACTTGACTCCAATTTACAATGAAAGCATTTATGAATTGTATTTTAGTCACAAGTGCCTTTTAGAATGTTTAAACATTTAGCAGCTGCAAAATGTGCATCCGTTTGTCAGGTTTGAATCTTTATATCAATATCAACAAAACAATGCATGTACATAACAGTCAATAATCTCATCAACAGCATCATATATATATATAAAGTTGGGGTGCTGAATGCAGGAAAAATGGGCAACACTGACTAGGAGAAAATTGTGAGGAATGCGTGACTGATTCAGAGCATCTTCTAAATTTCCAGGTCTTGTAAAGTATTCCTGGCTTGCAGGTGGTATTGAATAAAAGAAAAGCAGTGCAATAAGTGTTAGGTATGGGCATCTAAGGTTTATTGATATCTGTTTGGAATGAAGGTAAAGACGCCTTGCTATATAGCAGGGCTTTGTACAATAGCTGCAACTAATGCTTTAGCACCAGATATCATAGAACAGCTTCAGATATCTTGTGGAGTCAATGCCAGGGCAGGTCAGAAAGCTGTTTTGGAAGAGCTACACAATATAAGACAAGTAGATTGTCTAATCCTTATTATTGTCTAATACTTGACAAGTAGACAAGTATTACTATTATTATTATTATTATTATTATTATTATCATTTACAATTCGCCTTTCACCCAGTGAGAGATGGTTTCTTCTATTTCTATTTTTTTTTTGGTTTTTGTATGGTGCTAATGTGATTTTAATAATAATATATAAATAATATAGTTGGAAAATAAAGTAATTTAATATATCCTTGAATACATTGGAAAAAAGCATCACTGCACTGCATCGCCTGAGCTTATTTTATGCAGGGCAGGAGAGGAGTTGATTTGATTGAATATTTTATACATGCACAACATAAAATCTACTTGTCTAATATTCTGTAGCCCTTCCAAAACAGCTTTCTGACCTGCCCTGGCATTGACTCCACAAGATATCCGAAGCTGTTCTATGATATCTGGTGCTAAAGCATTAGTTGCAGCTATTGTACAAAGCCCTGCTATATAGCAAGGCGTGTTTACCTTCATTCCAAACAGATATCAATAAACCTTAGATGCCCATACCTAACACTTATTGCACTGCTTTTCTTTTAGTCAATACCACCTGCAAGCCAGGAATACTTTACAAGACCTGGAAATTTAGAAGATGCTCTGAATCAGTCACGCATTCCTCACAATTTTCTCCTAGTCAGTGTTGCCCATTTTTCCTGCATTCAGCACCCCAACTTTGAGAACTGTTTACTTACTACCATATATATCCCTTCTCTTGACAAATATCATTGTAACAAGACGCTATCCCAGTATTATTTACATCCATTGTCAGTGGTTTAAATGTTACGGCTGATTAGCCCATTTTTGATATTGTGACACATGTATCACATTATTTTGACACATGGCTTTGTGCTGTAAGTATGTCACATAGACTATAACATTGTGTTTGTATGCCTAGTCGGGTGGCCTTGTTTCATGAACAGTTGTTGTCAAATGTAATGTCGGAACGTTTCTATTATTTTTGCATTACTTTATTTAGTGCTTTCATTCTACCATTCACTGTTTAAGCCCTGCACTGAAGAACGGCCTTTAGAAAGCAACCATGGACTCAATGTTATTCTATTAATTAGTTTTGAATATAGTCAGCGTCTCATTCTATGAAACACTTCTCCATAAAAAGCTAGGTATTCTTGTATTCCGGTTGGAAAGGCCCTTGGATTGTCAAACATTATCCATTGAATACGCAGGCGGAATGCTTTAGAATGTAAAAGAAGGCATTCTTTTTTTTTTTCCCCCTCAGAAAGAAGTTTATAGCGAAACCAACTCAAAGACATTCTTTGCTTTAAAAACTACGAGGCACTGATTTTATGTACTCTTACTAAACCGACAGCTGTCTTTCCTGTTGAGCCTTTTAAGGATAGCAAATTTGGCAGGTGCATTTGGGCGATTTTAGACATTTGACGGAAATGTATATTTACAAAGTTTTAATAATATCGAGTCCTTTTGATTTGTGAATTTACATTCGGTATTTTCCATTTTCTCAGGGGCACGGTGGCCTATTGGTTAGCATGTTCGCCTCACACTTTCAGGGTCGGGGATTCGATTCTCACCTCTGCCATGTGTGTGTGTGGAGTTACATGGATGTGCTTTTTCTCCGGGTTCTCCCATTCCAAACATGCACGTTAGGTTGATTGGCACCTTGGAAAATGATCCTAGTGTATGATTGTGTGTGTGACCTGCGATGGGTTGGCATTCCATACAGGGTGTATCCTGCCTTAATGCCCATAGACGCCTGAGATTGGCAGGGGAGATCGGAAAAAGCGGTAGAAGGTGAATGAATGAATTTTCCACTTTCTTTTTCCTACGCTGACTACAATTTGACTGTGTGACTTGAAATCAGCGTTATCTGCTGAACTACGGGAAGTGGAGAAACCATTACAGATGTAAAGTGGTCAAGGAAAGCAGCTTGAGTGATTTAAACAGAAAACCTACTGGCGAGGTGACGGAACTTAAATGATAGCTACTGCTAATAACATATTTATTAGCTGTCTAAATTACATAAAAGCACAACATACAACAAAAGCCATTAAGTATGTAAATTGCAGAAATGTTGTTTTAGGTCAAACCTTTTAATTTGTATTTGATTTTTGGCCCAATATCTTTTTATGTCTTTAAAAGGTGGCCAGCTTTGTGTTGATATAGCATTAGCCACAGCGCCACAGTAAAACAACCTCTAAACGTAATCGACGAAACACAAAATTTTTGTGGTATAAATTCAGAATACACACCACTTCAAAATATTACCATGAACAGTCAAAACCTTGAGCGAGCAAACATGTCTCCATTTCTTCTATTCTATAACAAAAAGAAATCCTCTTCAGACAGATTTATTTATTTATTTTTATTTTTTGAGCACGATTTCTGTACTTTCGGCAGAGAGCCTTGCAGGTGTGAGCACAATGAGATTTCTCCTACTTCTCCTTCTCTTCATATATTAATAAGTTTGCCATAGAGAGAGAGAGAGAGAGAGAGAGAGAGAGAGAGAGAGAGATGTTTGGAAGGCTGGAAGTAGATACAGAGAGGGAAAGAAAGAGCAAGGCATTGAAGTTCATGCCTATATGTGTACATTGTGTAACAAAGTACCTGTAGCTTTTGAACACGTCTTTTAATAGCTAGTGTACATTCCCCTTCGATGTAAGCCGTCCGTGTATGTGGTCTGGCTCTCACACACTGTTCTCCATACATCAAACCGGCACCAGTGCAGGCACATCAATCATGGGAGATTATTATGTTTGCTTATTTGTGAGTGTGAGAGAGATCAAGTCTACAATAGATCCACCAGGACGTGGCCCATTGTATGTTCCTGGATATGTGTGTGTGTGTGTGTGTGTGTGTTAGTGAGTGAATGCTGGTTTGAGAGGTACAAAGGCGCCTTACCTCACAGCATTGGCATTCCCTGAGAGAATGACTAGGGTACAGAGCAAAGGAGAGAGGGGCACACAGTGGGGGCATTCATGGGCCTTGTCCCCACGGGAAGGAACCAGGGTCGAGTATTAGCCCCTATTAATAAACAAAGCCAGCCCAGCAGGGGCCTGGCGCACAACACCGAGAGTGCGCAGAGAGAGAAAGAGCAGTTTTGGGGGGCTCGAAGGAGAGAACCGAGAGAAAGCGCGAGAGCAAGCAGGTCATTCGAGTTCAAGCCTATATGTCGTTTTATCCTTTGTCGTTGACCTGTCGCACCAGACTAGCACTTTTGCGGCGGAGTAATGAGTTTTGCTAATGCCCCGCTCCAGATGTTGCTTACCTGCTCGCCGCGTCTGACTTCCCCGCCGCACCGTTTTGTTCTAAAGATGAAGAACGGCCTGTTAATCCGTTTTTATATCCCTCAGCATTTCTTTGTTTCCTGTACAGCTTAATCTACAGTTTGCCGCACCATATTGTCTTTATCTCATCAAATCCATTAGTCACACTGTAGGAGATTATTTGTATAAACTGAGAGCGAGTGAGAGAGAGAGAGAAAGAGAGTGACTCTTTTTTTTTTTTTGGTTGTTGTTTAATTCCAAATGGTATTACCATTCCCTCCAGGCCCAGAGCGATAAATGGGAAACATGTGCTTATATGTAAGCTTAGCCAACATCTTCCCTGCAGCTCAGCTCACCATGGCAACAGTAATTGCCATGCATGTCTGTAATGATGCAGGGAAAACAGTGGCAAATCTGTGTATGACTTACGCCGAGTTTATTACCTACAACTATCTGTATATCTCCCGCACGATCCTTCCTGTGTAGTGTCTGTACTTGACATAGGAAATACTGTATACACAGACACCAGTGCCAGTGCGGATTGCCTTTGCCTTTAAAATGGTATGGCTGCAAATATTACTGTTTGAACAGATGATCATTCATTGATTCATTCGTTCAGTATTTCCTCTGCGGGGGCAAAAGGAAAAAAAAAACCCTGATCAAGCCGTTGTGCATCAGAAATGGAATCCCGCGGAACCCAACAAGAAAGTTGCAGCGAGCCAGGTGGTGTTTAGCCTCATGCGGGCGAGAGCGGGACAAAGAAAAAGCTGCGTTCATTAACATGGAAGTGTATTGGACACAGCGTGGTGCTCATGTGGTGCTGCCAAAGTGTTTACCACATATGGCGTAAATTGGACATTATTCGTTCGTTTATCTTTTGTAAACGCTTTATAGACCATTTGTATATGGTTTATAGAGTGGTTAAAATGACTTATTTATTTCAATTTTGGAAAAAATCAAACGTGTATAATAAGAAAATATTGCGGATGTTCGTGGAGTGGATACATTTCCCAGTTCCAAATGGTTACTCGTGGATAATTAACATGACACACATATGGAGCACAACCCATTATTTTTTTAATGATGTCATTTTTTTTTTTTTTTTTTACATCATGAAACAACGTGAACACATATATGAATATCGGATTTAGGCAGCGGTTTTCCTAGAAGGTCAGCGGACGCTTTAGGATTTCTTATTTAGCCATTTCAAACCTCAGATGAGCAAACCAACACGCCCTGAGGTTTGCGGAATTCGATTTTATTGGCTACCATTTTGGTGGAAAACAAGATTACCCAATAAAAATCAAACAGCAATCCCATTTCAGGTTGAGAGGCAGCTCGCTTCACTCGGGGATGCTCAGGGATATCAAGTGACAGCGGGCGATGCAGAACCACACGTTTATAAGAGAAGGGAAACAATAAAATAAAGCATAGCTCTGGTTATAGAATTTCTCTTATTGCTAATTTTTTGCCGTTTTATTAAACTTAAATAGAGGTACGTTTTTATAGTAACCACATTTATACTGTATATATTGTTGATGTTATATAACTTGTAAAATATTTGGCTATTTGAATGTTAGACTTATCAGTACTTATCATACTTATCAATATAAAGTACAGTGCATTCAAAAAACGTGCTTTTATGCTCAATTAAAAAACAATTCTAAGATTCCTCTGGACCAATATTGAATTTCAAGAGCGCTTCTTTGGTTGGGTTTATTTTTTTTTTTTTTTTTTTCTGTTGCTTGGCAGATTTGTGCCGTCGCCCTACGATCACGCTGCTTCATTTGAGATATTATGGTGTGGAGAGTGTGGCTTTAACAATAGAGATTTTTTCGGGGGGGCTTGCAGGTGTACACTTGTGTTCAAGTACATTGATATAGGTCTTTAAATAAAATAGACATTGTAAGAAGGGCGCTTTAGAGAACTGGGCGTTGTAGAATAGAATAGAACTTTGTCATTGTACACAATGAAACATGGGTGCATGCACCCCAACAACAGTAGACAAGAAATAAAGATTTAAAAAAATATAGGAAAAAAATGATAAAATAAATAAATAACTCCCACATATAACGATGCAAGAAAGAAACGTGTTGTATCTAAAGCTAGGGAGGTGGTAGCTCAGTGTTTAAGGCATTGGACTCTGGACGGGAAGATTGTAGGTTCAAATCCACCCATCCATCCATTCATCACCACCAAGCTGCCACTAGTGGGCCCTTGAGCAAGGCCCTTAACCCTTAATTTGCTCAGTTGTAAGTCTCTCTGGATAAGGGCGTCTGCAAAACTGCCATAAATGTAAAATCTTGTATTCGAAATCATTAGCGTATAAAGCTATAAAGGGCAACCCAACAGAAGACCCGCTTGTGTTAAAAAAGGATGTTCTCATTTGCACACATTATTTATTTGTCTTCCTTGAAGTTGACTCAGTGCCATAAAAGAGAGACACTCGCGGTACGCCGAAACCACAGGAAAGGCTGACTGTACTCATTACACAGAAGGTTTATGATGACCATGAGTTAATGCAGTCACTATAATGACATATTGTTGTGATTTAATCATGTCCGGTAAGTAGAGTAATGGACATTAAGGCACCTGGAGTAATAAATAATGTCAGGACCCTGGAGATTCAGCCTTCCACAGTCCATCAGATAGAGCTATGATGCACACCATTTGTAAGGCATGTGGGAAGTAAAGGTTAAAAATCATAATGCTGGCATCATAGCTTGTACAGTATGGGCTGCATAGTAACAGACTTATCATGCCCATGCTGACCCCTGTCCACCACCACCGCCCTCCAATGGGTATATGACAGTGGAGCAATGGAAGAAATAAGGTACATCTGGTATTATTTGACATCATGTGGACAGCCATGACTGTTTGTGCTTTGCTTACCTGGAGGTAAATGGCACTATGGGAAGAAGGCAAGAAGCACTGTAATGCTCTGAACAATGTGACGCTCTGGACTGCCTAGAAACCAAGTGCATTTTGCTTTGAGATGCATCACAAGTCATTGCAGGCCCAAGAACACCCTTGATGGCAATAGAATTGTGGGAAGTAAGTGACTTGGTGAGAAAGATAAAGAGGTCAAGGTGGTGTTGAGCCTTCCTTTTCCCAGATCTCACTCTGACGACGCTTTATAAAATGCAATTTATGCACGGTAACTCTCAAGGATATGGTGGTGTCAGGCACCTCACCTTGAAAGGTCATGTAGAGTTCAGGGCTGTGCTATATAAACCATCCATTACAAATGAAACACACAAATGAATTGGCACAAATGTCATGCTGTCAGGACAATAATGAAGATGGCTTAAACAACCGGAGCTGCCTGATCGAGGAAGCAAATGTCTTTTTGTCCCCATATGCAGTCAGGGAAGGGTTTCAAGAGGTACCCATTTATCACAGTTGGAGATTAGTCAAATCTGGTATCATTTCAGGGTCACCACGCTTCTAAAATCTACAATTAGATACCACCTACATGCCGATAAAATATTTAAAAGGCATGCCGGAAGAAACCATTTTCTTTCATCCAGCCATAAATCTCAGCACCCGGACTTTTTGAGATGAACTTTGACTGGAACCATTTCCTGTGGTCAGATGAGAAAGCATGAAATACAGTAACCGCTAAAGGTATATTTGGGGTAAAAATAAATTGGTCTGTACAGTCTAATCATATCTCTTAGGAATGGTGAAGTGTCTTTGATGTCATGGGGTTATTTCTCTGACTAAAGTCCCTTGTTAGGATATATAGCATTATGCATTTATGGAGTATCTGGAGATTTCTATTATGAATTCGGACTGGGTTGTGTTTGGATTTGAATGGACATGGAATTCTGTAACGAATAGAAGACTCATTCCTTATGAGCAAACTATTATTTAGAATAAAAAGTATACATTTTTTAGGCCGGTGTGAAAAAGTGCTGTGAACAAAGTATGCTTTCAAAAATGGAAGTGTTAATCGTTTATTTTTTTTTTTTTTTATTTTAATAAGTAAATTTGTTGTGAACAATTTTACCTTAAAACAGCAGCAGGGAATGAAGGAAATTGGAAATGGTCGGTTGTTCCATCTTGGAGGTAAACACAGATCTTCTGTGGATGGATGGGGGGGGGGGGGGGGGGGGGGGGGGGGGTGCCGTCACTTCCACTACTTCTACTTCTTCTAAAGTCACTCACAACAAATATGTGCTTTTGTGTTTTCGTCATTTTCTTCTGTGCATATACATATATATATATATATATATATATATCTATATATATATATATATATATATATATATATATATATATATATATAACTTAATTTTAATATATATTTTACATGAATATAATAAGGATTTCTTTCATGAGTGCATATTCATTTTGTGATTACGCTCATTTTGTTGATACCAATGCTGATATTTAACCTCAAGGATCATTTTAGAAACATATCCACCCAATGTGTCTTAATAAATCTAAAAATCTTTCATTTATTTTATATTTGACATAAAACACATTGCAGATAAAAAAAAAATTGCATTTTGAATATAGTTATTTATATTACTAGAATTATATTACAGAATTATAAGCAAAGCAGTTCATACATAAAACAGCCAAGTCGGTTTTATTGTAAATAGTAGCAGTTCCAAAAGTATATTAGTTTTTTTTTTTTTTAATCCAGTGCCAGTCATTACCATTTGTAATAGAATCTGGTATCCTGGTATCCAAACCACTGTTTCATTCACTGTTCCATTCTCAGTATCACCTCTGTGCCAGCTATTAAACCCATTTTTAAGCTTTTCCCACCCGGTCAAAATGTAGTCAAATTTAAACAGAGATCGTAGAATAATAAATTCCACGCATAATCTTCCTTTTTTTTTTTCCTCTTTATTTTCCCTGCGTACAGCCGCCTCTTTCTGAGACTATGCTCTAACAAGACCAAGGGGTTGCAAGTTGTATGTGCTTTGTTAATTCTCCTGCACTACAGACAGGCCTGGGGATGTCAGGTGCATGATGGGAAGTGGGCTGGCAGGGGACAGCAGCGTGGCGGCAGGCCAGAATCAATTGGCAGTGTAATGAGATGGCCGGGTGCCAGGTTACCATGGAGTTCCCTCTGCCCCGCCTTCTCCGAAGCCCCGGTAAATTAAAGGGAGAGCCTAAGCTTGGGAGGGAGTACGAAGATGATGAGTGAGAGGAAAGAAAGAGAAAGAGAGCAGAGAGTGGGTGGTAGTCGGATAGCAAAGGCCACTACCAAAGGAGATGGTATGGAGGGTGCTAGACAGATGCAGTGATTTGGATGAAAGGGAAGAAGAGAAGAGACAGAGAAAGTAAAGGTTGAAATGCCACCGCTCCAGAGGAAAACACAGTTTCTGCTCATACCATGTACAGCCATAATACACTCTGAAGTCTTTTCCACACAGCGCAGCGCTTCGGGGAAAAGAAATGAGCGATACCTTTGTTTCCATCCCTGCGCCAGCAATTAGAGCGCCTTTACAATTGAGTTCACAATCAGATTCCTGGTGGTGGGACACTTTTCTTTCATACAGTTTGATCTATCCGAACGACTCGGCTGTGAAGTGAAACGTTTATTATTTTCGCCTTCCGAAAGACCTTTGCTTAGGAGGGATTTTTAATTAATTAATTTATTTATTTTTAAACCTAGAAAAAGTTGTGAGGAGGTACATGAAATGCAGTTATAATACATCAAAATACTCAAAATTGTTTTATAACAATGACATTGCAGCGTGACATTTGGTACTAATTGGTATCGACTCTTTATTTCATAGTACTCACTTTTATCATGGAATAAATACGTCTTCTCAATATTTTCAATCACTGATTGTATTGTATTGGTACTATCCTTAGAAGTTTTGGGAAAAAAACTTTTATCGGAAATACTCTTTGTGGAAAAAAAAAATCCTGCGAAATCAAAATAAACCGAACAGAAAGAAATATCACTATAATAATAATAATGACAATAATAATAATAATAATAATAATAATAATAATAATAATAATAAAAACTGACCATAACATTTGCATGGTGTATATGATCATTCGACTCCCCCATTTAGTACCCTGTTTTGCTGTCAGTACTTTACTTCACTATTTATTTTCACTCTTTACATTTTTACAGAAATACCTTTTTTTTTAAATGAACACAAGATTAATGCGGCGCCCGTTTCTGTTTAACCAATTCAAAACTGTAAAATGTTTAATAAACTAATAGAAAAAAATTCTAATTCAAACCTTACACAAACGATACACATTAATTCACAACGTCTTTTCTTTACGCACACAAGCACTCACGTGGTATATATATATATATATATATATATATATATATATATATATATATATATATCTATATAGATATATATATAGTGGTGGGGCACGGTGGCTTAGTGGTTAGCACGTTCGCCTCACACCTGCCAGGGTCCGGGTTCGATACCCGTCTCGGTCCGGGTTCTCCGTTTTCCTCCCGGTCCAAAAACATGCATGGTAGGTTGATTGGCACCTTGGAAAATTGTCCCTAGTGTATGAATGTATGTGTGAATGTGAATGTGTGTGTATATATATATATTAATTCATTCATTCATTCATTCATCTTCTACCGCTTTATCCGATCTTCCCTTGGGTCACGGGGAGTCTGTGCCTATCTCAGGCGTCTATGGGCATTAAGGCAGGATACACCCTGGATGGAATGCCAACCCATCGCAGGGCACACACACACACACATCACACTCACACTCTCACATTCACACACTAGGGACAATTTTCCAAGGTGCCAATCAACCTACCGTGCATGTTTTTGGACCTGGGAGGAAACCGGAGAACCCGGAGAAAAACCCCTTGAGACACGGGGAGAAAATGCAAACTCCACACACACATGGCTGAGACGGGAATCGAACCCGGATCCTGGCGGTGTGAGGCGAACGTGCTAACCACTAAGCCACAGTGTGTATGTGTGTATATATATATATATATATATATATTTTTTTTTAAGACAATGCGAAAAAGGAATAATTTGCAAAACTGTAATGGAAACGTTTTTTGTTGCATTTCCAGGCCACATGATATACCGTGACTTGGGCATGATGCATGATGATTGGTTTTGAGCAAATTTGTAACCGAAACTCGACTAGAGAGAACTCCAGTAAAAAAATCATTGTAATCACTACATATTTGGTTCATTTATATGCCACGTTCCAAATCAACCTCCAAAATCCACCATGACTAAGATTAACCCTTTGTGGTCGTTAACCCGTTTGGGTCGACCAGCTCGTTTTGTGCAGATATGGGCAAAAGGCAACAAGACAAATAGCCATGTGCAACAGTGTTTTATTCTATTTATACCACCAGCTAGCACACTGCAATACATTACACACTAATCTAGCTTTTCATTCTGCCTAGAAACCATAAAATGGGAACTAATCTGAAAAATCAGTACTTCACAACAAAAAGTAAAGTAACAAGGCATTTGTACTTCATTCCTTCCCACCTCTGCATGAGACTCCTTCCATCAATACATTTAAATAATGATTTCATCATAGGAACGTTAAAGATATCAGAAATTGTACTTTCTTTATGTTTCAAACATGAATATAAACCTCTGGCTAAAATACCTTTTTCAGTCATGATGCGTCTTCCAACCAATCGAAATTAAGCGTTGAACAATGCCATGATATAATGAAAAATAGACATTTTAAATGATTTTTTTTGCTAAAACATTTGCAATGGTGCTGTATATACAGCCGAAAGACATCAATGCAGATTTGATCATAGATGTAATGATTTTCTACAGTCCATTTAAATAAATGTGAAGGCGAGGCTGAGGGCTCACATCAGCCTGGTCCTTATTTATTTATTTACATCCTGTTACATTTTGCACATATGAACCATGCTTACCATGACCTACACTGTGGTATTGGTAAAAGTGGAATTTGGGTGTGGCTACGACTCCTAGCAGTAGCTTCGGGTGCAATTTTGCAGCTGTGCTCAGTGATATCACAGGCATTTATCTCGCACGCTTTCTGATTCCAAGACCGAATGAATTTCTATTAATAAATGAGTATTTTTTCCCTGCCAGGAATCATCTGGGAAAGATTTTTTTTAAATGACCATATTTACACATTTAAAGCAACAGATGTCTGTGTACAAGTGCTTTTTTTGTGTTTTTTAAAGTGTTTGGGATGTGTACAGTATGCCCAGGAGTGGGTGTTGTCCATAGCAGCAGCTGGGCATGGTTTTGTATGTGTATGTGTGTGTGTGTGTGTGTGTGTGTGTGTGTGCGACAGAGAAAAAGAGAGAGCAAGAGAGAACTGCAGGTCAGCTGAGGACACAAGCAGCTATGATCCCATGACAATGTGAGAAAAAGCAAGCAGACCTACAGTAGAGAGTGACCCCCCCTTTCCTTTAGCCATTTAGGGGCAATGGCTACGCAACTTTTGTATGCCGTTCAGGGTGCAGCGACAACCACGGCAGCTTCGGAAACAGAGTGGACAGTGTGCGGCGCCATGAATTATGGGTAGCGAAAGCTAAGAAACAAAGGGGCTCTTGATCCTTTTTTTGAGCTTCTTGGGAATCCTCTCCCATGAAGCTATCTGTGGTCCGATTAGCTTATTGTCTTTCCCAGAAAATGTAAACACAGATGCAGCCACTTACACACAAATGACGCACTAATTGGTCCACCAGTGTCTTTTTATTTTCGCCCAGCGTCTCTGAGGAGTTCTTCATTTCCCCTCAAGATGGAGTATAATTAAATATTAGCTCAGCCGGGCAAAAGGTGTCACCTCACCTGTGATAATTTAATTTCCCTTTTTCTTTTTTCTTTCTTTCTTTTTTTTTTGCATTCTTAGCTACGAGAACATTTTCTTTCTTTTGTGGACACTTTAACACATTTATATGCATTATTAATATTTGATAAGGATGCCGATGTATTGGCTATTTGAAAATTGTGCATTGTGTGTATATACATATACGTGTTTTTTTTTTAAATAAAAAAGTTCAATAGCCGTGGGCAGCGGCGTCTCCGTGCCATGAAAACGTTGTTCTGAATGCAGCGCGAGGCTGCTGCTAACTCCGTCTGGCAGGTTTTTTTTTTTTTTTTTTTTTTTTTGCGAAGAGGGATAGTGCTTGTGTTAGGGGAGACTGGTGGCCCATCTGGCTGAGGTGGGGGGTTAAAGCGAGGGATTGGTGGAGGGTTGCCGCAGTTGCGCGTGAGCGGAATGTCGGAGCGCGAGAGGCGTGGAATTTATAGGGGTGAGACACAGTGCCATCTTAATGTACTGTAGTGCGAATGCGTATGTCGAGCGTGAACACAGCTGTACAGTGGAGAAAGACATCACGGCGCTCCAGGAGTTGCTCCCCCACCCGACAATCACCACCACCCCCACCACACAAACATATACACACACACATACGCGTGCGCACGCTTTCCCCGCCAGTCTGCGCGTACTATAGGAATGCTGTGCTCTTTGTTTACAGGCATGGACGAGGCTAAATGACTCATCGGGTGATTGGTATCAACCGTTGTCATTGGCTGCAAGGTGTCTGGGTGTCAGTCTCATTTTTTCCAGTAGAACAGAATTAAAAAACGAGCGGAATGAAGGAGCCGATGTGCCCGGCATGTGAATCTGACCTCCGGTGACACACACACACACACACACACACACACACACACACACACACACACGCACAGTAGTCGCAGCCCCCGACACTGACAGCATACACCAGACATAGCCGGCGCTGGCTCGCGGCTTTTTATTCACGTGCATGTATTTAGAGCGCCCGCTCTCTGTTTTCATGGCCGTCTGCGCTGCCACGTGCTAAACCCGCTTGCTGCTGATCCTCAGAAAATGCGCGATAACACGAGCGCGGGTCTCAGAATCCGCTTTGGCTGTCGCTCATCGATCGCGCGGCTCAAAGAACTTCAGCTAAACGTCCCTCGCCAAAATACCTGCTACGTTCTTTATATGGTTAATGACTTTTAGGTATTTGTAAACTCGACGGACATTGCCTGGTTCGGTTACAAATGGCTGAATTCAATTAGAAATGTGTTTGCTTGTTTGGCAAGGGACCTGTGCGCACATGTGTGTGTGTGTGTGTGTGTGTGTGTGTGTGTGTGTGTGTGTGTGTGTGTGTGTGTGTGTGTGTGTGTGTCAGCAAAAAGGTGGCAAAAGGCCAGAGGGCGCATTTTAAGAGGCAAATATGTCTGCAGATTAGTATTTATTTTTGGTGTAGGGAAGTCTTCCAAGATGTGTGTGTGTGTGTGTGTGTGTGTGGTGTGTGTGAGGGTGGGGGTTTGGTTGGGGCAGAGGATTTGAGAGAGGCTAGCAGAAGGATGGTAGAGAAGTTTTTACCTGGACTGCCTCTCTCTGCAGCAGCTGGAAGAGGGGAGCAGGCAGCAGGGACGAGGTTAAGGGGTGACAGCACTATTGCACAACTCTTTTTTTTTTTTTTTTTTTCCTTTTTTTTTTCCCTCAGCCAGATTTCCAGTCTCTTTCTTTTCTCCTTCATTTTTATTCAGCAGTGAGAGTGAAAGCGAATGAGAGTGGGAGAGAAAGCGCAAAGACAGAGAGAGGGAGAGAGTGAGAGAGAGTGAAAGAGAACCAAGCCAATTTTTTTTTTTTTTTTTTTTTTTTAAAAGACTCGATCTTGGCTGTCTTACAAACAGATGTTGCCTGTCATTTGGTCGTTAAGCAGGCACCCATTTCGTGGATTCCGAGATTTTCAGAGACATTAAAACCTCTAGGTGTATTTAAACTTTTAGGAAAATCGATTAATACCGACAACTTTTTTTTTTTTGTTTGTTTGTTTGTTTTGCTTTTCCCGAAAAAAAAAAAAAAAAAAAAAAAAAAAAAAAACATGTATACACCAGTTTTTGGATTTTTTTCCCCGGCAAATTGTATCGCGCGCTGTTTTCGTCAGTCTTTTGTTTTGCTTTTGCGTTTCGTTATCAGGATTTTTTTTTTTTTTTTTCTTTTTTTCCCCCCTCGACTTCTTTTCTTTCTTTCTTTAAAGTTACATGTTGCTCGTGGGCCACAGTGGACTGGACTCTTCAAACCTCCTGCAAAATGCTGCAGGCTCCGTGAGTATATAGCGAGAGAGAGACAGCGAGAGAGAGAGAGAGAGAGAGAGAGTGAAAGAGAGAGAGATGGAGACAATAAAAACAGAGCACTGGTAAGTCACTATCAACATGCTTCGGAGCTATACTGTATTCGCAACGACTGCATTGTGCACTTGTCTTTTGTGTGTGTGTGTGGTGTGTGTGTGTGCGTGCGCGCGTACGCGTTGTGTGTGTGTGTGTGTGTGTCCCACGTTTCATGCTTTTAAATGAGGCGAAAGGCCTGGCACATACTCTCATAGTTCTTCCCGTACAGCAGATTGATATTTTAATTTGAGCTAATAGAAGAAAGAATTGTTCGGTGCGTTGTTTTTGAGTTGTGCATACATATTGTGGAGTGTGTGTGCATGTGTGTTTATATATACAAAAAAAAAAAATATATATATATATATATATATATATATATATATATATATATATATATATATATATATATATATATATATACGTATGTGTGTGTGTGTAAGGCTGTGTTTTTTTTGTTTGTTTGTTTGTTTGTTTGTTTTTGTTGAGGGGGGACGTACCTCTCCACTCCTTCCACAGTACTGGAGGCTACACTCCTGTACTCCTAAAGACCCCCCCCCCCCCACCCAAACCCTACTCACCCTCACAAACCACCAGCTCATTCTGCCCTCTTATTGGAGGGGTCTTCTTGGCATCACCTCAGTAACATAGTTAGAGGAACCTGGCACTCACATCAAAGTCCAAATCCGGGCACTGAAATTCAAGTGCTGGGAAGCACCTTAACTACAACATCCATCGGTTCTTGAAGTGCAAGTACTTGGGTGTTTTGGATGAGTCCAAATTGACCATCAAATCATTTCACACTTGTTATTAGCAGCAACATATTGCACTTTTGCAGACCGGATTTCCTTCGCATGCCTCTGTTAGGATTTCTTTTAAGGTGCATAATATATATATATATATATATATATATGCAATATAATATATATATATATATATATATATATATATATATATATTTTTATCACTTTTTGCGGTTAAATTTAAAAAAATGTTCAATTTTAAGCAGGCGTAGGTGGCAGAGTTAACATTGAGACGTCGGTGCCATTTTTCTAAACAAATAAACCGTTTACTAGCAGCTATATACTGTAGCCTAGTGGTACCTTTTTAATACCAGACATAAATACTGTGCAAAAAAGCATATTCTGTCAATACAACTGGCACAGCTGATTTTTTTTATAAGTGCCATGTTTTTTTACCTGATCAGTGTTTATGAATATTTATATTCATACATAGAACTATCATAATGCTAGAATATATATATATTTTTTTTTTGTTAGTTTATTGTATAGTTTATTGTTAATGTAATATTATATATATATATATATATATATATATATATATATATATATATATATATATATATATATATATATATATATATATATATATATATATGTATGTATTTGAGCCGGAAATGAAATCACATGATATTTTCACTAGACTGTTGGAGGCCCACTGTGTACCTGAGTGAACAGGTTTATTGGGACTAGAACGAGTGCCTGCTGTGATTTTTACATCCCTGAGTTGTTGTTTTGTCTGCCCTTTTTTGCGATACCACGTGTCTCCCCGTCCTTTCAACCAACAATAGTGAGCTGATTTGATATTTAACTGCTCTAAAGCCACTGCATATTTTTTAAAAGAGACTTCTGAATGAATTCGGACATTTTCGTGTTGCAAAATATATTTTACGCCTTTTTCTTTTTTCTCGGTTTCAGTTATCCAGTCCTTATTACGTTTCATTCTGTTGCAATTTTATTTCTGCTAGCAAAAGCAATTTCCTTTATTTCCAATTTGAATTATGCACAAATGTCACAGCTGATTTTTTTTACAGTGCCATGTTCTTACCTGATCAGTGTTTATGGATATTTATATTCATACATGTTTTGTGTCAGCACTGAATTGAATGAAAAAGAAGGTCAAATATGAACTGCATTGCAAAAAGAAAGTCAAATGCATATCTTCAAATTCATCATTTCTTTTCTGATCAAATTGTGTTTCGTAGAACTAAACAATGGTACTGTATTTTGTAGGCAGGCTCATTCATGTTTCCCATGTAAAGAAAAATATTGCAAATTCCATGCAATTTTGTCTAGAATGAATGAATTTATTTATTTATTTATTTATTTCACTATTCAAATCGGTCTTATATTAGTTATTGCTGTGTGTTAGTCCACTGGTGTTATTATGTGTGTGTCACTATTTCGTATCATTTATTTTTTTCCGATATTCTTTTATTGACAGGTTGTGTTTTTTTATATGCTTGGGAGACAGTTGTACGAATAGATACTGCAGGGGAAATTCCAAACGCTGGCCAGCCTCAGCCAGGCCCGACCTTTTGCTTTACTCATTATTTGCGAAATTCCAAACTGGTTTCGCCCTCTGCTTTTTATTTTATTATGCTCTCTGTATGATTACTCTTGGCCAGATATCTCCTTGTTCTGTTCTGTTGTTGTTGTTGGTTTTTTTTGTTCTCTAATTACATATATTTTTTTGCTTTTTTTTTTAGCTTCTACTTACACTTTGTACAAAGATATATTGTGAAGCATTTTAATATATGGGGGAAAAAAAGCTTGTATTGTCATATGAAAAATAGGGTGTGGTTAAAAAAAACCTCTAAACAGTACGCGAATGCCTCGAATATCATATTGACAGGCAAGCAGCAGCGATGCTATTCAAATATATTTAATCAATTTCTGTCACCTCAGCAATTTTCTCATAAAACACTTATACTTGTAACTGCATACACAAGTGGCCTTCAGTCCACAGTCACGGTAAACAAGATTCTCTGCGTTTATCTTTATGTTCATAAAATTTGATAATAGAATTTGTGCTTGTCTTTACCAGTGAAACACTTCAGTATTAGAACAAAGTTGATCATGGGTATTATGTGAATATGAAAAGAAGATATTTATGGATATTTGACATAGATTTTACAAGAATGTACAAGCAAATATAAAAATGTTTCCAAAAGTTTACTAATGCATTATAGTTAAATATGCAAAAATATATATATAAAAAAATAAGTAAATATATATATATATATATATATATATATATATATATATATATAGATAGATAGATAGATAGATAGATAGATATCTCTCTCTCTCTCTCTCTCTCTATATATATATATATATATAAATTGTAGAATACATCCACAAAGCATGTGTCTTCATTTAAAAACAAACAAACCTACAGTTCTGTTAAAAAGCAATAAATAAGAATACATGAAGATGACAGATGTTGATTGTAATGTAAAAGAGCTGAGGATACCAAACGAGGAAACCGGACACAGAACAAGTTGTCTGACAGTGAGAGATTATTTATTTATTTATTTATTTATTTTTGTCTTGAAACTTTTGAAACTAACTTGAAACTATTAAATGTCCAATTGAAAACATACCTAATAGATTCCCCATAAACGAGGGGGCTGAGGCTCCATGATTATAAAGTTTAAACAAGTGGGCTTTCCATGTTGTGAAATCAGGTGGTTTGGCCACTGAGAGAGTTAAAGCTGGACTGGAAATACATCCACTGTCTGTTTGCCACATGGAGTCAGCGAAGCAGAAAAGGTCCCGAGTGATGCTGCGTATGTGTTAAGAAAAGAAAAATTAAAACCACATTATTGTAGAAAATTGAAACAATGGTTTCAGGAACAAACCCAGGTCTGTCTGTCTGTCTGTCTGTCTGTCTATTCTATCTATCTATCTATCTATATGTGTATCTATCTATCTATATGCGTATATATTTATTGGATATATAGATATTGTGTAGTGTATATATTTATTATATACACACACACACACACACACACATATGTGTGTGTGTGTGTATTTGGTGTATATATTTATTATATTTATATTTACTTAATTATTGGAATTATTATTTATTGGAATAAAAATGTAGATTTTATTTATATATATATATATATATATATATATATAATCTACATTTTTATTCTACAAATAAACTTTTTTACTTTTTTAAAAAAAATATTTCGCATACTTTTAACTTTAATATTCACCATGCATTAGTGCACTTTTGGGAAAAAAAAATATATTTTTTTTTCTTCTCTAATTAGTAGAGACCGGTTTTAGTATCCTCGGCTATTGTCATTCTGGAACAGGTCTTGTTTCTTAGTTCATAGAAAGAACAGGACGTCCTGAGGTAGAACCACATACGGCCGGCAAAAGCAGTTATCCCAATAAAATGTACTTTTCAGACTTACAGTATGTGCACAATTAGTGAAGGTAAAGTTGTTTGTTTTGTTTTTGTTTTGTTTTTTACTCTGGGAGAGACATGCCTGCAGACACAAACCCGTAGATCCGAACTTGTGCTGACATTCCACACAAGCTTGTATCTATAGGTATCTGTCTGTCGGGTCTTCGCACCTGTCAATTCAGTCTCGTCTTTTCTTTACGCCAGCCGAATTACATTTAGAGCTTTTTTTTTTTTTGTAATCAGTTTTATTGCATCTATATATTTTGCAGCTTTCAGTTTGACAGACAGATTTGTTTCTCTTGTTGGACCCATGAACCTTTTCCTAGCGCCACCTCTCAGACATCTTTCTATGCACCCCAGGCTGAGGTAGTAGGTTGTATAGTTTAGAGTTATACCATGGGAGATAACTGTACAACCTCCTAGCTTTCCCTGAGGCACGCAGGCATACATTCCTAATCTAATCATTTACATGATAGCATGCGACTTACATGTATGTACTGGGAAATAAAATGCTAGCAAAATAACGACTCATGGTCAGAATAAGAGTGTGTTTAGAGAGGGTGTTCTGCTCATGTCGAAAGAGGTTTGACTTTGCAGTGTATTTCTCACCTTGGGACAGGGTTGTTAGGTTTTTTTTTTGTTTGTTTTTTTTTGTTTTCATTAGAGTCTAGACCATGCCTTAAAAAACACAAAACATTTGCTTTTAATCCTAAAAACAACTCTATGATAGACAATCTAGACTGACGAATCCGACAGTTTTTTTTTCTTTGCTGAATACATTGCAGCTTAAAAGGAAGAGGCAATTGAAGTAATAATAATAATAATAATAATAATAATAATAATAATAATATGATAAGGACTGAAATAAGCATCTAATAGCAGACCAGTATGTTTGTGCGTCAAGTAATAGGAATGTATAATAATTACATTATTACTGCCAAATTGATTTAATGAACTGAATCTGAAATAGCACGGGGATTAGCATATATAGCTTTATTTTGTCATTATCATGTTTTATTGTGTTTTTTGGGGGGGAGGAATGGTGGAATCGATAATATAAAGCCAATGCTTTTGTTGTTTTAATGTGTGCTCAAATTGAGAGAAAAAGAAAAAAGAATGAATAGCTAGCAAAACAATTTGCTAAACGCAGTTATTCTCAGTAAATATAAATATCGAAATTTCAATATAATGTACTAAATTCTAACTGTCCTGCATCTCAATGACATATTTTAAATGTATATATGTTTGGGGTTTTTTTTTATAGACAAAATGTATGTTTGAATTTCTATTTTAGAAAAATTAAGTATTGTACATTCAGTCCTCTACATATGATTGGTTTAGGTTTGGGACTCACCCGAATGTAATAAATAAATAAACAAATAATCAAATCAATAAATAATAATAATAATAATAATAATAATAATACAGATTTCCAAGTACTAAAAAGTGCTGATAGACAAAGAAAGAGACGATGAAGTACACATACAAAAATTTGCAGTATTTACACAGCAATATAAATGACTGTTTACTAAACTGTTTATAAGTATAGCTACTGCATTTAATTTTTTAGTTTTCTGGGTAAACAATTGCGCTCTTAAAATGATAAATAGGTTAGTATTTCATCTATTTTATGCACGTATTAAATACTAAACCTTCAAGTAATCAAATCTGCCAAAAAAACTCACAAAGATGGAAATAGTCAGACATTTAAAAAGGACTAGAAGCAAACCTGTGGTATTGTTAAACATGTTGGAACAATTTAAATACAGTGATGCTCTCAAATCTTTGATTCTTGTTTATTTCGTTCGTGCCTCCGAACTTTCGTAGCCACCACAATGAACGGCTACGTTTGCGCTTACAAATTTCTCAAAGCACTTCTAAATTGTTTCCACGCCCCGAGGACCATAAATAGGCCTGTTGAAATCTTACACATCTCTCATTATTATCATAGAGTGGTTTTGATTATACATATTTGACATGTTTTATACATTTATAATATATGCAAAAATATGTATGAAAAATCTACGTATAAAAATATAATTACATTTGTTGCACTTTTATATACATAAAAAAAGTATTTTTTCTGTGAAATGCATGTGTGTTAAGTCGCCATTTGCTGTTCTAAAAACCTCCACTCTTCTACAAAGACGTTCCACCAGAGTGTGCTTGTGGAGATTTGTGCTCCTTCAACCTCGTTAGTAATACCAGGTACCGATGTAAGGGTAGGAGGTCTGGGGTGCAGCCAGTGTTCTAATTAGGGTTGAGGTCAGAGCTCTATAGAAGGTCAATTAAGATATTCCACTCACATCCATGTACACTTATCAAACTCCCTTTGTGCAATACGATGCTCAAACAGGTTTGGGTCTCATAGTTGAACTAAAAATAAAATGTAATTTATATGCAGAGGCATCTTATAAAATTGTGTGCCGTCAACTTTGTGGTAACAGTTTGGGGAATTAACATTTACAAGTCAGGTGTCCAAATACTTTTGGGACACCTTTCTGTGCACATAAAGTAATTTATCAGTATTTAGCCTCAATATAATTTTGTGCCACACCTGATCATAAACGTTGTCTCAAAGGGGGATACCTGTACCTGCCTACACGAGCTCTGTTCTTGGTACAGGTGTGCCATGTGAGGTTTGGTGTTGCATATTTTCCCAGAGATTTGGGGAAAAAAACATCATGTCAACAAAATCAAAATATCAAAATATGTATTATATATATATATATATATATATATATATATATCAAAAAGAAATCAAAATATATCACAAGAAATCTCACCAACTTTGTACACGGCTGTTTGTAACGCTGCCATTAAAATAGTATAAGGCTCCAGCATAGGCCGGTTGAAGAGAGGTCCTGAAATGTTGCAGGAATGGGCTGTTACGATAAATGGAATTCTGATTCTATCCTACTGGCGTATTTATCCTTTGAAATAATTTTTAAGATTGATATTCTTTGTTTAATCTGTATTTCTTTTGCATGAAGCGTATGTAATATGCTTTTCTCTGGAATTCAAATATGTAAGCAAAACGTATATAATTATAAGTGTAAAATGAAATAATATATCATTTATTATAATACTACAAATATAACCCATTATCTTAAATGGCTCCAATATTGTTCATATATATATATATATATATATATATATATATATATATAATCATGTTATTTATTTATTTTTGGCTAATATTGGAACCATTTAATATAATGGGTTCATAGTATTATAATGCATACTATATTATTTGATTTCATTTATTCATTTATCACTCATAGATCTCACTTTATATAAATATTTACAGATACTTTATAAATTGACGTTTTGGTTTTTAAAATGCATTCAAATTGTTACTGCAACAATCACAAAATTAGTCAGTTGCAGCGAATAGGAACTTTTCAGAGATTTGAAAATGTTTACAGGAATGTTTTTGGGAAGTTTACTAGTGTCTAGATAAATAAATAAATAAATGGTTTCACTGGTTCAAATTGACTCTGGACATAGACACACTTGTCCCGATTACTTCCATGTGAGAATACCAGATTCGGCCGGACCCCCTTTTTTTTTTTTAAAGTGGGTGTTGGAGAAAAAGGTTCCAAATTACTGTCAAATTAAATCTGTGTGCTCTTAAACAGCTGGCATACACTTAAACTAGGAGACAAAAACCAGTGCATGAAGTGAACTCGATAAAGACAATGTACATGCATTGGCGTAGAAGATCTTGAATGAGCTCTGACCTCAAACCTATTCACAGCCTATAAGGATGAAGCGGGCCCCTGACCATACTCCAGGCCTCCTCACGTCAGTACATCACGAAAGTTCTCGTAGCTAAAAGAATACAAATTTCTCCGAAATCTAGTGGAAAATCTTCCTAGAAGATTTCAAAATATTGCTATAGCACATGAGTAGTAAATATGGTGTGTGCAATGTTCAGATAGTGGATGGGAATCTTATGGTCAGGTGTCCACAAACATTTGTCTGTATTGTGTTGGTTTATATTAGCCTTTGTAAGATTATATTAATAAGTTTGTCTCTAATAATAGTGACAGTGGGAAGATAAAACTCAACCATCTTTATCTAGGGGAAACCAACTTTCCAGTCCAATAACACTAGTACTATATCACCACCATTATTTTCACAACTTATTATATTATTATAGGCATTGCTTTCTTTTTTTTTTCCTCTTGTTTACCCATTCGCCCGACAATTATTATAGACATTTATTTATTTGTTTTTTTTTTTATTTATTTGTGTGTATATTTGCTTATTTATTGCATTTAATGCTTTCATTAATGTAGCCAAAGACATATATGAAATGTTTAATTACTTTATGTTGGAAAGTAAGTGAAGTCTGGGCTGCATTGGTAGAGTCAAGTGTTTAGCAGATTAGGTGAAACACATTCATTCATTCATTCATCCAGCTTCTACCGCTCTTCCGATCTTCCCTCGGGTCACGGGGAGTCTGTGCCTATCTCAGGCGTCTATGGGCATTAAGGCAGGATACACCCTGGATGGAATGCCAACCCATCACAGGGCACACACACACACTCACACACACATTCACACACTAGGGACAATTTTCCAAGGTGCCAATCAACCTACCGTGCATGTTTTTGGACCGGGCGAAACCGGAGAACCCAGAGAAAAAACCCCTGAGGCACGGGGAGAACATGCAAACTCCACACACACATGGCCGAGACGGGAATCGAACCCGGACCCTGGCGGTGTGAGGCGAACGTGCTAACCACTAAGCTACCGTGCCCCGGTGAAACACATTTGGGTGGTTAATTAATCAGTTAAGCAGACGAAACGAATTAGGAATCCTTAGGAAAGTGGTTGGGTGACCAAGCCACTGTAGTGCCAACAAGAAGAGGAAAGGAGATCAGGAAGAAGTTCGGTCTGGGGAAAGCTAGTTGGTCCCATACATCTACTGTCAGACAAATCATCTACACAACATGACCACAACTCTGCCTAGAAGTGGACGCCCATTAAAACCATCATCAAGAATCAGCCGAATAATAATGAATGAGGTAAAAGCCAACCCACACATCACCTCTGGAGACTTGCAGACCTCTCTGGCAGCATCTGGGCTAAATGTACTTGCGTCTACAATCAGACGAAAATTGAACAGACATGACATTTATGGCCGTTTCAACTTTGCCAGAAAGCATTAGGACAAATCAGGGGCCTTTTTGGAAGTGCATTCTTTAGACAGATGAGTCCGCAATAGATTTATTTAGTCATAATCAAAGCCGCCATGTTTGCAGAAAAAGCCAAGACGGGATTCCTGGAAATGAACAGTGGAAGAATAGTGGTGGAATTCAGACCTATCAAGAAGCTCCTGCCATCAAGTCAGAGAGCTGAAGCTGGGAAGAAAATGGGTGATGCAACAAGACGCTAAACATTTAAGCAGATCCACCAAGGAATGACTACATAAAGAAAGAAGTTTCTCACACACACACGAGATTGGCCGTGCCAGAGTCCGGATTTCAGTCCGATATCCGAAATGTTGTGGCCCAGGCCTGAAGCGGTACATGCCAGATGACCTTCCAACCCTCTCTCAACTGGCTCGACTTCTTCAAAGAGGAGTGGGCAAAAATACCCAGAGACAGATGTGAGAGACTGGTCAGCGTTTACAGAAGACGTTTGGTTGAAGTAATGGCTGCAAACGTGAGGTGCCAACCACTAAATTTCATTTACTTTTGAACATACAATAATTAAATCGTTCATGTAGTTTTTGGCCTACTCGCAAAATTTGAGTCTAAACGAACATGCAATCGACATGACATTTCATTTCTATAAAGCAGTAGATGATAAAATCAACAACAGAAAAGTCTGAACAGATCAAGGGGTTGGGTGATGGTTGTTTGACATTTCAAGTATATACATATATATAATATTATATATATATATATATATATATATATATATATATATATCATTGATATATATACATAGATAGATAGATAGATAGATAGATAGATAGATAGATAGATAGATTTTTCAAGCATATATATATATGTATAATACTGTGCAAAAGTTTTAGGCAGAGGTGTAAAAAAGTGCTGTAAACAAAGAATGCTTTCAAAAATGTTAGTGTTAATTATTTACTTTCATCAATGAACAAAATGCAGTGAATGAAGAAAAATGGAAATGAAAGAAAGTAATATTTGTTGTGAACACATTTTACCTTCAAAACAGCAGTAATATTCTTCTAGGTACACGTACACACAGTGTTTATGAAGGAACTCGGCTGGTCGGTTGTTCCATCTTGGAGAAGTAAACACAGATCTTCTGTGGATGGAGACGTTCTCACATCCTTCTGTCTCTTCATGGAAATCCCACACACACCCCATGATGTAGAGATCAGGGGCTCCGTCGGGGGGGGGAGGATGGGGGGGGGGGGCGGCCCGTCACTTCCACTACTTCTATCTTCTTCTAAAGTCACTCAACAAATATTGATTTGATTTCGATTTTTTCTTTTTGTTTGCTGACGTTGCATTTTGTAAATATGACAAAAAAAATTTTTAATCGTTTCTGAAAGCATTCTTTGTTTTTTTTTCACCCATACCATATATATATATATATATATATATATATATATATATATATATATATATATCATGTTAGTTAATCAAAAGATCATGTACCATCTGCTTCAGTGGCTAAAGATAGTATTATGTTAGCATTATGTTCATATGCAAATATATTTTTTGCTTTCTTTTATGTTATTTATGTTACTGGGGATAGTAAGCTACCAGAGTTTCTATTCACACTTCACGTTCCTGTGCATTTTTTATTTATTTTTTATTTTTTTAAAATGTAAAATAGAGCAGTCTACAACGTGACATGCTACTGCCTCACACTTTCCAGTAGTGCTGGCAATACACTGGTATTTTGACATTTTTTTCCTAGTTACAAAAATAGCAACTCGAAGGAATTGCAAAATACCACTTTACCGCTTTACAACGTGTGCAATTAGTAAATTAGCTATATCACACTATCGCGCCATTCTAAAAAAAAAAAAAAAAAAAAAAAAAAAATGTTTGTCAGGCCATTCTAGGAACTCCATGGGGGCTTGAACTGGCTCCATAGGGACTTGTTTAGCTTAAAATCACACTAAAAACATTGACCTTCCCTTTTTCCCAGAACTGTACCGAATCTTTTCAAAAGATGGATACGATTGGAGAACACAAAGCAACTATTCTGAAACAAATGCAACAATCGACATGGCGGGGAATAGCATCCAAAGCCAATGCTTGGAAAGCATTATGTACAGAGAGGTATTGTTTATATAGATCGTTTATTGTTTTGTCTGTCCATTTACAATTCATGAGCAGATATTTGAGGTCCAGAGATGTTTGAATCTTAAAATGGTGGCGCCAGAAAAATCTTGTTTTGTCTCGCGTCAGTTGGAAAAGAAGGTACGGTTAGAGTTCATTCATCAGTGTAGGAGTAATTGTGTCTTTAAAAAAAAAAAAGGGATAAAAACCCCCTGGATCAAACTAGAAGCTTGTAATGAGTGCAAATATGGCAAGTCAAGCTTAAAGATGAGACACAAAAGCTTGTGTTTGATTGCTAATACAGTATAAACATGTGTTCGATTTCAGAAGAGAACCACAGACTGTGAGAACAAAGGCATAGCATGTGACGGACAAATACTTTTTAATTCCAAATAGTTGCCCATGATTATTTATGACTCACTAGAAGTGCCAACGGAGAAAATCTGCTTAACATCGCGTGTTTAATAAGATCACAGTTTTCTCTGATATAGATTTTGACTACACTGTATGCATTTTGTACTGGGACAATTTTACTTGCTCGCTTTCTTCATCGATTACACTTTAATTATATGGACATATATGTTTTTTTTTTTTTCAGCCATGTGTAGTTCTTTCCCAAACTGTTACATCAACGTTGAAGGCCCACGATTGTCAAAATTTTGCTTTTCACACGAAGTAGGAGACCAAAACCTATTCCAACCTGACAATGCCCCTATGTACAAATCAAACATCATAAGCGCACCCCCGAATGCAAATGTAGGCTGATTATGGTATTTGTTCAAAAGATAAATAATAATCATATGGTGAGTTTTTTCAAATATTTGTCCATTTAAGTAACACCATATAGTGTAGCACTATTTTATTTATCTTTTATGATAATTATCTGATTATGTTCATGATTATATCAGGGGGGGGGAGAATCCAAAAAGAGTACTGTAAAAAGTGTACTCAGTAGTATTTCTTTTATTTGTTAGTTTATTTCTTTGTAAGTTTATGTATTAATTTACATATTTATTATTAAGTAGTGATAATACCCTTGATATAGGAATAAAAAAGGAATTCATTCTTTTCATAAGTATTAATACATTCTTTTGTTTTTTTTTACCGGAGTAATAAAAAGGGCCAGATTTTGAAATACATATAAATTCTTCAAATTACAATGTTTGCTAAAAATTCAAAGTCAAGTTAATATCAAAGTAGAATTTACTACCACACCATCATTTGATATCTTTGATCATTTTTATACAATATACTTAATATTGTTTAATAATCCTGAACCGTGCTGTGATGTCATACATTACCAAACCACTGTTTAACATTTCAAATGCACGTGTAAATGAAGGGATTGTAAAATGACAATTTTAACTTAAATTACATGGCATTATGTAGAAACGTCTTAAATGTACATGGGAAAGAAAAAGAAGAAAAAAGAAAGAAAGAAAGAAAGGATGCCAATAATTTTTTTCACATTGAGAATTTTAGGGTTAAACTTCTTTCCAACCGTCTTGTATGACGTTAAGAAGTCATTTTATTTCAATCAAATAAAAGCTGTTATCCCTTGATCACAGATCACAGATATTATAATAATAATAATAATAATAATAATAATAATAATAATAATAATAATAATAATAATAAAAAAGTGCAAGCATATGTTTGTGTGTGTGTGTGTTGTGTGTGTGTGTGTATATATATATATATATATATATATATATATATGAGAAACAGAAATTCAACATAATAATAATAATAATAATAATAATAATAATAATAATAATAATAATAAAAAGTGCATGTATGGTGTAGGGATCAAATCACTGCAAATTCTGTTTCACAAATGTAAAGGTATCCATTGACCATCGGGTAACCATACGGTAATCACTTAGTAACTGTAGATTAATGTGCCAAGAAGAAAGGACGGTATAAAAATGTCCTGTTCCTATTTCCCTGAATTAACTTTACTTCCTAGTATAATTTCGTGAGTAATTATAGACTGGAAACTGAGATCGCCACAGAGATCGTCACTGAGCTCATGCTTGCTGAGGATAAACGTCCCTCCGACTCGGTTTAGAGAGCAATAGACTGCCCTCCAGTGGTGTAACCTCACAACATCATACTGGTGCCCGGCACATGGTCAGTGACTACGCAAAAAATTTTTTTGGGTGTCTCGCTTCTGCAATCGGACACTATTATAACGTTAAATTTACTGCGGGAACGGCTTTCTCCCGACGTCGCAAATTCGGTGTCGCTGTGTAATCGTTCGTTCTGGATCGTACGCGATTTTAAACACGCGATGTCTCCGAATGTATTGGGTGAACGTCGACTACAAAGCACTAATCCAACTTGACGCAGTATTCTCTCCGATCCCTTTCTGTGTAACAACAGCGTTAGGGGGGGAAAAAATCTGAAAACCTTGCTTTTTCTCCCTGCTGCTTCCCCCTGCCTGGAACGTTTTCACTCGAGACGCAGTCATGTCATGTTAATGTCAGTCGTATGTCTCCGCACACGCTAATTATGAGATTTGAGACGATGGTGTGCTGTAAAAAATTGTCTATAGGGCAACTGATGCTGACAAAATGATTACCAGCCTCTCCGAAGTCACTGACTATCTCTCGACAATGCTGATTGAAATCTGCTGGGTTTTTTTTTTTTTTTTTTTATTATTTAATCTGTATCATTACCATGAGTAATACTATAATTAATACTATGTAATAGAGCAGTAATTACTCAGGCGGAGCGCTCTCAGAGGATGAGCCCCGAACAAGTTTTAAGACATATTATACCTTCTTTATATATCAAATCCATAGTGATTTTTCTACTTAATATCCGAGTGATGTAATAGTTTATTGTCGCCCAATGATCAGAAGGAATCATACAGAAGATTCAAGCCCTTTAAAAGAGCAAAAAAAAAAAAAAGAATGTATTCGTATGCGTATGTTTGACATTACGGCCGCCGATCGTGACTGCCAAAAGCGACCGAGACCGATCCGTGCACCAAATCACGTCCTTCAATGCCTTTAGCTTTTTCCGTCCAGTAAAAGGAATTTAGATAGGACGTTAACGTCCTTGCCGGATTTTATTGCCGTTTTCATTCTCCAACGGCGTGCACATGTGTGTCTCGTGCATGCGTCGGCTTCGCAGGGGCGCGCGATGGCTGCCGGCACTGTCAAAGGCGGTCTAATATTAGCGTCTGCCTGATGGCTGGCTGTATCTGGACGAGGAGAGGGTGATAAATGAGGATAGCAGTGGCGAAGAAAAAAAAAAGTGGGGGGGAGGGCTGAGCTTGCAGCAAAGGGAGAGATTTTTAAAAGGGAAACCGTCCGAGTGGTTAAAAAAGAAAGCATGATGGAGATCAAGCGGTGATGTTTATCGCATCGCTCTCTAGCAACAAGAAGACAAAATGTCCACCGATCATAAGGATTTTAAAATCGAAGCCGGGACTGTATAAGGGAAGACAAAAAAAAAGAAGACAAAAAGGGAAAAGGAAGTGTGTTGTAGGAATTTCTTTTTTTTTTTTCCCTCTCGTCACTGATTTGCGCCCGTGCGCTGCTGTGTGTCGGCAGTCCCCTTCCCTCTTTCTGTCCCTCCTCCCCATCATCTTTGGCAGCTTTCCCCCCCACACCCCCCACCCCTCCTCCTCTCAGCCCAAGCCTGGGGGAACCAGTGGAGATTAAATGTAGCCTCTATAAGCCAAGCACATCATGTAGCTATGTTTATAGGACCAGCTCTCCCCGTCTCCCTTTCTCTCTTCTCGTTTTCTTTTCTTCCCATTTTCAGAAGCTGCTTATGCGTGTGATGTAGATCAAACATCTGCAGGCCGAAGTAATTCCCGAGCTATACGACGAAATAAAAGCACGGGGTGGGGGGGCTATATTAAACCGAATAAAAAAAAAAGATGCATAGAAGAGTGGCTTTCTTTTCCTCTGCCTATCTCTTTTACATTAACCCCCCCCCCATCTCTCTATCTCTCTCCTCTCTCCTCTCTCTCTCTCTCTCTCTCTCTCTCGCTCTCGCTCTATCTGGCTCTGCGGTTGATATGGCATAGAGGAGGGCCTCTGACTTTAACTAATCACAGCTGTGAGAGCAAATATATAGATGATGCTACTTTTCTCCCTCTCGATTTCCATAATTCCTTTTTTTTTCTCATCCTGCTACTCGACATGGATTTATAAATTCAAGGGGGGTGTGGGGGGAGGGGGGGGGGCAGGGGGTTTGGGGGTTACATGCTTTTCCTCCTGCACTTCAATTTTGCTCAGGGAGAGATGGAATGAGAGGAAAAGTGAGCACACGGCGGGAGAGAGAGAGAGAGAGAGAGAGAGAGAGGGAGAATGTGTGTGTGAGGGAGGGAGAGAGAGGGAGGGAGAAATGTAAGACAGATACAGAGAATGAAAAGAGAAGAAGGGGGTGTGGAGAGAGCGGAGAGCAGAAGCAGCACAGTGCACTGATGCCTCTGTGCCTCTTTTCAGTCGCCTCGTCCGCAGCTTTTTGCTCTCGCCGGGGAGATTTTTTTTGCTTTTCCTCTTTTTTTTCTTTCTTTCTTTTTTTCTCCCCCCCCCACACTGCCTCCGAAACCGGGAATATACGCCTCCGTGGAGCCACCGTAGCTTATCGACTCTGGACCAGTGAGGTGAAGTGACCGAGTGAAAGTGTGTTGTGTGGTGTGTAGTGCGTGTTGTGTGTGTGTGTGCGAGACTGGCCGGCTGGCTGCATGCGCTCTCACCCCCCCTCTCTTCGAACCCCCCCCCCACCCCCCCCCCCCACACACACACACACACCTCCCTCCTCTTCTGAGATCCAGTAGACTGGTATGATTTGCTGGTGTTGTGGCCCTGGTTGTTGGCTGGCAGTCGCCGTCCGTCTAGCTCTCGCCTCCTCGCCGCACACTTTTTATCTATTTATTTGTTTATTTATTCCCCCCCCCCCCCCCCCCCCAGTCCTCGCGCTTTCCGTGACCGCCGTCACCATTGTCCCACCTGGCTTTTTCCCGTTGCCTCTGGAGTGCTGGATGGGGTTAGCCCCGGGTTCCGATCTCGCAACCAACCTGTTTCCATCGTCGGCGTTGGCTGCGCCATGCCTCTCGCTCCAGGCTTCCTTTTCATCACCCGCCCCATCGAGCACGCACGTCCCTCATCCCTGCTCTCTGAAAATATTCCCTCGTAATCTAAGATGTCTCGTTCTCTTTCTCCTCCTGTCTCATCTTACTCTCATTTTTTTTCCTTTCTTTCTTTCTTTCTTTCTTTTCTATTATATTTCTCCCGCTTCCTCTGACTCCGTCTTTCTTTTGTCCAGCAGGCTGAGGGAGAAAAGCGCTCAGCTGTATCCGCAACCAAACCTGGGTGAGTACTTTGAAATATATTTCTCTTTTTTTTAATTCCCTCTATCGGTTCGTACCTTCCATCTTCGGTATCGTAATTACCATGTTTTTGTGTGTGTCTGCGTGTGTGTGTGTGTGTGTGTGTGTGTTTTTTTTAAATCAAGCGGCTTGTGTTGGCTTCATCTTCTAGCATCCGTGCTCAGGAACTTATTGTATGTAACCAACCCTCTTTTGTTTGGAGCTGCTTAAATATGTGTGTTTAACGCTGCAAGCCCATCGCTCGGAGTAATTAACGGAAGAGCGACACATGGGAAGCAGGAGTATGCCTTGGCGCCAGAGTTTCAGGGTTATTATGCCTGTAAGTGTGTGACTGCTTGTGAGAGGAGCTTATTGATGGGACGACTAAGTTTACCTGAGAGGACATTTTTCAAAGTGGTATAGAATGGCATTGGGGGCTGGGGGGCAAATGAGAGTGAGCGAGAGAGAGAGAGAGAGCGAGAGTGCGAGAGAGACAGAGAGTTGGGGGAGGGGGGAGGTGTTATGGGGTGTGTTGTGTCTGGCTGAAGGTTGCACTTGTTGTGTGTCACAGGAGGGCGGGGGGGGGGGGGGGGAATGGGGGGGTGGGCTTGCTTGGGTTGGGGGGGGGGTTCGAATGGAGTAATGCTGCAAGAAGGGCAATATTACTTTTTATTTTTGAAAATGATCATGTTTGGTGTTGACATTTTTGGTGGGGGTGGGGATGGGGTCACATGTCCAGGTGGAACCCTATGTGTACACGCTTGACGGATGACGCTTTTGTTTTGATGTCGTTGCAGGTTTGCTGTGTGCCCAAAGCAGAGACAGATTTTGACCCCGTGTGCCTCTCGCAATCCCTGAGACCCTAACTTGTGACGTTTTGCTGTTCTGTGCACGGGTTAGGCTCTTGGGAGCTGGGAGGGGTACTCCATCGTCTTAGCACTGTGGGAGACAAAGCCGTTTTAAAGCCAAATCAAGAGTGAAATGATTTCCACAGTGAAAAAAAAGAGGGGGGGGAGGATATAAGATAGCCAGGGGTATGAAGAGAAGATTTTTTTTTTCTCTCTTGAAGGGGGAGGGATAATGGAATGCTGGCATCAGGGGGTCATGTGACACATTTGTGGTTCGAATCAGCTGAGGCTTCATTGTGAGGGGAGTTATGAGATGAAGATTCCTGCGCGGTGCACAAGCGCGCGGAGCAAATGAGCAGTCGTGTATCTCGTCAGTAAAGGCCATACTGTATGAGCGCCTTTGTCTTCTCCGAACTGGCTTGCCCTTGCTTAATGATTTGAGAGCAGCACAACGTACTGGTGAGAGCGTGACGCTAACGGCTCGGTACACTTGTGTTTGACCTCAGCGAGAGTCCTCAACCTTGTACTACGAAGACAGGAACCCACACTCTCTCTCTCTTCAGCCTGCTGACTGCATGCGTGCGTGCGTGCGTGTGTGTGTGTGTGTGTGTGTGTGTGTGTGTGTGCACCTTTGCTGCATGGCATACCCTCAGTGTGTAGCAATGCTATGTAGTCCCGGCTGAACTTTTTTTCAGGTTGTGCGAAATCCGACCTGCTTTTGGAGGCTTTCCTGTTTTGAGCAGAACCCCAAACTGATACAGCTGAGGAGAATATAGTCATAACATCGAATATTACCGACAACGCACGTCCAAATATGTATTGATAAGCGATCAGGCGTGGAAAGATTATTGATCATCTTTGTGTGATAGCTATCTATCTATCTATCTATATATCTGTCTATCTATTACTTTCGTCTAGTGTCATAGCTGACTGTTCTTTTAAAATCGAACAGAGCGATATATTTATGAACATTTATATATAAAAAAAAGCCGTGTGGCTTTCGTGGGCAGAGGCGCATTGCGGTGTGGGCAGCAGCTTACATCCTAATATCTGACGAGCATCGTGCCATCGCCAGCCAGCCCCTTTCTGTTAACCACCAACACAGAACCAAAAGACACGGCCGTGCTAATGCGGCGCCTCATGGTGCCGTTTAACAGGGACGATGCTAACGGCAAGGTACTCGATATGGACAGTCGTCCAGGTAGCTATGCTCGTAAGAGGATTTTTCTGGAACAATCTGTTTAGATTGGTTTTTTCGAATGAAATTGGCCAGACCTATGGATTTCAGGTTCTCTTTGTGTTGTGTGTGTGTGTGTGTGTGTGTGTGTTTTCCAGTATGGGCTTTGCCCCCTGTCTCTGCAATGCTTTGGTATCTGAGCTGCAGTTCTATTGTTTGCTCCTCGCGCTGCACTCCTTTGGCACAGGGGCAGCCTCAGAAAGGCTCTGCTAGTTTTTAAGGTGGACCAGACGCAGGGACAGGATCTCGGCCCAAGTGTTTTAAGGTGGAGCTGAACTGAAGTCAGGTGCTTAGAACAAAGGCTGCTGCAGTGAAGGAAGCTGTGCAGGTGGAGTGACAGAGACGGATCCAGAGAGGGTGACGCCCATGGCTGTGAAGTCGTCTCTTACATACACACACACACACACACACACACACACACACGCACACAAACACATGTAACATTGCTCGGTGTCGGAAATTCGGGTTTAGACCCCAGCGCTGGTCTTACCTTACTACCTTACTGCCGGGCTTTTATACAGATCGTGCTAGAGTCCCCCACCCCCCCCACAAAGACCAGAACGATTCGGTCAATATAGCTCATCAGAACGCACACAGGTCTAGGGTTGGTATATTAGGATTGTTGTCCGTTACTCTGTGAGGCCGTTCAGACGCACACCGCCGTTTTCTCGAAATTCCTGTGTAGGTAAATGAGACAAGATGGCGCTGAAGCACGTGGTGCTGCTCTGAACCCAAATCCTGCAGCGATTCTTTCAGCGTAGATCCTTTCAGCCGGGGCAAAAAGAAAAAGGCTGCGAGTCACGATCTCACTATCTTTTGTTAATCTTTTTTTCTTTCTTTCTTTCTTTCTTTTTTTTCTTTCTTTTTTTCTTTTTCACGTGGCAGCACCGACTTGCTGATGGACACTACATAATGTGATGCACAGCACACAAAAAAAAACAACAACAAAAAAAACTCTCTAACTGTAATCGATTGCCAGCTTCAGATTCCAGCCTTGAAAGTTAGTAGGAATAACGTGGCAGCCGGCTCGACAAATATTTTTCGGCAACATTTCTTTTTTTTTTCTTCTCCCTCAGCGTTTGGCAACGTTTTGTCTCACCACAAATAAACATAGGATGATCTTGACCCCTTGTCGGCGTGTTGGAATGGGTAATAACATTTGCGTTAATTAGAAGCGACTAGTGCTGCCTGTTCTCTGTTTAAGACCAGGTATGTTACAGATGCCTCCCTATTCATTTATAATAACCGGGAATTTACATCCTATTTACATTCTAGAGGACGTGGAATCTGCGAATAGAAAGCATAGAGCTTGTATCCTGCTTGATTGGATAATACCCCGGTCACAAAAAAAAAAAAAGAAATCGAGAAATCGTACATGTTTGTCACGCCGCCAAGGTTAGCCGTGTTTGCCTTGACCAGGAATGTGACGAGGAAAGTCGTTAATATTCGTTAATTTGACTATAGATGTATGAAATGGGAGGAATGGTAAATATCTGGGTTCAATAAAGAGACATTATTGAATGCAAACTTTTTCACACACACACATATTGACCCAACTGCCCATTCATTGAACAAGGACTCTAAGATATGAGGCCGGGTTTGAGGAGCTTAAACATGACTCCTACACACCAAACCCGATTAACCAGCATGGGCCTAAACTAATTAGTTTAGGAGGGAAATGTCACCCGCGTACATCCAGCGCTTCTGGGCCATGGGTCCTGCCCAGCACTGGAATGCACATATCGGTCAGCTCTGTCATCCTTTCCCCTAAGCCTGGCCTCCTGACGCACCACAGTGTACGTCTTTGAGACTGCTTTGTGGAAAAGATGCTAGAAATCCTGGAACCAGATTCCGAGCGAGCACCGTGCGGCTCATTGGCTCGCCTCGCACGCCGCTCCTCGTCCATTTGTGCGTCGCTTCCACACATGCGTCATGCCTACTTGTCCGCGACACGCGCGCTGTTTACTATCATTACATTTGCAAGCCCTTAATTAACTAGCTTACGGCTTGACAGCCTGCATGATGTTCGATCTGTTAGAGAGCACCTGCAAATGTTATACTCTATGATTGAACTTCACAGCTAGTGAAATGCTGTATATCAGTGGCTCTTGTGAAGGGGTTTCTTTTTTTTTCTTTTTTTTAAAGTTCAAATTTATTGTCAAATTGTAATTTTTTTTTGTTTTGTTTTGTTTGTTTGTTTGACTGGTCCATTGAATTGAAACGGGTTTAATTAACAACTCCAAAAGAAGCAATAATACAAACAACATTAACTGCATTTTATTGCTGCGAAATCAATAAACGCCTAATGGGCCGACTAATTAGACGAAATAATATTATGGGCAGGAAATGATCGCTAACGTTTAAACAAGGACGCGTTTGTAAACTATTTCGCCCATGTGTAATTCATCTTCCATTCCTTATTTATGTTATTTATTTCTTTTTCGCAGTGACATCAGTTCTATATTTGGCTTTGCACGCGATGAAATTTAAAAATAATATTTAAAAAAGATGGGGCACGGTGGCGTAGTGGTTAGCACGTTCGCCTCACACCGCCAGGGTCCGGGTTCGATTCCCCCCTCGGTCATGTGTGTGTGTGGAGTTTGCATGTTCTCCCCGTGCCTCAGGGGGTTTTTCTCCTCTGGGTTCTCCGGTTTCCTCCCGGTCCAAAAACATGCACGGTAGGTTGATTGGCACCTTGGAAAATTGTCCCTAGTGTATGAATGCGTGTGTGTGTGTGTGTGTGTGTGTGTGTGTGTGTGTGTGTGTGTGTGTGTGTGTGTGTGTGTGTGCCCTGCGATGGGTTGGCATTCCATCCAGGGTGTATCCTGCCTAAATGCCCATAGACGCCTGAGATAGGCACAGGCTCCCCGTGACCCGAGTGAAGATCGGATATAGCGGTAGAAGATGAATGAATGAATGAATATTTAAAAAAAATCTCATTATTGACACTAAAAAGGCAAAGTCTGCTTTTCAGTCTGTTCTTCGTTTCACATCTAGCCTCCTTCGCAGATTTGTTTGAGCCTGATTAATTTGTCGTTAATATGCAGACTGTCAGTGTTCTCGCTGAAGACAGTCAGTCTGTAACTATAGTGATGCCGCTGTCAGTGCAGGCTGGGGGGATTTGCATGACAGTGGCTGACGATCGCTTCTCATCGGCTCGCCAGGAGCAGTTAGTGGAGCCAGGTCTCTAGATGGTGAGAAAAGGGTGTTGGCAGCTCTGTCTCTCACTCGACTCGGGGGCTGTGTGTGAGTTTGTGTGTGTGTGTGTGTGTGTTTGTGTGTATGGCACAAAGAAGCACTGCATTTCTGGTACTTACTCCTTTTCGGGCATATAATATGCCTGTGATACCTTTCAGACTGTTTGAGGTTCAATGGGCATCACACAATTAAATATTTCATGCCTCAGGGTTTCCTATTATGTCATTACTGTGATGTATTGATTTGAAAAGCTTTATTCGTTTAATATGTGCTTATTGAGTGGACGAGCTCTTGCTCATTTCTGACTGGCTGCTTTAAAGAAGATGGATTATTTCATGTTATTTGATATAAAAATGGCTGCAGAATTATATATATATATATATATATATATATATATATATATATATATAATATATATATATATATATATATATATATATATATACAAAAAATCTACATAGAAAATAGGTGCATTGGACTTTCATTTATTTCATTATTTATCTAGCCAAAAAGCTCTACTTTGTTTTTCAAAGCTGTCAAACCATTTGAACCATGCATCATGTCAATTGCCCATTATAATGTGAAATGTGAGTTTATCTTTTACTTTTATTACCCCCCCCCCCCCTTTTTTTTTTTAACCCTTTATCACATCAATCAATAACATCTGTTTGGAACCTTGTATGATTGTATATGATTATGCCATATTTTAAGTAGCGCTGAGAAAAAAATGGCAGCAGCTGTATTGTAGCGGTTCAATCCTTGCTATGCTTGGCACATTTACTACTGTATGTCAGATTTATCTGTCTCTTAGCATTTGAGACGAAGGAAGACAGGAAGTAGTAGGAAGTAGGACTGACCAATATAAATCTTTACTTGAAGTCTTGAAAATGATGTATTATATACTGTATTTTTGAAATATTTGAAGCTTGTGGTAAATGTTATTCCTTTAAATAACATTTGAATATTGTTATTTATTCTGTGAATAAATTATTATTAAATAAAATTTTATTTATATATGAATATTCTTTGTGAATATTCTATATTATTTTGCTATTGTATATAATATATTACAGGTATATATATATATATATATATATATAGATATATATATATATATATATATATATATATATATATATATATATCTATATATATATATTTGTTATTGCTGGTATAGTCCCGTTGTTATTATTCCCAAACCCTAAACATGTCAGCACTTCATGATTCATATTTGACTTGTAAATGCAGTGGTTTTAAATCTATATCTGGCGGGTTCCTTGTTCTGATGGCAGCATCTGGCTGCTGTGTGGGATCTTGTTCTCTATTTCAGGTATGTTTCGAGGTTGTGTAAGCGTTCGAAAAGACGGCTCGGTGACTTAGCCTGGTCTTAGCCTGCCATCTCACCGAGCGGAGCTTCTACAGATTACCCTCTAGCTGACAGCACAGAAAATAGCATCAGGCCCATTTACTCTCCTCTCTCTCTCTCTCTCTCTCTCTCTTTTTTTTGTATCAGTAGTATTCCTTTCCTACTGTCTCACATTCCCTCCCACTCAGATGGTGTATGCATGTCTCGCTCTCTTTTTTGCCACATTTTATTCATTTTGTGCTCTATCCGAATTCTGTCCTCACATGACTTTTGGCCTACTTACTGTAGTGCTGAGCTCTGATGTATGTGCATGTAGAGATGTGTGTGTGTGTGTGTGTGGTGTGTGTGTGTGTGTGTGTGTGTATGAGAGAGACTGCCTTCCTTGCATGCTGTCTGCCTTAGTTTTTTTTTGAGGAGAGAGAGAGAGAGAGAGAGAGAGATGGGCTGCAAAATTCCAAATACACACTTGGCTTGGTGTCTCTTGCTGAGCTTCAGCGCCAATGTTTGTGCCGCCTAATGTTTTTAGGAGCCGCCAACAAATTTTACACACAAGAATACAAGAAATTGAAGCGTGTTCATGCTGGCGACATGGCATCGTGTATCAATTTAGTGCTCGTTGGGAACAATCCTTTGCATCCTTTATACAACAGCTGTAAATCATGACAGAAAATAATAATAATTATATATATATATATGTATGTGTGTGTGTGTGTGTGTGTGTGTGTGTATGTCAGTAATCGGACCTACCAGTAATTGCTGTACGTTTTATTACCTTTTCTGTTAGTGTCTATGTGGTGTGGTTGTGTGTGTGTACCTATAAATATATATATATATATATATATATATATATATATATATATATATATATATATATATATATATATATATATATATATATATATATTGCAACTGGGTATGTAGATTAAAAATATAAATAAACCATATATATACACACATGTGTATATCTATATATATATATACATATATATACATATATATATGTGTGTGTGTGTGTGTGTGTGTGTGTGTGTGTGGTGTGTGTATATGTCTGTAATCGGACATACCAGTAATTGCTGTATGGTTAATTACCTTTCTGTTAGTGTCTGTTATGTGGTTATCTGTGGGGGAGGACGTTGGGGGGGGGGGGGGGGGGTGGTTGTTGGGTTTGGTCATGATGCACATCGTTTTCATTGATCTTCTTAATGCATGTCGATGTGCACCGACTCCATAAAACATTTTAATGCTAGCCCTAATAGACGTGTAAATCTTCTGAATAGCTCTTACACATTTAAAGTGTTTTGTGTTTAAACATTCCTGAAGGGTGATGTTAAGCAGCGGCTGGGTGGCAGTCTGGACGCCGAGGTAAAGCCTGGACAGTTCTGTAGCAGATGGGTGTTAGATTTTCAGACCCTGCTACAGTAATAACTCCATAAGGCCACTTTATGTTTAAACCCACTGACCCCAGGCATGGCATGCCGGTCTGCCTGTAATGAGCCCCTTCTAGGGGCTGGATATAGGGGCTCCACTTAAAACTCTCTCTCTTTCATGTTTTCCTTTCCTCTCTCTCTCTCTCTCTCTCTCTCTCGCGCGCTCTCTTTTGGTTGCTTACTCCCTTTCGATTTCACATTTTTCCTCTCGCTCTAATTTTTGGTTGCTTTCTTTTGTTCTTGTTTTTCTCTCTCTCTCTCTCTCTCTCTCTCTCGGAACACTTCCAGCTGCCGGCTCCCCTCCCTGTGCTCTCTGGATGCGAGACCAGTGTCAGATCTCACCACTTTTTTTCCTTTAACCACTAACACACCAGCAAAGACAGATGGACAAAAGGAAAGAAAAAAAACACGTTTGTTCTCTGTCTGTTTCTTTCTCTTTTACCCAGATGAGTAAATGAGTAGGCAGTGAGGTTCAGGTCAGGTTAGTAGCTTTTGCTTGCCAGTGGTGGAGGTGGGTGGGTGGGTGGTTAGGGGGAAGGCAGAGGAGGAGGGGCTTTTCCACCCCCCCCCCCCCCCCCCCCCCCCCCCCCCCCCTTGCACAAGAAAAGGTAATGCTATCCATTTGAAACTGAAACGGCCACTTCCTGCTCTATAATCATTTCCACCTTGAACGATATTTAGAGGGCTTTTTTTTTTGCCCTCCTGCACAGTGCATCTTCTGACCCATCTTTTGAGGAAAGACTAAATAACATTCAGGGAGTATACATGTACAGATTGATATGCATAACTCATTTATCATAGTATTTTTGGCCTAAATAACATAAACATTATTGCTAAGGATGCTTTTCTTTTTCTTTTGGAAAAAGAAAACCTCTCGTGTTTTTTTTTTGTTTTGTTTTTTTAGTCAGAAACTGGAATTTGTCACCAGCTAGAATAACTTCCTTAAATTAGACCCAGTTGTACAAACATACTTTGTGTCCCTTCATGTATGATTGTGTATATTCTCACATACAGCTTTGTACTTCTGAGTACTCTGGATGGTTCCACTTATGAACCATGAACATGATTATGGGCTGTAATCAATATGGTACAGTGGCTTAAATCTACAACTGCAAATACATTTGCATTCAAGTGTTCATCAGTGAACAGTTAATCATTTTAACAATGGTGAAAGTATAACGAATGAATATCATCCAAATGAGAAGACATTTTTACCTTTAGACTTAAAAAAAAAAACATTTAAATCACTAAAATAAATAAGTTAAAATAAATTAAGTTGAATCTTACACTGTGATTATTTACAATTGTTGTTTTTTTTATTATTATTATATTATTTTATTTTATTTATTTATTTATTTTCCAGATAACTTTGTAATTTTACCTGTAAGTGTTCCATGGACTGCTTTATTGCTTATTCAAGCACAGATTAGTCACCTTAGGCATATCTATTATTCATGTATTTATTTATTTATTTATTTATTATATTTATTTTTTTTTCATTTTATATCTAAAAACCCAACAGAGTTAAAAAATAGAATCATTGTATATAATAATAACCCCAGTTTTCTTTCTTTTTCAATAGCAGTTAAATCTGCCAAGAGCTTTAATTATAGCAGCATTTAAATGCACACTGAACTCATTCAATTCAAGTGACTAATCAATTAGGTATATTAATATAATAACGAAATGACTATAATTACTTTAACAGCTTTGATAGTGGTTCATCGTGATCACCAGCACTTAAATGTAGTTTAACTTTGGGGAGGAAAAAAAAACCAAACAAAAAAAACAGCCCTCGATTATTCTCTGTGAACCCGGTTTTAAGAACAGAAAAGTGTTTCCTTTCATAATTCTCGTTATTTATTAGCAATTTCCTCCATAATTAATAAGTTTGTTATAGTAATGTTGGGTTTTCTAGCTTTTTTGTCACTAGTAAAGAATCAGGTCTGTTTGATTCTTTGTTGTATATTGTATTCTTTTATATATATATATATATATATATATATATATATATATATATATATATAATATAATATAATGTTTTTTTCTTTTAACCATATCCGCCCCCCCCCCCCCCCCCCCCCCCCCCCCCGCATACCAGAATGTTTCCTCTGGACTGCTGTAACCTAAAACATTTTTGGTGAATGTTCTTTTCTTCCTTCTTTAGGACATAGCGCTGATCAAAGCAAGGATTAAAAATTCATAGAAGCCGTGACTGTCAAAAGATTTAAGCTTATTGGGTTTAAAACCGAAAGAGGAGTTTCACGTGACATCAGATTTTAATTTCATATATAATCTGTCAGTTTATATGATCCAACCGGTGTGTGTTGTAGCCTGCCTCTACATGCAGCCTGTTTTAGTTGATCACCTTTACTTCTCTGTTGGGTTTAAAAGAGAAACAGACAGTTTTTTTTCAGCTCACGGTCATATTCATATCAATATTCGATCATTTATTGATCAAATATGTACCGTCAGCTTGATGATATTCAGGCGTGTTTTAATATACTTCGTAATATTTTGCAAGATTTTGACGGTTTTTGGGGTTTTTTTTGTTTAACCATTATGATAAATATATTGCTACTATCAATACATAAATGTTGTATATAAATGTTGTAGACTTGTATAGAAATGAATATTTAGAATCCGAATCAGAAATAGAACGGGTTTTATTGACTAGTGTGCTTATAGACACAAGGAATTTGTGTTGTTGATAGAAAATTTTAGGGATGGATGGATAGATGGATGGAGATAGATAGATGGATGGAGATAGATAGATAGATAGATAGATAGATAGATAGATAGATAGATAGATAGATAGATAGATAGATAGATAGATAGAATTGTATTGTAGAATTGTAATTGTAAATAGAATTGTGTATATATTATTATATTATATATCTATATATATATATATCTAGATATATATATATATACAATTCTGTTACAATTACAATTCTACCAATACAATTCTATCTATCTATCTATCTATATCTATATATATCATATATATATATATATATATATATATATATATATAGTATGTTTACAATGCATTATTAAAACAGTGCACATAAATCTATAAATAAAATACAATAAATCATTTGTTCATTTAAAAAAAACTGTTGGAAAAGGAATGTGTCGCCTTATTGGTTTTGTTTTTCTCCTGTGTCTGGTATTTACTTTTTTTTTTTATGTTGTGTCTTACGTTTTTTTCTTCTTCATTTATTCTGTTCACAAGTGTTGCATCCTTTAGTGAAGAAATTCACTAAAAAGAATTCCGACCCGCCTCCGGGGGAAATTTCACAGGGGATATTATGATGAGTAAATGTGCAGTGTAATCTTTTGTATTGTAACAGCGTAATGCCGTTTCAGTTGAAGTCACGCTTGTTGGGTTAGGTGCCGAATGTTTTTGTGCACTTGGTTGGAGACGGTGTCGTCACACAGCCGGCTCGAAGTGAAGTGTAGCAACGTGATTTCATGCGCCTGCGAGGAATCTGAATGTGTTTTCTAGCGGGCGGCTATAAATAGTGGAAAACGGTTCTTTTCCGAGACAGAAATAGGTTCTGAATTGGGCTCGGAGCCTTGAGCACTTTCCGCGCGGCAGCAAAAAGCCTCACCCTTTCTGCACTAACCTGCATTTCCATGAAAAAGAAATTGAGAAAATTGAAAAAATTGAAAAACATTGAGGCTAAATTAGGCGTCAGGATCTGATATAGAAATGTTGTAACTCTGATTATCAGCCAAAAGCAAAGCATATTTTTGTTTTCAAAAATGGAATAACTTATTGAAACACAAGCTGACTGAAATGTCACCTCTTTCTGCTGCATGTTACTGCTCTCACACAGCAGAGAAAAATACTTATCAGGTCATTTACTTATCTTTACCTTAGATAAAGACATATTGTTTCATTTATATTAGAAATAGTTTATTCTCACACATAGCTTGCATTTTTGTGCAACAAATCCATGTTCTCTGTATTAATAAATCGATTAATAATAACAAATAAAAGGAAGACTGCAAGAAACTGGGACTTTCTAATATTCACATGCTTTCTCGTCAATAAAATGAACTGAAATCTATAAAACAGCAGGACTTATGAGAAAGCATGAGTAATACCTTGTATCGTAACAGCGTAACGCTAGAGCTATAACAGAAATATAAAATTAATATAGAAAATATATATAGAAACATAAAATTAAGTAAAACTCAGTTTTGATTAAGAATCAGTTCATATAATTCAAATGAAAATTCCATTAAAACTGAGTTTTACTTCATTTTAGATTTATATCTCATTTGTAATGTTCGATTAAAAATTATAGTTTTTTTGTTTGTTTGTTTGTTTGTTTGTTTTGTTCTCAACTATAAGTAATTCTCATGAAAGAGTATCACAATAATGAGTAATGACAATAGTCCAATTTTAATGCAAATTATTTTATAAATAATTATTTAGGGATCAATATGGATATATTAATGAAATATATATTATTATTTATTAATGGCGGTATCTGCTGTTCCCTCTGTTTTATGCTTCACTTTATATTTATAGTTAATTGGTGATAAAAGTTTGTTTTGGGTTTATAAAATGAATAGTTTTTATACTTTTTTATACGAATAAAATAAGTTCAATATTTCATGAAAATTTTAATTTAGAATTTGAATAATTATCAAATATATATATAAAAAAAAAGATTCTTATATTTAATAGCGCAAACATTTTTGGGCATTTCTTACAAATGAATGGTGCTGTTATTACCTGCAGACATATACATTCTCTCTCTCTCTCTCTCTCTTTCTCTCTCACTCTTTTTCTTGGTTTTGATTTTTTCCCTAAATCCTAAATGTCAATTTTACTTCTATGGACCAGCTAAATATACCTACAAGGTCAAAACTGTCAGATAGTCCTGTCCTTGTGGGGGCATCAGGTCCCTACTTTAATATAAAAACCTACACACACACACACACACACACACACACACACATTAGAGTGGGAATGCTGTGTGTGGTAGTGACTGAGCCCCTTTGATCTGTCCATTTCCCTCGTCCTTTGTCAGGAGCCGTTCTGAGGGGGGAAGGGGAAAGGGGGTGGGGGTGGAGGGGTTATACTATAGTATTAAGAGAGTTCACCACTCTTCCTTTTTTTCCTCTGCCTGTATTAATCCACGACACATCTATTATCAGTCTTTTCTATACTGTCACCAGGCAGATGTGAAAAGGCTCTCTCATTTTTGTTATCTCCTGCGCAGGTCCCCGCACACTCCAAATAAGCCATGCGATTCCGGCAAGGAACCTCCACCGTCTGCTGGAAGCCAACATCTGGAAGGAATAAAACATTGCTAACAGGAGCCTATCATTTGACGATAGTGTATATGAATACGGCTGTTCCTTTCAACCTTTCTGAAGGATATACAGCCTGTATATCCACAAAGTGAGTGAGTGTGGTGACACCAGGGGCTGCGAAAAAATGGGGTTCCAGAGGAAATAGCAGATGGTATCAGCCAAGTTCATGTGCACTTTCTCCCCTCGCCGGCCCCTCCCCCTTCCACCCTCCCCAGTCCTTTCTCTTCACTTCCTGCCATTCTTTCGGCCCCTGGGCCGCTGCACAAACGGCTATCAGCTAGGTATGCGACCATTCATTGTGCGCTGCAGGGGGTCCCTTGCTTCAAAACCTGGCCTCTCTAAAAGGAGGTTGTGAAGTCCCATGGAGTCCCCTGAGCCATGAGCCAAGCAGACAGGCATGACCCGACCAGGGCACACATCAAAAGGACTGTGCTCCCACCCCTCCGACCGGCCCACACCATGCCTGCCTTTCCAGATACCGCCTGCATTATGGTGGCACATTAGGGGTCACCGTGCACTCTTAGTAAAATGCCGGATGTCGGACGCGCGCTTTCTGTGCGCACTAAGAAGGGCTGAAAGGAACAAAACAGTTATCTGATAGAGAGTTGGAAAACCCACTAGGGGGAATACCATCAGGTGAATAGGAGATAAAAGATAAAGTGAGCGAGCGAGCGAGAGCGAGCGGAGAGAGAGAGAGAAGGAGAAGCACTCTCATTTAGCCCTCTCCTGGTTTGCACGGCTTCTCAAGTGGTCCATGAAAGCCCATTACCTACTTGTGGGAGGGCTTAATTGAGACTGGCCCTGCAGGTGGACAATGGCAAACCGAAACTTGAGTCAATAGTAGCATGACTGAAGCACTTCACTTTGGCATTAATGGTGGCGTAAATGACAATAAACTACTTTGTCATACAAGGACGTACTACAAAGACATGGGCATATATGTCTGATTTGTTAGGAAAGCCACACAAGCTTGAGGGCTAATGTTCATATCATTAACCTTTTCACTGTGGCCGTGCCGAATGTATAAAATCCCCCTCCGTCTGTCTTTACTCCTGTTAAAAGGGGCATGAAATGGATGAATGGAGTTTTTTTTTTCCGCTCTGTATTCACTTTGCAGGTGCCAAGAATGTCTTATGTGTGTGAGCCTTCAAAATGAGTAACTCCAGTTCTTTTTTTTTTTCTTTTTTTTAATAGAACACAGCTTTACCGAGACTATAGGTTATAGACACACATTGCCTGCACATGAACATTTATTGCATGACAGAAAATTCACCAATTTATGACCTGTCATGTCCACAAGTGAATATTGTGGGATTGGGACTAGTATTGTAACACACCAACAGGTGGCAGCACGAGGATGCGCAAACAGTCACAGGGAGCACCGAGCGCGATTAGTCGGGGGTGCCGAAAGACATCCTCCATCGGATATCTCTGCATCTGGTGCTATTCCGAACACGTCAGAGTCACTGAGAGTCTCCTCACGAGGTTTTTTTTTTCTTTTTCGCCCAAAAACTACACTTCCACACCCAACTGATTTGGCTTGGAACCCGTCACTACTATTTATTGTTTGTACATAGACCACGTGTAAATATTTCTGGCAACTTCCACACACTGGGCGTTAGCATGCATGGATTAGAATTTGTAAAGATTGGTGGTGGTTGTAAAAAAACAAAAAAAAAAACAGAAATTTCACACCAGTATGTGTACATGTGTGATTTCCACAGCACGATAACATAATTTCATATACACGACAAGCAAGAGTAATTATGCGAATGCAACTGGAGGCGCTCATATTACAGGCTATTTAGATCAAATTGGATAGAACTGCATAAACAGTGACTTTGCCTACAGGGAATGAAGTCATTATCCTGGTCGTATATGGCTAGCTCTCTCTCTCTCTCTCTCTCTCTCTCTCTCACTCTCTTCCCTTTTCTCCCCCGTTCGTGTCGGGGATAAGTACGAGTGCAGCCGTCGTATCAGCCAGGCTTGTGCCCGCACACCACAGGCATGAAAACAGAGGAACCACAAGCACTGTGTGTAAACACAGGCTGCTATAGAGGCACTCGCACTACACTATACACACCCTGAATCCCCATGGGGAAAACAACACAGCGCTTGGATGGAGCGATGGATCCTGGCCAAAAAAATAATGTGTTAGCCAGAGTACATTAGAGCTGCATCATTATTTTGGGTTTTTTTTGTTTGTTTGTTTGTTTGTTTCAGCAGGGCAGTGACATTGGTCATAAAAAAAATCATGTGTCCACATAATGAGAGCACGGACAGCTGGGAGGACTGCTGAATTTGTAGAATTCCCATCCGTTCGTTACTTTAAGTGAACTGCAAAGCTGAATTGCAGGAGTTCAGTTTAATGATTAACCCCGAAACAGAGGCGTTACAGGTCCCAAAGGAGCATGGCTGATTTAAAGATGACTTCAATGAGTCAAGGCAGTTACTTACACAGTCCCATTAGTGAAAAACTAATAAGTGTACAGTTTGTACTGGGCCGATTTTCTCTCTCTCTCTCTCTCTCTCTCTCTCTCTCTCTCTCTCTCTTGTAATATCCCATCCCCCTGCTAGTGCTTCTCTCCTTCCACTGGCCCCCACTTTAAAGTCTTGCCCCTCTTCCTCGCCTCTTGCTCTCATCTTAACTTCCTCCTCTCAAATCTCACCTCCCCGCTTTTTTTCCCTTTTCTTTTCTTTTCTTTCGAACCTCTCGAGCTGCTTTTTTTTCTGTGAAAGTGTCCTTCTTTTTCTCGATCTGAACATTTCTTACATTCCCTATATTCATTACTTAACGCTGAGGTTATGTAGTGTGGAATTTGAAAAATCTCCCCGAAAAGAAAACCTAATCTTGCACATGCACAGTTGTGGCTACTCCTCATTCTACAATGCAATACGCAAACAGTGAAAGTATGACAGTATGACGCTGTAACAAAAACAAATTTTTGCCTAAAAATCAGTGCCCTGAATAAAACAATTTTTTATTATTATTATTTTTTGCCCATCATTTTATGTACTTCCCCTTTTAAAAAAACTGCAGATTTGCAAATGAGGGAACTCCTGTGTACATTCCTCTTTTTAATTGTTTTTATAGGATTAACACCTGTGCCATTCAAATACATTGAGTTTTTTTTTCTCTCTCCTGAAACCATTTCTTTGTTGGGTTTATGTTTATATGTTAGTGAATGTTTGTTTTTTCAGCTGTCTAACAAAAGTTTGTTTGCTGATTAACATCATCAGTGAAAATGACGTTATAATAGACATGTCATCTGTTAAATTGTGTCCATGGAAACAAATCTACCTGTTTTTTTTTTTGTGCCGACAAATTTCTACGTAATGTACTTCAATAGGAAGTATTTTTGCTGCCTCGTCACATTTTTCTTTCTGCCACCGGGTAACTCAGACGCGGGATTGTTTTTTCTAGCTTGTTCTAGAACCTTCGATCACTATTACTCAACCTATTATTCCTGTTGTTCTTGCTTTATAGTCTGTAAACCACTCTGTATTATAAACCAGTCAAAATACAGTAAATATCCCCTTCCAATGAATTAAATAGACTGTGTTAGTTAGGTGGGGCATGGTGGCGTAGTGGTTAGCACGTTTGCCTCACACCGCCAGGATCCGGGTTCGATTCCCGTCTCGGTCATGTGTGTGTGGAGTTTGCATGTTCTCCCCGTGCCTCAGGGGTTTTTTTCTCCAGGTTCTCCGGTTTCCTCCCGGTCCAAAAACATGCATGGTAGGTTGATTGGCACCTTGGAAAATTGTCCCTAGTGTATGAATGTGTGTGTGAATGTGTGTGTGTGCCCTGCGATGGGTTGGCATTCCATCCAGGGTGTATCCTGCCTTAATGCCCATAGATGAATGAGATAGGCACAGGCTCCCCGTGACCCGAAGGAAGATCGGATAAAGTGGTAGAAGATGAATGAATGAATGAATGAATGTGTTAGTTAGAGACACACACCTAACCGTAGCCCCGTATATTTTCTACCTTATATTCTGAGAAAAACGGAGAAAAATATTCTGCATTGCTTTCAGCAGAATCCAGAAAGTCAGATGGATGCAGTCGTGCTGAGGGGCACGAAAAAGGAGGGAAATCTTTCCATGAGTTTGTGACTACATCATGAGATTGTGTTGCTATAGCAGGGCGTGCTCACAATCTTCCTCACTAATTAATTCATTAATTAACTAATTTATTAACTCAGGTGAAACATGCGTCAGTCTCCTGTGAACACGTGTTATACAATTACGTCATGGCACTAATATTATTACTGTTTTATTCAGTTTCTTTTTTAGTTTAGTTTAATTTTATTCGTTTTATTTACGCGATTAATGCGGTGCACATTTCTGTTTGACCGTTTTAATTAATGATATAAGTCAATTAGATATAAGGTGAAATTAAAACCTTCAATGCAACATACATTTATTCACAATTATCTTTTCTTTATTCGTATATATATATATATATATATATATCTATATATATATATATATATATATAATATAGATATATATATATATATATATATATATAATTCCGCATTGCCTTGAGTTAACTCCTGATTACATGAATCACATGTTTTCAATGTACCACACTAAACTAACTAACTAAATGCAGTTAGTTAGAAATTATATAAATTTCTCTCAAAATGTCTCCCTTTAATAAAATGATTATTTAATATTTATTTTACTCTGGAAATGAATCTTTTTATGTTAATTTCTTGTTAATTTAAATGTTCTTTTTTTAGTGTTTGTTTTAATTGGTAAATATGGGACGTGGCTCCTTTAAGAATTCTGTTCCGGTTGCTTTCAATATAAATTGGTGATACGTTTAGGTTATAAGGAAGCGCATTGCGTTCACAAAAGAAAGATTCGCTTACGTAATACGGATTCGGGAATGCGTTGCGCTTGCGTAAGGTTACGTACAGTAATATACGCTAATATAGTGAGGAGATCATACCTGTTGTGAATGATGAAATTTCTGGTGGAAATTTAGGAAGAGTGAGTGGATGCACTGAACGTTTATTTCATTTCATTTGTTCTTTTTTTTTGTTGTTCGGGTTTCGTTCATTCGCACAACACAACGCAGAGTGATGGAGCAGATCACTCACATAGTAATGCATGATGCGTTAATCACACGTTATATACAGTATATATATATATATATAGTATATATATATATATATAATTTTTAATGAAAACTATTTTATTTTAATGATGCTTCAAGTGTCAAATCAAGCACCAATATCCACCCCATGAAGAACACAACAGACAATTAAAACCTGTGTGGAAACACAGCAAAGGTTAATTTTGATGTCCTGCTGATTTATGTAATAATTAATTACTTTAAAACGTTTATAAGAATGCTCAGAGATATTGGGGGGAAAAAACTGTGTTACATCATGTTAAATTTTATCCTATGACAGTTCAAGACTGAACAAGTAGGATTTGTTTGGAAGGGTTTCCAGGAGAAAGCCTCTTCTCTCTCTCTCTCTCTGTAAAAAAAAGAAAAAAAAAAGAAAGCATGGCAGCACTCTACAGGTTTGGAAGTTACATCTGGACAAACTGCAAGACTTCTGGAACGATGTCCTTTGGACAGCCGAGACCAAAGTGGAAATGTCTGCACCATAATGCACTTTCAGGACAAACGCCTCATATCGAGGGTTAAACCTGGTGGTGAAGGGATGACGATTTGGGCTTATTTTGCAGCCACAGGACCCAGGAAACTATGCCTATGAAAAGCTTTGTATATTAATAGTCAGGCCATCGCTCCGTCTGCTAATTCTTGGCCAAAATAGGGTTATGCAACCGGACCACAAGCACATCTACAACCGAACGGCTAAAAAATGAAAAGAATCAAGGTGTTGCAATGGCCAAGTCAAAGTCCAGACCTCAACCTGGCAGAACGTTAAGCAAGCTGTGCATAAACAAATGCCCACAAACCTCGGTGAACTGAAAGAACCTTGCAAAGCAGAAGGAGCCAAAATTCCTCCACAATGAGGTGAAACAATGATAAAGTCATACGGAATACAATTACTTCAAGTCAATGTTGCTGAAGTTGGTTATCTCAGTAAGCTGTACGTAATGTTTTGCATACGACATCTTAATTCCAGGTAACAGAGGTTAAAAATCACAGCAAATGGCTACCAAATATGAAATGTTCAAAGATGTTGAACGTTAAAACAATATTATAGTTAAGTGTCTGTGTTTTGTCTGTGCAACTTAATAAATAAAGAAACATCTCAATGCAGAAACTAGTAACACTGATTCTGATCTTTGATTGACTTTGGATCCTTCAGTGGTGGATCAATCCCCTCCTTAATACCACCGTTTTGATGCAATAGAAAGCATTAATACTATACAAAAATACTGTATAATTAGAAAACTTCACCATAGATGGGTATAGCATGTAATGAGAAGGAACGCCTTTATAGCAGAGATGGGAAGTAATGAAGAACAAATACATACTTTTGGTATTCTTTACTTTTTATTTTTCAGACAAGGTTTTCAAACCAGGCTTTAGTTTGAATCTATTTGGTAAATGATCAGTATTTATTCTACTCATTGTGTGCCATTTTTAAAGCCTATTTCTTGTCATTGAATGGCTTTTTCCAGGCATTACAACTTTGGACCACAAGGTTGCAGGTTCAAATCCCAGATGCCACCAATGGCAAGGTTCTTAACAATCAACTGCTCAGTCTGCACCATTAGCGTTCCAAAAGCCAGTGCATTCCTAGTGCGGCTCCCAAGCGTGCATAAATGGGGAGGGGTTGTGTTAAGAACGGTATTCAGAGTGAAACAAATACATAAAGAGGTGATGATGATGACTGGTGTAGGGTAGGGTAGGCAACATGTAGGGTAGTTTACGAAGCTTACAGCGTGCAAACATGTCAACATGACTGAGATCAACGACCTTCCTGATCATCTGATCATAGACTAAGAACCTGGATGCAGGCATTTCGAAATTAAAATTCTTTAGTAGAAATATATTACTATTAAGGGGCACGGTGGCTTAGCGGTTAGCACGCCTCACACCTCCAGGGTCCGGGTTCGATTCCCTTCTCGGCCATGTGTGTGTGGAGTTTGCATGTTCTCCCCGTGCCTCAGGGGGTTTTTCTCCGGGTTCTCCGGTTTCCTCCCCCGGTCCAAAAACATGCACGGTAGGTTGATTGGCACCTTGGAAAATTGTCCCTAGTGTATGAATGTGTGTGTGTGTGTGTGTGTGTGTGTGTGTGTGTGTCCTGCGATGGGTTGGCATTCCATCCAGGGTGTATCCTGCCTTAATGCCCATAGACTCCTAGGATAGGCACAGACTCCCCGTGACCCGAGGGAAGATCGGATAAAGCGGTAGAAGATGAATGAATGAATGAATGATATTACTATTATTATATACCGCTCTGCTTGCTTCGTATGTACATCAAAGTCAAACTGTTTACAACTCTAGTATTGTAAAATGTTTTTCAAATGCACTGCACATAGACATACATGCAGTGGAATTGGAAAACATTTTTAAAACATATTACAATCCTGGAGTTGTAAACAATCCTGGAGTTGTAAACATCAACACTACAATACTAGGTTACGGGTCGTTGTTATTTTGTATTTGTCTCGTGTTGTCTTTTCTCTATTTTGTTTTGTGCTGTTTGCACCAGGTTGCATATTATTTGGCTAGGACAACCTAGTCTAATCCTCAGCTCTGTGTTTCGTAGCTCTATGTTGTTTTATGTAGCACCAAGGTTCTGTAGAAACGTTGTCTCATTTCACTGTGTACTGCGTCTGCTATATATAGTTGAAACGACGCTAAAAACCTCTTGACTCGGCTCATCATCTTTTCTCTGCTTGTGTTCTACATGGTCTCTGTTCAGGCATTTGAAATATGCAATTCTTTAATAGTAATAGATTAATACTATGCGAAATCTATTCTAAATGTAAGTACATGTAAGAGGTCATGCAGTACTTCTTTACTTTGCCTTGAGTAATAAGTGAAGTCAGTTCTTCAAGAGTCTTTTCCATCTGTACTTCTGCTTAAGTGCAGGAAGCGTGCATTTTTCGGCTTTACAAAAACACAGAAAACTTTAGTGCATTTACTTTACTCTTTTACTGCAGCCACAGCTGCACCACCTGCATACATCATCTCTGGTGGAAGTTTCAATTTTAACACTACAAAATGACCCCAGGATTTCGGGGTATTTCTTCTGTGCATTATGGCTTTCTTGGGGCCTTGAAACTAGGACGAATGGTGTGTTTTCATTCATTCATTCATTCATCTTCTACCGCTTTATCCGATCTTCCCTCGGGTCACGGGGAGTCTGTGCCTATCTCAGGCGTCTATGGGCATTACGGCAGGATACACCCTGGATGGAATGCCAACCCATCGCAGGACACACACACACACACACACACAATCACACACTAGGGACAATTTTCCAAGGTGCCAATCAATCTACCGTGCATGTTTTTGGACTGGGGAGGAAACCGGAGAACCCGGAGAAAAACCCCCTGAGGCACGGGGAGAACATGCAAACTCCACACACACATGGCCCAGACGGTAATTGAACCCGGACCCTGGCGGTGTCAGGCGAACGTGCTAACCACTAAGCCACCTTGCCTCACATTGTGTTTTCTTTCTACAAAAAAAAGAAGAAAGAAAACGCAAAAGTATACATAGTTCTTGAAAATGCTTAACTGTTTTTGAATTGTTTTGGCTAACCTGCTTATAAACAACCAAATTCTACTCTGTCAGCGCTGGTGGAAATTAAATACACGCCAGTCTATTGTGCAGTTAGCTACAGATACGCTTTGAGAGCTCTGACTAGTACGATCTCTGACCATTCGATCAAACAAAGTGAAAATAATGACTTTATGTCGGAGGTTGGTAGCTCAGTGGTTAATGAATTGGGCTCTGGTCCGGAAGGTGACAGGTTCGAATCCCACCACCATCAAGGTGCCACTAGTGGGCCCTTGAGCAAGGCCCTTAACCATCAATTGCTCACAAATCCCACAAATGTAAATGTACTGTACAGCTGCTAGTTGTTCTGCTAGTTGTTCTTTAACTGGTAGTAAACAACACGTAATCTGATTGGTTAAAGCAACAGTTTTGGATTCTTTCTGCTACAAAAGCCCACATGATACACATGATGAGTGTAGAGCAGCGGTGGGCAAACTACAACCCGAGGGTCACAACCGGCCCCTTGGTCCTTTTAATCCGGCCCGCTAAACTGCTTCGGCTTCTTTGCCACACCAGAAGAAAGTATAACCCCAAAGCGAAGGAAAAATACAGCGATTTTTTTTTCTTTTCCTTTAATAGAATATCCTTATTCTTTTGGTAGCATAATGAACATATCTTTTACCGCCCTTTACAAGTGGAAAAAATTTATATTGAACATGTTCAACGTTGGGGCACGGTGGCTTAGTGGTTAGCATGTTCGCCTCCCGTCGGGTTTGATTCCCGTCTCGGCCATGTGTGTTCCGAGAAGATCGGATATAGCGGTAGAAGATGAATGAATGAATGAATGAATGTTCAACGTTATTGTTGATTCGGCCCACGAACACACCTCAGGTTTCTCATGTGGCCCTTTGGAAAATATAAATGCCCACCCCTGGTGTAGAGAATATTCAACCTGAGCTTACAATGAAAAGTCAGTTATTCTGACGCCCCTCCCCTAGTGTTGTTGTCATTGTTCCTATTCCAGTTAATCCACTCAGATAGATTCACACATGATCTTATTCACAGAGGTGTGAGATTTTTATATGATCTAAATGTGGCATGATTTCTTAGTTAGTCCATAGGCGAAGGAAATAATATTGACTAATTATCATAGCTAGAGAACTGCCTGCTCTTAACAAATGCTATCTGTGGCATGAAAGGTTGAACGTTTGCTGTTAGAGAAATGTTCATCAGGGACGTGTGACACTGCTGTGTGCAGCGAGCCGATGGCATCTGAAAGGCAATTAGCATGGAGAGAGTAGATTCCGGAACTATCCAGGCTACAGGAAAAAAAAGAAAAAAAAAAAAAAAAAAACCCTGTGTCCTCTAATGAGGCGTGACCAGACTCATGAGTTACCATAGAAACACTCACCAAGCTTCTGCAATGCCATCAAATCCCTGTAACATCATTTCTCTGTTACACAGAGCCAAAGCGGAAAAGCTTTGTTTTTTCTATAAGCACAAATGACTATGAATTTATGGTTACATCTTTTAATTGTTTATTAATATAACTATTACAATTATCACATAAAATTAGCCTATATATAGTCTATATAAAATTAGTCTATATATTTATTAGTCTATAAAATTATATCTATCTATCTATCTATATATATATCTATCTCTCTCTCTCTCTCTCTCTCTCTCTATATATATATATATATATATATATATATATATATATATAAATTAAACAATGAATTTATGACCAGAAATTATTCATTTATGGTTATATCTTTTAATTGTTTATTAGTGTAACTATTAAAATTATCAAATAAACTGTAATGAATATGTATATATATATATATATATATATATATATATATATATATATATATATATACATATATATATATATATATATATATATATATATATATATATATAAACAATGAAATACAATGAAACAATGAAAACATGTAGATAGATAGATATTATGTAATGTTTAAAAAGATAATAATAATACTTATCATATTGTCATCATCACGATCATTATTGTTGATGTTGTTGTTGTGTTGCTGTTTTAATATACAGAAGTTGACATATTAATGACGTCACATGTTTATATGCCCGACGTTCAGCGATGGCAAAAGTACACACATCCTTCACTTACCACAGAATACTCATTTACTCATATCAATACTCATGTTTTAATATTCTCTGGTAAAAGTTGAAGTACTGAGTATACCTTTTTCCTCGAGGTAAAGTAAAGACATAAGGGCTCTGACATGTACTTAGGAAAAAGCAGCAGTTAAATCACACATTTTTGATCTCTTCTAAATGCATCTTAAATTAATACTTTTCAAATTTTTAATACGCCAGTCAACACAGGCATGGACTAATGACTCTGCGCTGTGCAAATGGATGTTTATTATCAGTGAAACTGAACTCAACATCGAACGCAAAATATCCCTGTAAATTACAGAAATCAACAGGACACCTTTGTTTCCAAACTTTCATACGTCTTATATAATCAGAGAATATTAATTTTCATGGATTGGTTCATAGATATTGTTTTTTTATCTTTCTATTCATATATTTATTATGTCTATGAGGCAAGTCTTCACTGAGATTCAGATTGGCACCGGCAGTGTGTTTTCTGTAAGTTTCGTTATCATGACGAAAAAACTTGATGGTGTGTTTGTGGAGCATAAGAGGGGGAATTACCTGTGCATGATCTATTATCTCTGCATCATAGCAGATTTTGGTATTATTATTATTGATTTCATATTGTTAAAATTGATACTTCTGCTGGAGACGATTCACTTGAGCATGTATCCAAGCTAAACATAAAGAACACGAGCGGAAAAAGATGATGCTGATCAGGAACGTCTCTGTTCTCAGCCATGTTTATATCACTGACACCCTCTGTCTCATACACATACACGCCTCCTGCCATTGTTTGCTTTATAAGCTATCCTAAATCTGTAGTGCGTAATGAACAGGAAATGATACACCAGTGGTAAGTTTGATGGGCTGAAAATGTCGCGGAGTGAAAATATTGGCAACACATCAAAACTAAAGTAATGAGCCTGGCTTTAGAATGTAAAAATGAGTTTAAATAATTAAATAAAGTACTGATGCAGGAAAATCTACTTATATACAGTAACCATGTATTTTTACATGGTCACTGTACTTCTGTAATAGATAACCTGCAATCATTTGTCCACGCAATCATTTGTCCATTTGTCGCAGCACAATACAGAAAATAAAGCACATGAAGAGATGGTTACATTAAAAAACGAAATAAAAAACAAATATGCAGTATTCCTTTCAGTAGAAGACATCATATAGATTTATGTCTATATTTATGCGTAGAATAAATCTACATATACACAAAATCAATGAGCCGTAGTTGTCAAGATGCTGGTAAGAAAAGGTATGACCGAACGTTTTCGCTAAAAATAAAACCTCAAACAGCTTTATACAGATAATGTAGTCGGTAAGAATGGAAAAGATTGTTCTTTATAAGTCAGAAGTGATTGTTGTAAGGAAAAAACTGCCTGAGATGAAATATGGAAGAGAGACTCATTTGAGTGACACTGAATGTCCATGTATTACAGCAAAACCATGTTGCAGTGATGGTGATCGAATGCAGTGTACACTGCTGTAGTGAGTCAGTGAAGCAGACATGAAATACATTCCCGATGCATCCTCACGGCTCCTATGTGGACTTTTTTTATTTTAGGTTTTTTTTTTTTTTACTAAAATACTGCCAATTAACATAACAGACTTTCTATCATTAAAAAGTTGCATTGAATGATCAGGTGCACAGATGTGTTCCTGTTAAAGTGGCCATCATGAGCAAACAAAGCTTTTACTATACAAAGCAAAGGTACATTTCCAGAAGGACTTTTACAGGTCACACGGGTTCTTTTTCGCTCTATTTACTTCAGGTAACAGCCATTGAATTGGGAGAAGAAAACAAAATGGCGATCTACAGGTCGCACCTCCTGGACAGCGTGTTCGGCCCGATCGCTGCACAGTCCCCGGCTTGTTTTGTCCGTTGGTGGCACATTCATTCTTTTTGGCCAGTCTTGTGTTTATTTCCAAGGAGAAGTCTTTTTTTTTTCCAGGTCTCTCTTGGCCTCGGTGAGAAGGGTTTTGGCTGAGATTCACGCAGCACAAAAGGGCCGGGCATTCCAGCTGTCTGCTTCTAATCTCCTGTGTCAGCTCTCATTAATGTTGCAGTGTGAAATCTGAAGGCACATAGTTGGAAGGAATATTTGAAAAAAAATAAATAAATAAATTCTTTTTGGAAAGTCAATCTGTGTGTTGGTGGCATTACAGAGACTAGCATCTTAGATATGAGCGTTCCCAGCCAAGGCTTGCCTCAGTTCGAAAGGCAGAAAAAGCAAAGGAGAAATGAATAAATAACATCCTCACAGCGAACCAAACAAACAATGTCGACCATTTTTTCCCCCTCCATGCTTGTTCAGTAGGATAACACAATTTGAATGATACACTTTTACATTATTACTATGCTTCAATGCCTTTTCCCCCCACTGTGTCACCTTTGCAAGCGCACACAATTCCTTTTCTTCCTATGACCCAACTATAACACAGCCCCTACTAAGACAGTTGCAAATGAGGTACCCACGACGCACCTGCTGCCTTTTCTTATGTTTTCTCGATCTCCCTCTGCATGACTCTTACAGTCATATGTGAAGACCAGCTTGTTGTGCTGCTGACTTGACATTTCGGGGACATTGTTTGGATACAGAGACCATGTAAGGGCGACTAGATGAAGCTAGAACCCGCTGGAAATGTAGTGCGAGATGGTGGGGTGGGGATGGGAGGGGAGGGGAGGGGAGAGGAGGTGGCCCCCGGAGCACCACTGAGAACCAGGGCCACTAATGATACAGCGACAGAATGCATGGCTTGCGGTGCTCGCGGCGCCGCGCTCCGTGAGAGCTGCAGCACCTCTGCCTGCTTCCTCATGGCGTGTCAGTTGAGCAAAGACAAGCTGTTTGTCTAGGCCACTGGGCCGGGCCTCATTATCACATCAGTGTCATCTTACTCCGTTTTCATGCAGCAGGCAGTTCACACCCCTGTGAGAATAAAACCAGCCGCACATATCCACACATACACAAATACACGCCGAGGTCGGGTCGAGACAGGGTTGGGTGTGATTGTGTTCATTGGTGTGGCTACGTTTGTTTACTGTTCAGATGGTACAGATTTATGCGTGTAGGGATAAAATATTCTCAAAAGCCCTTTGATCGAAGTAAAACAGTTGCCGTCCTAAATCAGAAAGTTGCTCAATGAGTTTTGCGATTAAAAACAACCTTCCACAAAGGCAAGCCAGGCTTTCTTTTTTTTTTTTTTTTGTAGGTAGATGCGAGAGCTCTGATATGCATTCACAGCAGGTAAGTGTACACAGACAAATGATATCTGCTGGAGCGAGAATTCCCAAGATCTGGAGTAGAGGAAAGGAGGGAGGGAGGGATAGAGGGATGATGGGAAGGAGGGGCGTGGATGGTCGGTGTACTCCGTGAGTGAGATGGTGCATTGCTTTATCATGTTTCTCACTGGCTCCGTGTCTTTGTGTGGATTGTTAAGAGGTATACTCGAATGCCAAACCATGTTCTTAACAGTAGGCTATCTAGCTTTCTCATCTGCACCCTAGATGCGAGTGCTATTGGTACCTGTTCTGAAACAAAAAAAAAAGAAAGTGTGTGTGTGTGTGTGTGTGTGTGTGTGTGTGGTGGGGGGGGGGGTGGGGGGGGGGGGGGGGGGGTGAGTAGGGACAAAGCTGGGAGCGGAGCAGCAGAACACAGTGTCTGTTGTGTATGAGTGCAGGCTTGGCACAAACACTGGCTTTTCTGTAAAACTATCTGACTGCTCCCAGCCCACTGCCTGGGCCCTCAATACTGCCTTTGTCCTTTCACATCACCAACGACATTGAGAAGCCAAATCTAGCAACACCTGGCCCCTTGCTGCCTTTTCCCCCATTACATGCAGTGCAGCGAGCAGCACCACCGAACTGCGAGTTCATACCGGAGCACAAGTGCGAAGACACTCCGTGTAGCGCACACACTCGCTCCGTATTATTTATTCAAGGTTCCCGCGCTACAAAGAATGCCATTGAGTTTGTATTATTTCAGGAAACAGACTTCCAGCAAACAGAGCTTCCTACAAACTCGTCATTCATTGCCACTACAGATAATAAACAGATCAGCGTCTGGCGCAGGACAGGCTGTTTTATTCATAAATCGCCGTGAATGACTCATAATATGTTTTGCCGAAGATAGAAGAGTACAAATCTGGAGTAACCAATGAAAAAAGAGAGAGAGAGAGAGAGAGAGAGACAAAGACACGTTGAATAAAGTTAATATTTCCCATAGTCGTGCTTTAATATATTAGACCTTGTTGTTTCTAGTCATAAACAATAAAGGCAAATCAAAGGTCAGGACTTTCATGTGTACTTGAGGTTTTCGGACACACACACACACACACACACACACACACATTCCAGCCAATTCAGTTTTCATTTCAATAATGGAAATTGTTATAAATCTGACTATAAAAAAGAAAAGAAAAACTCCTTAATATAGATGAAGAAGAAAAAAGCGGAAAAAAAGAACCTCGTATTGATCAGAAGGTGCGTCTTGTGTCTTCTCTGGTCATGGCTGATCCTGTGCTCTTACCACAGGTTCCTTACTTACATGGTGAAACGACCTTCAGTATTATCGTCAGGGTATTAATTATAGTTTCTTTGCTTTCTAAAGAAAAGTGATGTGCAAAATAATGCCTTGGACTGCCAATAAAAAGCTACCCATGTGATGCCACACCATTGCCATAACTGCCTCTTATTAGGCTACATTTACATTCATGGAATTTTGCAGACACCCTTATCCAGAGCGACTTACCACTGAGCATTAAGGGCCTTGCTCAAGGGCCCACTAGTGGCAGCATTTGAACCTGCAATCTTTTGATCCAGAGCCCAAACACTGAGCTACCATCTCCTCAGTAAGGATTAGTGTGGCTACTAAATACCAGCGTTTCCTCTGCTGCTACCATAGCATTATAAAAGTCAAAACAACCAGTTGAGTTGCCTTTGTGTCCAGATCCATTATTTCAGAAAAAAGCTATCTTTACATTGCATAGATAAGAACTAGAGCGAACTTAAAAGGAAGTCGTATTTATTTTAATATAACATATTTATACCGCAGTATCTACTCTTTGCCTAAAATCTACTCTTCGAAATAGCTCTTCTCCAGACAGTTTATAAAAGCATCGGGCTAAAGATTGCTTTCCACAAACTAATGATAAGTAGGGACAAAGGAACAGGGAGGGGATTCAAGTGGGGTTTTTTTTTTTTTTTTTTTTTTTTTTTTTTCACTTTGCGAGCCAATCCATTAAACAAGCAAGGGAAGAAAGATAAAAGGAAACAGAAGCTTTGTACGAGTATGTGTACGAAAAAAAAAAAGAAAGCCTGCTACAGAAGGTGGGCCGTTATCAGGTGCACCGCCGGAGACAGAGGCAAACTTGAGGTTAGCTAGAAAAGACACAATCCACCGGAACAGAGCCAAGAGTCTCTTTGTTTACACTTCAGTATATATATATATATATATATATATATATATATATATATATATATATATATATATATAGTACTTTTTCCACCTTGACTAATTGGATGTGCTGTACACACTACTGTTCTTCAAGCACGAGAACACTGAGCAACTTTTGCATTCACGCTGCTGCGTCGTGGAAAAAAACTGGAACCCGGTCGAACGTTTTAAAACCCCGATGCCAAGTTCTAGTCTCCGAGGGAGAGTTTTGCCCCCAGTGTCCCGTTTCAACGTTGCATAATTTGACTTTTATGTTATTCAAATGTCATAATGTGTTTCTCACAATGCCAAAAGGTCACTTTCCGACGGCTGAAAGACACGCACAACTGCGTTTGCCGTTCATCCACGGAGGGCCTCTGGTTAAAAATGAATGGAAATTGATTTTATTTATTGTTCGCTAGTATGACATCTTACCTGGATTATCTTATATATATATATATACGCTGTTGCTGATGTATGGCATTGTGTACAACGAGCATTTCTTTCAACATTCAGTACTTTTGTTGTCGCACTATCCATTGTCACTTACAATCTATTTCCTCTCAAGGAAGCTTCTCTTTTCTTTTTTTTTTAATTTGTTTCTTCCACATCTGTCAGGCTCGTTCCACTGGAGTCTATAAACTGAATTTCTGGTGAAGTTCCTTTTGCAAACACACAATGACACCACGAGAATTGCTCGTTTTATTCCAGCTATATCAGTGCTAACTGCCATTTCTATCTATGAGGGATTTCAGACACGAGTGAGGCTGATAGACAAAAGACCGTTCCAGATGACGGTGTTGTTATAGATATTCGATCAGAAACCGCTACAAAACTCCTGGCATCATGGGTGGCTTTGTTTAAGAGCGACTCTTCGGTATCAGAACTATGACCTTCTGCAGATGGCGAGATCCAGGGCTGAAATCTGGTTAGGTGAAGTCCGCATTTAACCCTCAACTCGTCTGCAAGACAAACCCTGCCCCCCTCTGCAGAACATGATCCTTATCAATCACGCCGCCGCTGCACACTGCTGCCTTTGTCACGCTGGCGGACTTGCACCGCGGCGAGATCGAGTGCGCTTTCTCCTCCTCCTTTCTCCGTCCCTGCTCTGTGCAATAGCCATCCCTTTGTGTGGCAGTTCTGATGGAATTTGAAAATAAGCAGATTTGTGATGGATATTAACAGTAGCTGTGGAACAATGGCGGTCCATGCCGCAAGGGTCAAAACAAATGTGGCTTTTATGTGAAGAGGGCGCTATGTTCTCGAGCGGGGAGGGGGGGAATGGGGGGGGTGTTGGGATTCATTCAGAGAGGAAACGACAATATCTGCACTGTCCCTGGCAGCAACAGCGGATCTGAGCCAGGCGCCACCACGACTCTGCATTGACAGACAGCGTTAAGGCTCGGAGGAATTACAGTCGCAGGGGCAGCAGGTACCCTGAACAAACAATGACTGCATAAACATCCGGGGAAAAAAACAACAACAAAAAAACGAGCATATTAATGTATCCATTTGAATGTGAATTGTTTGTGTAATGGAGAATTCGAACAAAACCTTATTTATAACCTATTGTAAATAAAATATCCCGTTGTAAATGATGCTACTAAAAGTTATAAATCCAAAGTTGTGTTGAATATGCAGATTAATAATTATTCCATCGACAATTCACACTGGTAGTAATCAAGTCGTATTATTACTTAATATATTCTATTACCAACGTGTACGAACCGGATCACACAGTCATCCAATCGGGTCGGAGCCGCGCAGTACATATCATGATGCAGGTTACGAGCAGCATGTGAATATGAATGAACGGCATGAATATGGAACAATGAGATCTGCCACTTTGTTGTTTGTTCCAGGCAGCTGCTTCATTCATTCAGAAACTGCCGCATTTTCATGCACCGCAGTCTCCGGCGTTTTTTTCCCAGCGAGTGAGTTGTTTTCGCCGGACTGACCTGCGGAGGAATGCGAAAGGTCTAAGCGACGCATTTGCGCCCACTGTAGCTGTTCTTGAATGACATCAGATCAACTTCAGTTAGTCTTCTGCTCCTCTAGCTCACGTCCCAAGTTTACACAACATGGAGTTTACGACACTTAAACTCTTCACCGCAGATTGATTATTTCAGTTTTTAAATCCATTGAATCTCTTTAAAAAACAGATGGTTAAAATCTGTTATTATTTATTATTATTAAACTTCAAAATACACACAATAAATGAAGTATAAAAAAGAAACCAGCGCTAAAGCAGAGTCACTGTGATTACTTGCGCCGTAGCGGAGATACGATTTGTAGTGCGCATGCATGAAAATACTGAAAAATCACCTAAATAGCTTTAGCATTAGCTGCTAAGCAGGAAGTGACTAGTGGTTAATGCTAGCACTGTGCATTCATTTTCATTCATTCATCTTCTACCGCTATATCCGATCTTCCCTCGGGTCACGGGGAGTCTGTGCCTATCTCAGGCGTCTATGGGCATTAAGGCCCAACCCATCACAGGACACACACACACATTCATACACTAGGGACAATTTTTCCAAGGTGCCATTCAACCTACCGTGCATGTTTTTGGACCGGGGAGGAAACCGGAAAACCCGGAGAAAAACCCCCTGAGGCACGGGGAGAACAATGCAAACTCCACACACGCATGGCCGAGCCGGGAATCGAACCCGGACCCTGGCGGTGTGAGGCGAACGTGCTAACCACTAAGCCACCTTGCATTCATTTTATTTATGATAAATATATATATATATATAAACACATCTGTATTAAATGGGCTCTTACAAACTATTTAATTTTATTTTCCCATGTATTCAGTTTTGTTTAATGAATATAATTTGTACTAATTTAACTGATTACTCAATTGAATCACTAGAATAGAAAAGCGTGTTGTATCAATTTGATTTATCCTATTTTAATCTCAAATATTAATTGGTGTATTATTAAACCAAGCATGCATTTTAATTAAAATTGTTCTAAAAGTGTAAAGGGTTCAATGGTTGATAACTGCCCTGATATTTATGTGCAGAAATTATTCTGTTGTTGTTGTTGTTGTTGCTTTGTTTCCTCATTTTCACCTCATATTTTACAAGTCGTTGTAAAACATTTCTACAACACCAAAAAAACATGCCATGGCGCTAGTAATACAAAGTACTGAACTGTATCCTACTCCGTAGGAGAAATTATATATAATATATATAAATATATATAAAATGAAGCCGTTATATATTTTATTGCACGTGTGAGTAAAAAGGAAGACTCAATGGGGAAAATTGAGAGCGTTAATAAATCTACTGTAAGTCTGCTGAAGTATGTGGGGAAAAAAAAAGGGAGCTTAGAAGCTAAGAGTAGATGGGATGTGGGGGGTAATTTTGGCTCCGTCCTACATCTAATCCCAGTGTGTTAAATAGGTGTAAATGACATGTAGGTCTGCCAGCACTACTCTGTAAATATTTACCATTAATAAAATATATATATATATATATATATATATATATATATATATATATATATATATATATATATATATATATATATATATATATATATATATATATATTTCAGCTAGGAAGGAAGTGGCAGCTAAGTAAGCTTTTGACAGATTTCTTGAAAAGCAAAAGGAACTGCATTTGTCTGGCTGGTTTGTGGAGGATATGTCCCCCTTCAAAATGAGGGGAACGAATAAGCTTACAATCCTCTCCCTTTGTTTAGTTGTTTGAGGCCTGAGATTGTGAAAAGCCAGTTTGTCTTTCTCACACATAATACCGCAGTGGCACAATGTTTGCCTTGCTCAGCAGATTGAACCAAGAACCAGACACAATTGTCGAGCTCTTTCATCTCGGAATCGCCCTAAATCCTATTTGTGAACATGTATGTACACTGTGCGGCTCCTGGCGAGGAAGCCGTTTAGCGACAGCTGGACCTGTTGACTCGTCTCGAGTCGACGATATTCGAATCTTTGCTCTTCCGCGGGCGCGGAATCTGATTATACCTGCTTTTAAATTCAAACCCCAGCAAAACAGTCTTCACCCCGGTATCCATCTGTTGCTTTCGGGTCTCGCTAACGAAGTTAGACTTTTTGCAGGAGGACGTTGAGAGCGTTGTGTTCTTGCAGCCCCTCATGAGGACCATCCCCAGAGGGTTGGGATAGCTCCAGTGCTTCTCAGCGTCGGTCTTGCGCTCGCTCCAAGCGTAGGGTGAAGGGGGTTTGTACGCCAGCTCGACTGCACGTAGTGTTTATGTGTTTGTGTGTGGCCATTTGGCTGGTGCTGACAGAGAGACAGTGACACCTCTCTAAAGCTAAACATAGCAACCTGAGCAGGGCCATGTGTAACGAGAGACAGAAAGTCTTTGTGCTTGCTGGCAAAGCGTGCCATATGTTTGAGAGGCCTGCAAAAAAAAAAACATTGAAAGTGAAAAAAAAAGGCAGGGAAAACTTTATAACAATATATTTTGTCCTCGGTTGCGTGACAAAGATTGGTTTAATGTTAGACACATGATCGCCCAGGCTTGGACCCTGGCACGCAAAATCAATGAGGGTTATCAGAAGCGAAACGTAGAGTGCGAGGGACGGCTCAGAGACTAATGTGCCGTCTCCCTTCTGGGGAACTGATCATTTCCCTTTCTTCATGACGTAATATTTGGGGTATCATCTCTCCGTATTGCAATGCTAAAGGGTCCTGTTGCTAGGAGAGAAACACCACCACTCTCTTCCACTGGCTACAAGGACATGCATGTTTGGCCAATAAAACGGAGCTTGGCTTTAGGAAAGTGCTTTCTTTCCAGATTTCATGGAATTCAGAGCACACGTGTCAGGAAATATAGGAAAGCAAAGAAATACAGATGTCTGTTTATTTATACGTGTGAGCCGACTATTTGGATTGGCTGTAAAATGGTTGTCATGGGGAAAAACAAAAGTAGTTTCATTGATATATCTGCGCAATCCATTTAAACGACATGTTTACCCTTGGACAGGATGTACGCTTAACGTTACCTGGAATATCGCTACATCTGTGCATTACAGCGACGATCAAATCAGCCATGCATGTATGTATGAAATCATGTAGATGCATGGCAAAGGCTTTAGTTAATGGTGGGAAAGCGTCACCGCTGTGGCATAGTTACTGGTACCAAATAGGGTGGACCGTGGAAGCGTCTTCAAAAATGTCCAGAGATATTCGTGCACAACAGCGTGTAAAGTTTATACAGATGGTGTGGGAGGGAAAAAAAAAAAAAACACTGAGTTCTGCAGGTGAAAATGCCTTGCTGGTGAGAGAGGTCAAAGGAGAATGGCCAGACTTGTTACATTTGCCAGGAGGTCAATGGAACCCCAAATAACTGCTTTTCACAGCAGACATGAACCATCTAAGAAATAAGCTGAAGACAAGGATCTGATGCGACATTAGGCAGCCATTTGAAGACTGCTGAAACCTTATATTGTCTTTTTCTTCCAAACCAAATAGACTTCAAGCCTAGTCAAGGTTCCTGCTTTCTAGCCACTCTGCTGTTTCAAAACCTCTTCATTAACATCCACTACGACTATTTGGGTTCACTGTTAGCAGACATTCTGAATTTTCACTTCAAAGTTATTCAGCAGTTTTAGGGATGTATATAAACTGTCACCACCTGCGCAAACATAAAGTCGTCGACATCATCAGAATCAAATGCTTGAAATGTTAGAATGAACCAATGGCTTTTTACCCCCCCCCCCAGTACACTGCCCCTTTTGGTTTAAAGCCTCCCTCTTGGGCTGGCAAACTTGCCCTTGACCTTATGCGGTCGCTAGCTTGTTGACCTCTTGTCTTGCCGTGATCGGAGGGTCAGGAAGTACTTTATGTGGCCGAGTAATGTGGGCTGACCCCTGCTTTTCTGCCGGCTGATTACACGACCACACACACCCATCTCCGTGCCACACTTTACGCAGTGTGTATGTTTTGCGTGGGTGGCTGGGGATTGGCTGTGACATTGCAGATAAATGAATGGAATGAGATTTCTCATGTGCATTCTTTCGTTGAGACGTGACATTCTGCCTGATGGCCTGTACATGTACTGTTCAAACAGTTATTTTTACCCCCTAAGTGAAGGCAGAAAGTAGAAAGAACTATGAGACATTATACAATAATAATAATAATAATAATAATAGCAGAGGTGGAAAATACTTAGGTAAGTATTAAGAACGATTTGTTGCTGTACTCAAGTTTTCAGGGGCATTTATAATTAACTTTTTTTTATTTTTATTGATTTATTTATTGATTTATTTAACAAATTACTCTTAATTACAAATCCTGAAGCTCTCGTCTACTCTCAACTTAACATTAACAACATTATGACGACGGACATTATGACTTATTATCTCTTCATGGTACCTATTAGTGGGTGGGTTATATTAGGCATCATGTGAACATTTTGTCCTGGATGTGTTAGAAGCAGGAAATGACTTCTAGTCTTCTAGTGTGATGGCTAGGTGACCAGATCAGAGCATCTCCAGCAAAACTGCAAATTAAACTCCTATTGTGCGGTGTTCCCGGTCTACAGAAGGCTGACCCATGTGAGCTCATCCAACCGACAAGCTAATGTCGCTCAAATCGCTAAAGAGGTAAATGCAGTTATTTAAGTTGTATATTATATTCAATAGCTTCAATTTAGTATTGAATCATTTTTGTCCAATACTGGACATCAAACTATTTGAGAAAAACATTATTAGTAGCCTTTGTTGATTGTGTTAATCGAACAAATGAAGTAAATCTATAAACTCACAATTTTTATTTGTATGGCACTTTTAACAATGGACATTATCTCACAGCAGCTTTACACATATAATGCAGTAAAAATGTAAAGGATTGTTATTTATAAGTGTGAGTCCCTCATGAGCGAACCAGTGGCGAGTGTGGCAATGAAAAACTCCCTGAGGAGGAACCAGAGAGGAACCGGGCTCAAGAGGGAACCCATCCTTATCTGGGACGAATCCGGAACATCTGAGAAGGCAAGGGGGGGTCACATGGGGACGAATCCGGAACATCTGAGGCAAGAACACTGGTCACCAGTACCTCAAGGACATGTACATTTCGACCAAGAGAGAGAGAGAGAGAGAGAGAGAGAAAAGAAAGAGAAAGATATGGATTACTGAGTCCTACTGTTCATTTCGTACATGAACTCTGTTCATCTTTGACTTATTTGGGGGTAATGACCATTGCATTGCCTCGCTTCACATACCATGCGCAACCTGCATAGTTAGTCATCAGTCTTTATTTATTATTATATTATTTTCTTTTTGTATATTATACTTATTGCGTGTGTTTCCGATTTTCGGAGCACACCTTGACAAATTCATTGCACATGCAACCCGTGATACTTTAAAAAGAGGATTCCGATTCCTTCATAAAATTATCCCCATGTGTGAGGTCATTATCTGTGGTGACCTTTTCAGTGTAGTTAACACTATAGTTATGGTTGGTTTTTGATGATAGGTACTGCAGTATTGAGTTCAAGGATGAGCAAGCCTTTACCTGCCTCAGCACTTGCTAAAGAAAGTAAAAGAAAAAGGCATTAAGGATCTATTTCTTTAAAAAATAAAATAAAATAAAAAAAGCTATGTTGAATAATTGAAATGAAATTAACTGGACATATTTAACTTGTGGGGGGGCATGGTGGCTTAGTGGTTAGTACGTTCGCCTCACACCACCATGGTCGGGGGTTCGATTCCCGTCTCGCCCATGTGTGTGTGGAGTTTGCATGTTATCCCTGTGCCTCAGGGGGTTTTTCTCTGGCTTCTCCAAAAACATGCATGGTAGGTTGATTGACACTTGGAAAATTGTCCCTAGTGTATGAATGTGAGTGTGTGTGTGTGTGTGTGTGTGTCCTGCGATGGGTTGGCATTCCATCCAGGGTGTATCCTGCCTTAATGCCCATAGACGTCTGAGATAGGCACAGACTCCCCGTGACCCGAGGGAAGATCGGATAAAGCGGTAGAAGATGAATGAATGAATATTTAACTTGAACGTAGCCTGTTTTCGTTGTTAAGCAACGATTCCAGGCATACATGTTTGTTTAGCCCATTAGCAAACTATGTTAGCACGTTACAAGCAAACACTGAATGATGTCATTGTTGCACGAAAGTCAAAACCCTATCAGATGCACTAATTAGAACAGAGATACCTGACTTTCCTAGCCGTATAGGTTTTTTTTTCCCACCCTGATACTAATAACCCAAAGCTGGAGGCACACGATTGTATAGGATGTCTTCTGATCCAGTAGGATTAAAAGTAAAAGGTTTTCATTGGTTGGAGTGGAAGATCTTGAGTGGCCTGCTCTAGAGTTTGGAACGCAACCCTATTCAACGTCCTTGGGATGAATTGGAAGTCTGACGGCACTCCGGGCCTCCGCAGCCCTACAACAGTACCTGACTTTATTAACACCCTTGTGTCTGAATGAGCAGAAATCTTCACAAGCGCACTCCAAAATCCTTCTCGTGAAGGATTCTGTCTAACTTTGTCTGGCAAACTGAAATGTCAGTGTTGTTAATATTACACGGAATATATTTAGTTCAAGGGAATGGTCGCTGTATTTTGTCCAAAGACAAAGGCCACAAAGCGAGACGGATCCGAGTTAGAAATTGGTGTTAGCTAGACTTTTAGATGATTGGAAATAAATGCAAATTATAATTATGTACTTATTTATTTTGAACAAGTGCCTTCTTCTATCCTGTGCAGCTCGGTAAAAGGCATGCAGACAGGTTTTAGCCAGGATCAGCATGGGTTTGGAAGCCACATTAGCTGAAGTGGATTTTTAACCAGATTTAGACATTGAGAACATGCGGTTGCGGAACAGATCCACTTTCCTACTAATCATCCAGACAAACGTTTGGCATTTCTGCAGGCGTTTCTGTATAACGTTCATATAGTGTGTGTGTGTGTGTGTGTGTGAAATGTTTACAGTGTGAAAAGCAAGTGCATCCTCAAATTAGTGGAGGTTTTAAAAATAATGCATACATATATATAACTATATATATATATATATATATATATATATATATATATATATATATATATATATATATATATACACTATATACGATGTGTATTTAACAGAAATGTATATATATGTGTGTGTATTGTGTGTGTGTGTGTGTGTGTGTGTGTGTGTGTGTGTGTGTGTGTGTGTGTCTTTTTTTATTCTTCCTGACACTGGATTTTATTGAACTTTCCTTCTTTTATCTAACAGTGTAAAATGAACTTTGGATGATAGATGTCGGTGTGCATGTTTATGGAGAGATGCGCCCTCTACTGGTAGATCAGTAAAGCTATAACGCCAACACTAGCGCACGTTGCCAGGTAAGTCTGGAGTTAATCAACTCTAACAGTTAAATATATAGAGAAATAACCACGCTTGGAACGTTTTCCTTTTTCATGTTTCATGTCTATGTCCTACCGAATGAAACAGACGCAATCCGAGTTAATTACAAAATGGAATTGAAGCTTTACCTACTCAAACCAGCATGGCAAACCAAGAACAACATAACACGATCTCAGTTTAACCAAACAGGAGTTCAATCATGCAACATCATGGGTTTAAATTACCAAAAGTATTTAGATACCAAGTCTCTCTCGCTTTACAAGTCATGAATACAATTTACTGGCCAAATACTGGACAAAACAATAAATGCAAAATGTAAATATTTATTGAATTGTACTCGAGGGCACGGTGGCTTAGTGGTTAGCACGTTCGCCTCACACCACCAGGATCCGGGTTCGAATCCCATCTCGGCCATGTGTGTGTGGATTTTGCATGTTCTCCCCGTGCCTCAGGAGGCTTTTCTCCGGGTTCCTCCTGGTCCAAAAACATGCACGGTAGGTTGATTGGCACCTTGGAAAATTGTCCCTAGTGTATGAATGTGTGTGAGTGTGTGCCCTGCAATGGGTTGGCATTCCATCCAGGGTGTATCCTGCCTTAATGCCCATAGACGCCTGAGATAGGCACAGACTCCCCGTGACCCGAGGGAAGATAAAGCGGTAGAAGATGAATGAATGAATTATACTCGGTCAGTTTGTGTTTGTTGCAATGTTAATTTTCATTCCAAATAAATATTTTTTTTTTGTCAACATGTCATCTATAAGACCAAACAGAAACATAAATGTATGCCATGATAAGTAGCTGAAAGGTACAGTGGTGTGTGCTCGTAATGTAAGAACTCAAGAAAAACTCAGGTTTGAGACCCAACTTCAGATATAAAACCTTAAGACTTTTTATTCAGTGTTTAAAGTTTAAAGGTAAAAAAAAATAAATCTTCTTAAAATGAGCATTTCTACACCCTGTTCCTTGTGGTGCAGTGGGTAAATAAGCAGGTCTCTTAACCTGTGGGTCTGGGTTCGAATCCCAGGCCTGGTGACTTCTCAATAATTATAAAAGACAGGTTTTTTCTTGCCTATATAATGTCTAGGTGGAAGGTTAAAAGATAAACCCCCTAAAAAAAGAAAGAAGACTTGTCAGCCCAGATGGCACATTGGGTTAATGGTGTAGTCCGGTCTCCAAAAGAACCTCGGTTCGAGACTCCCTGTGTGTCATCCACTGACCCCCGTGGGTGGGACAGAAAATCCGGCAGAAAGAAAGAAAGAAGAAGTAAGTCCGGCCTGTCCCACTGGGGGCTCCGGGGGAGGTGAAACAGGGGGTTATGCTGCTCTGCGCTATATATATATATATATATATATATATATATATATATATATTATATTTATATTTATTATATTTATTTATATTATTTATATTTATTTATATATTTATATTTATATATATATTCATATTTATATTTATATATATATTCCCCCCCCCCCCCCCCCACCCCCCCCCCCCCCCCCCCCTCTATATATACATTTCTTCTTTTATCTTTGCATTTTACTTACTTTTGTTACATACTTAAACAGTAGTTAAGCCTTTCAGAAACATTTTTAATAAAAAATATTTTCAGTTCTTATCAGGGAAGTTGTTCTAACAGGGACTCGAACCCTGACTACCATCACTCCTGAAATAACAGTCATGCACTAACCCACTGAGCTATTTAGGAGGACACAAGGAGCACACTTTTTTGAGCATCATGTCGTCTATTAGACAAGCCAGCTCAAAGTTAAGAAATAGAAACAAGCAAAGGTGGGATTCGATCCCACAAAACTCAGGGACTGTTAGGTTCAGTTGTGCCAGCATTAACCTAATAAGCCATTCAGGAGGGGATGTGTAGAAGGTGTTTTTTTAGCATCATGTCTTCTATTAGACAAACAAGCTCAACGTTAACTTAAAGAAAACAAGCCGAGGTGGGATTCGATCCCACAACACTCAACTTTTCAGGCTCGCACCAGAACTAATCCACTGAGCCATCTGGGAGTGAATGCAGTGAAGATGATTTTTGTTGAACATGATGTCATCGATTAGCCAAAACAGCTCAAAGTAGACTTAAAGAAACAAACCCAGGTGGGATTTGAACCCATGATTCAGGGTCCGCACCAGAACTAACCCACTGAACCATTTGTGAGGGATTGATGTACAAGTGTTTTTTGTAGCATCATATCATAGAATAGACAAAACAGCTGAAACTTAAAGAAACAAGCCAAGGTGGGATATGATCCCACAAAGTTCTGGAAATCAGGCTCATGCCAGCACTAACCCACTGAGCCACATCGGAGGGAACGAAGAGAAAGTGTTATTTGTTGAACATCATGCCATCAAATAGACAAAACAGCTGAAAGTTAACTTGAAGAAACAAGCCAATGTCAGATTCGATCCCACAAAATTCAGCGATATAGGCTCACGCCGGAACGAACCCACAGGCTATCTCACAGGGAACGTGGGGACAGGGTTTCTATTTGAGCATTATGTCATATATTAGACAAAACAGCTCAAAGTTAACTTATCCCACAAAACTCAGTGTAAAAAAAAAAAATAAAAAAGAATAATCATAAGGAAAACAAGACGGTCCAGCACACTGCAGTGCTTGGGCCCTAAAATAAAACGTATGCATCAGTGTCTTCATTTAGAACTGACCTTACCTGACTTGCACTGCTAGCATTAATTACGTTGTTTCTCAGAAAGGGTCAAACTCATGATTACGTTGCTAGAAATATTTACTTCAATGCTGATACAATGTTCAGACTCCGCCATGACATTAATGCGGGCCCAGTAGCACAAAAACACAGTCGAGCGTTGATCTGTTGAAGGGAAATGACTACACTGCACACTAAGGCCATAGTTAATGTACACTAGAACACTCCATTATGCTTTCAGAAAAGTGGCCGTGTAAATGTTTTAATGACACACTAAAAGCAAATGCAAAATCCTACGTTTAGAATGTAGGGACATCATTTATTGAAATGTTATAATATATACTTTTCTTTTTTTTTTTTTACAATTTACTTATTTGTTTAATTGTAAGTGAATTGTTTAGATCACTGAATATATGCACACTAACCAGTCCAAGCTTTAAGGCTCAGGAATCTTCAAGTTAAGACTTTATAATTGTCATGATGAAATGAATAGAATAGCCTTTTTTGTCACATATACATTACAACACAGTGAAATTACTTCTCCGCACATCCTAGTTGGTTTGCCATGATACGGCACCCTTGGAGCACTGAGGGTTAAGGACCCTTGCTCATGGACCCAAGGGCAGCAGCTTGGTGATACTGTGGGTCGAACTGCGATCAGTAGCCCAGCGTCTTAAACCACTAAGCTACCCCCCTCCCCATGGATGCAGTTGGATAGAATCACATGTTGTTTATTCAAACATTCCAAATCAACTGGAACAAAATAAAGACGAGGCAATTCGAAAAGCCGTCCTAAAAACAACACCTTTATTGCTTTTCACAATCTGTGTCTGTATCGTATGGAATTCCACGCCACCATTAACTGCTACTGTACAGTGTTTAACATGTTTAATGTGTTTAATCGGTGATATTCCCAGTCATGTCTTTTTTTTTCTCTCTCTGCTGTTATTTACTGTTATTTATTGTTTTTATTCATTGTTTATCGTACGGTGACCTTGAGTGACCTGAAAGGCGCCTTAAATAAAATGTATTATTATTATTATTATTATTATTATTATTATATTATATGACCCCCTGCCTAATATTGTGTTGGTCTTCCTTTTGGTCCGCCACTCTCACCTGTGTTAATGAGAGAATCATTTACTTACATGGGATTGTCTTTTATTTTAATAACATAACAACACACTCTACATACACAAGTCCAAACACTTCCATCCAAGCCGCTACCTTCCTTCTCTCTTCCAAAATAAGCCGGGTGGCCATATCTACTCCGCAACAAGAGAAAATTATGTAGTACCATATGAGTGGTAACAGCTTTATGGACAAGCCTGTACTTCCCACTGTAAACCACGAACACCCCACAATTTAAATAATGCTTTGACCCAGTCGTCCAGCCATCACAGAACAGCATTCGCTCATTTTATTCCTGCTTCTTTGAGGACAAAACGTTCACCCGCTGCCTAATATATCCCACCCACTAACAGGTACCACGTTGAAGAGATAATCAGTGTTATTCACTCACCTATCATAATGTTACGCCTGGTCGGTGTATTTGAGGATTGTTGCTCAGGCCTGCTACTGGAAACATATCATCTACGATTAAATCGAGTGACTTTCGTAAGCAGAGGGGCACGGTGGCTTAGTGGTTAGCACGTTTGCCTCACGCCGCCAGGATCCGGGTTCGATTCCCGTCTCGGCCATGTGCGTGTGGAGTTTGCATGTTCTCCCCGTGCCTCAGGGGGTTTTTCTCCGGTTTTTCCTCCCGGTCCAAAAACATTGGAAAATTGTCCCTTGTGTGAGTGTGTGTGTGTCCTGCGATGGGTTGGCATTCCATCCAGGGTGTATCCTGCCTAAATGCCCACAGACTCCCCGTGACCCGAGGGAAGATCGGATAAAGTGGTAGAAAATGAATGAATGACTTTCTTAAGCATTGATGTCTCTTCTCATGTTAGTTCACTATGGCAGACACTAAACAGTTATGAAAAAGATATATTTAAGTCCTTGGTGAAGAGGAGGAAAAAACAGTGATTCCCGTAATGGCGGGTCCGGATCAGCAATGCAAGGGGCTCAGAGGGATTGTGGTGCAGAGCTGAGTGTGATAAATGCTTTCCTCTTGGTGAGTGTTGGTTCATTATTCGTTTAATATAATGAGCACCGGTGTTTTAAATCTAATGTGGGCAGCTACAGGAAGCCAGCAATGAGGTCGTGTGGGAGAACTCGGGGAGATTGAAAGCAAGTTCAGATGCCTTTCGGATTAGTTGCAGAGGTCAGATGTTGCCTAGGGTTGCGGAAGGAACTCCAGACTCGGAATGGCAAAGGATTAAAGCAGCACCTGAGCGTACAGAAATGATCAGATCCTCCCAATATTACAGAGCACGTGAGCGATGTGAGCCGAGAACGTCACTTGGTTGTCTGTGGTTACCTCAATGTTGCGTGCGGTGACAAACAGGCAACCGGAAAGCTGTCTAGAGAGATCAAAAGATCTGGACATGGGGATGCATCAGGGATGTACATCAGTTCAGTTTGGCTGGTATTAGGTTTCATCTGCGGAGATCCGTGGTAAATCCGTGATGAGATGTCTGTCTGACATGCTGGGATTCATGCAGAAACATGAGAGTCTGGGGGAGTTTTTGACGAGGAGGACTTGTCATCAGAATAGCAGTAATGTGAAAACCCATGCGAAGATCCGACATCACGACAGCAGGAGGACCAAAGAAGACACTGCACAAAGCCAGCGGAGCGTCTGCATGGAGCAGATGTAGCTTTCCTCCATATCACCTGATGTGGAATAGGAAGAGAAAAATGTGCAGTGTTATTCCAGTAGCAGGAAAGAGAAATAGGGTATTAAATTGTACGGTCTGTGTCTGGATATAACTGTGTGTTCAAATGTCAGTTGATGATTTCATAACAGTAGTGAAATACTGATTTTTCAGTAAGAAACAACAACAAAAATCTACTTTATGTGACTGATAGAAACTTGCTACACTTTTTTTTTTTACTCAGTAAAGTAAAGAAGTTCGTACTCGGACATGTATTTAAGTAAAAAGTAGAAATTACTACTAAAGTCATATTAATGGTAACCAGTGTTGGGAAGGTTACTTTGGAAATGTAATAGGTTACAAATGACCGTATTCAAAATGTAATAAATAGTGTAACGTTTAAATGACATTATAAAAGTAAAGTAACTATTTACATTAGATTTTTTTGGAACACTTTCATTTGTCCACTAGGTGGCGCTTACTGTAATTAACATTCTAAAGCTCTCGTAAAACGTAGGTTATATTTTTCAAAATTGAGCTGCATCAGGATCAAATTCTTTGGGGTTCGTAATCTTTAATATTTTCAAAATGAACTGTAATTTAATTACGTTGTTGTTTTTTTTTCCTCAGTAACTGTAACGAATACTGTTACTTTTATTTTGTAATTAAATTACATAACGCCGTTACATGTAACTAGTCATTCCCCAACACTGCTGCTAACAGACCTCACATCGTGTTAATATATTAATGCATAACGAATTTTTGTTATCTATATATAATTCATGTATCCAGGCTGAACATCCACCATATAGTCATGTTTATCGTACATCCCGCACTGCTTTGGTCTCATCCACACTGTGCTGCTTCTTGCTGGCTGAATTGCTCATCGTTAGCGTCATAATCTGCCTGCATCTGTGGTCTGTGATAGCAATGGCAGGAGGAAAAAAAGTCAGGAAATGGGTTGATGGGATGAAATTGGTGCGCAACGAGAAGAAAAAAATATTGTAAGCAGGGAAAAAAATAAAATGTAAGCAGTAGAAAGTACAGATATTAGACAAAAAAAAATAGTTCTGATATCAGGGGGAAAAAACAGCACTTAATTATAGTAATAAAGTATTTGTACATCACTATTTCCCACCTCTGGTCAGTCTTTTGTTTGTACCACAGAGAGAACACCGTCCTTCTTTGACATGTACGAGTAAACCAACAGAACAATGCCCACCTGCCTAGCTGTGAGTCAAAGCACTCCAACGAGCATGCAGCGGATGTTGAGGACCACAAAAGGGTGAGCAGGCAGCCCATAATTGAGTGGTGGTGTTTTAACCAGGGCAGGCCAGGAACTTCTGATGATGGACTACTGATGAGAACAAATGGAGTCTTTTTGTGATATATGTGTGGCCCCTACAACCATATAAAGCGTATCTGTGAATCAAGTGAAGGACCCCTCTCCAACGGATCAGCCATCTAGAGCGTGGAAAAAGATGGGCGAACGTCTGCGCCCGTGAATACGGCTGAAAAGGAAAGTAAATGGCCATGAAATGGCAGTGGGGTTTTATGGGTACAAGGATTCGTTGTTTGGAAAAGGACAATAAAGCAAGGCTTTAACACACTCCGCTAGGCTTAGAGGACAGGAGATATCGGAGGCATTTATCACGGGAAATGGGTTGCCAAGTCCGAAAAACAGCAAGGCTTCATCCCTTTATTGAAAAAATTGGTATATAAACTAGGACTTTTTTATTTTTGCACATGCTTAAAAACGCTAAAGAATACATAGGTGTGGATTCTTTAGCGTTTTATGTCCGGGTTCAAGAATTACTTTTAAAAAGAGCAAATCCTGACAATTCTCAAGAGAGGGAATAAAGGAAGGAATGAAGACATTTGTTGAAATAGGTACAACAGTTAAGTAGAAAAATAAATATAAATGTAACACACACACACACACACACACACACACAGACCCGTTACTGAACAGCGTCTGGTAAATGTAAACAATTTAATTTAAAAAAATGAATTTCATCAATTTATTTTGTGCCAAGTTAATTATTCAAGACAATAAATACAATAAAAAACATGTTTTGCATGAATTAGATTTTTTTTCTGGAATATTAATTTTATATATTTAACCAAGCATACATTTTTCTTTAACTGTTTTAAAAATGCTTATGTTAACAGATGTTAATAATAATAATAATAATAATAATAATAATAATAATAATAAAATGAACTGTGTTAAAAACAACAGCAATTTGATATTTTGCATTTTTTTCGCTTCTGTAGCGAACGGTAAACAAAACACACTTATTCTACACACTTCTCTTAAGTAGGTTCTTATACATACTTGTATATCATCTCGGAGGCCCTTAAAAAGAAATGGCTATACAGTACAGCTGCCTCATCCCGAAGCAATGGATGATGATGGAGAATGGAGTATTGAGAGGATCCGAGTAAAACACATTGACACTTGACAGGATACGTGTTGAGTATGGCAGGCAGAGGACGGTGGATGGAGTCCTATAGCAGAACCCACGCTGGAGCAAATGCTTGCATTGGGGGAGTTTAGACTGGGTCCTGTGTCGCGCATCTGAGAAAGAAGGTGGAAATAAATGCAAGAATTCAAAATGTCAGACAAACGCATAAATAAACGACAGATAAGGATGTTCAGTAGGTGATGAGTATTTGTGATTATATAATAAGCTAATGAATGAGAAGTTGTGCTGTGTCAGGTATAACATCGAGTTGTCTTTCAAACATCGCCTCGGGTGTGACCAATCCAGGAAGCACCGATCGGACCACGTCGGTCGGAATGACAGACCAATCACAACAGTGATGCGGGAGTCCCGCCTCCCCCTATACGCCTGCTGCCGCAGGACCCCGCTTCATTCTCGTTCTCTTCCTCGTGAGTTTTTAAATGGACTCTTGGGTGCTTTTAGCAAGGCCCTTAACCCTCTGTGCTCCAGGGGGCGCTGTATCATGGCTGAACCTACGCTCTGACTCCAGCTTCCAAGCTGGGATTTGTAGTGTATATGTGACAAATAAATTCTATTTCTATATGATAAGGAGGGGTCAAATTCATTTCACTGTACAGGAATATATTCTTATATGTAAACATCTAAACATTTCAAAAGTTACCCGAAAATTACTGAAACCCAACTAATAGCTCAACACTATGCCAACATAAAAAAGTCACTCTGTACACACTGGGCATATTTGCTCTTATATTTGCTGTTATAATAAACTACACCAGGGGTCACCAACGTGGTGCCCATGGGTCGCCCCCAAGGACCACATGAGTAGCTCTCAGGCCTGTTCTAAAAAGTCATCAGTGAGATGCATCTAAAATGTTAGTTAACTCATTGTGAACTCACAATACTTATTGTGAGAAATCATCAGTGTCATTAATTATAATAGATAACTAAAGGCAAATGTGTTATTTCAGAAGAGTGCGTCAAACTGGCAGCCCTTTGTATGTCTCAGTATCCATGAAGTAGCTCTCAGGTTCAAAAAGGTTGGTGACCCCTGCACTACACTCTACTGGGAAGATGTTAAGACTAGATTTTGTGTGTTACCTTTGTTATTTATCCACAAGGGTGTTAGTAAAGTCAGGTTGAGGTGAGGACGCCTGGAGTGCAGTCAGCGTCCCAATTTATTCCAAAAAATGTTCGATAGGGTTGAGGTCAGAACTCTATAGCAGGAGATCTTCCATTCGAAAGCATGTGGATCAGGGGTTTCAGAAAGGCAGTGGAGCTGCAAATTAGCTTCAACTATAATTAGAAATACACCTGATCCAACTCATCACGTCATTAAGGCTTATTTGAAAACTGCATAAGAGGCACGGTGGCTTAGTGGTTAGCATGTTCGCCTCACACCGCCAGGGTCCGGGTTCGATTCCCGTCTCGGCCATGTGTGTGTGGAGTTTGCATGTTCTCCCCGTGCCTCAGGGGGTTTTTCTCCGGTTTCCTCCCTGGTCCAAAAAACATGCACGGTAGGTTGATTGGCACCTTGGAAAATTGTCCCTAGTGTATGAATGTGAATGTGTGTGTGTGTGTGTGCCCTGCGATGGGTTGGCATTCCATCCAGGGTGTATCCTGCCTTAATGCCCACAGACGCCTGAGATAGGCACAGACTCCCCGTGACCCGAGAAGATCGGATATAGCGGTAGAAGATGAATGAATGAATGAATGAAAACTGCATGTTATGTTTGTTGGTGAAGGTTTGGAAGAAAACACTGCTGTGGCCCTCCAGGAAAGGAGTTTGACACCCCTGATGTAAAGCGTATCTTCACGTGGCCTGACCGGTGCATTGTCATGCTGGAACTGCATTCATTCAAAGACCTTGTATTCTACTGTGTGCAGTTTGTAGAAGAACCACATACAGTCTGACTGGGAATGTCAGGGTTCATATAGTGTATAGTCATTGTGTCCAATTTAATTGACATCATGACTATAGTATCCACTATATCAGGGTTGTCCAATCTTTTCCACAAAGGGCCAGTGTGGGTGCAGGTTTTCATTCCAACCAAACCGAGTCCACCCTAAAATTCACCTGCTTCAATCTAATGATTTTCATTTTCAATGCCTATCAGGTGTGACCTTTAATTGATTGGATTAAGACTTAAGACTTAAGTAATACTAATAGAGGAGTGTCCAATCATTTCCACGAGGGAGCCAGTGGGGGTGCAGATTTTCAATCCAATCAATTAAGGGTCACACCTGATAGGCATTGAAAATGAAAATCATTAGATTGAAGCAGGTCAATTTTAGGGTGGGCTTGGTTTGGTTGGAATGAAAACCTGCACCCACACTGGCCCTTTTGTGGAAAAGATTGGACAACCCTGCACTATATGGACCGATGTAACTTTTTTTTTTTTGCATGTGTGTGTGTAAATTATGTAATCTAGAGGGTTATTCAAAAAGAATCTTTTTTTTAAGGAGAAGTAATATAAAACTCCACCCCAGTCACAATCAACGTTTATTTCCTGTCTTGCAAGTGCACAGGCAACATCAATGCGATAAGAGAATTCCTCCCAGGCGCGTATCAGAATATCACGGCTCTTAACACGGCTGTTGTTATTCGATGTTTAGGGTCGTCGAGGTTTGCGGGTACCGGTGGAACATAAACGTGATCTATGGCATATCCCAAGAAAATAAAGAAATAAATCACACACGTTGAGGTCTGGGGATCTCGCAGGCCAAGCACAAAGAGCAATCCATCGCCATATTTCATTTTTTTTAAAAATAGCTCAAAACAACACTGAAAACTTGCGTAACTCCTATTTCAAATGACTCACTGCATGAACTGAAGCAATGCATCATGAAATCGCTTATATATATATATATATATATATATATATATATATATATATATATATATATATATGTGTGTGTGTGTGTGTGTGTGTGTGTAAATAAATTATTACATTCTTACTTTTTCAGTACTTTCATTTGTCCACTAGGTGGCACTTTAATTTAACATTCTAAGAAAAAAAATTTTTCAAACCCTCAACAAAAATCTTCTCTTTTTCGAAAATGAAAGTGCAGCAGTTCGGCATCATTCTAATCAAAATCACGTTTCAGCTGAAAATCCTGCCGTATTTTTCAGTAGTGGCTTCTCAAAACTATTTTCTGTATTTTCTGCATATACCCCGGGGTTACACATGCCCCCTCCCCCCTCCCCCTCCCCCCCCTGCCCTACAATTTGAGAACCACTGCATTAGCCTAAATCACTGATTTGACATGATATTGTTCAGATGGAACCCTATTTGTAATCTTTAACATTTTTATAAGTAACTAATTTACATTTTTTTTCTCAGTATACTTTATAAATTACAGTGTGTGTGTGTGTGTGTGTGTATATATATATATAAAGATATACATATATTTATATATACACACACATATATATGTGTATATATGTGTATATATATATATATATATATATAGTGTGTGTGTGTGTGTGTGTGGTGTGATATATATATAATATATATTTATAATTTTTTTTTCCCCCAATTCAATTTTATTTATATAACTCTTTTCACAATGTGCATTGTCTCAAAGCAGCTTTACAAAACGGGATATTCATAGAACATTAAATATGTATTCATTAAATATGATTTATGTGTATTTTTGTCCCTGATTGAGTGAGCCTGGGGCGACTGTGTCAAGGAAAAAAGTCCCTTAGTGGAATGAGGAAGAAACCTTGAGAGGAACCGGACTCAAAAGGGAAACCCGTCCTCATCGGGGTGTTATTAAGTGTGTGTAATGTGTGATTGTGAATAATGTCCTTCTGCAGTTCTGTTACAGTCCGATGGTATGGAATCTAAAGAAGTGCAATTCCAAATTCTGCTTGAGTCGGGAAGAGTCGTTACAAAGTGAAATGACTCTAAAAACCTGTAACCAAGTAGTGTGTGTGTGTGTGTGTGTGTGTGTGTGTGTGTGTGTGTGTGTGTGTGTGTGTGTGTATATATATATATATTATATATATATATGTATATATATATATAATTTCTATGAACAATAGGATTATCACATGAAAGTCATTGCTAATGACAGTTTTCACTGTGTGACGTTTCTGAGGTTGCTTTCCTCACCGAGTGCGAGGCAGGAGGCAGGGCAGGTGAACACAGAGGCACAGACCAACTCATCAGAGACCGCTGCTGATTTCTTTCGCGTTGGAGGGTTTTAACAGACGTGCTCGATTTGCATCTGAATGGGAACAGGCATTCATCTTCTACCGCTTTATCCGATCTTCCCTCGGGTCACGGGGAGTCTGTGCCTATCTCAGGCGTCTATGGGCATTAAGGCAGGATACACTCTGGATGGAATGCCAACCCATCACAGGGCACACACACACACTCGCACACATTCACACATTCATACACTAGGGACGATTTTCCAAGGTGCCAATCAACCTACCGTGCATGTTTTTGGACCGGGAGGAAACCGGAGAACCCGGAAAAAAACCCCCTGAGACACGGGGAGAACATGCAAACTCCACACACACATGGCCGAGACGGGAATCGAACCCGGACCCTGGCGGTGTGAGGCAAACGTGCTTACCACTAAGCCACCGCACCCCCGGGAACAGGCATAATTAGTTTTATTTTTTTTCTTCTCCTACTAGACAAACAAGAACACACTGGGAAAGCCTTAAGCCAAAAAAATAATAATAACTTTTTTATGCGTCTCATTTAAACCATTCAGAGCGTTTTATTGGATAGACTCGAGTGTAGATTTATGCACACCGTATAGGATAACAGCGGCGTGTAGCAGAGTGTTGATCGACACGGCTCCATCAGCTCGCTTATGGCGAAATGACAAGCGTCGAGCGTCCTACTCCCTCTCGCATCGTACTAACATACTGCCACCATGTCTGGGCTGCGGGTGGGAGTGTGACATGTGAGAATAAATAAAGGCAGGCGAGTTTAAACAAACAGAGCTGGGAACAGGCTGGAGTGGAGGAGGAGGAGGAGGAGGAGGCGGAGGAGGCTGGCCCTCTGTAAACACGTCCAACTGCAGCCCAAAAAGCTGCACACCACCTCATGAATAAACACAAGGAAACACGAGCTGAAACAAGTAACAGCTGCATTGCCTTTCGATTTATTCCTATTACTTTCTTTTCCTCGTCGTTTCTCCCTTAAATTTGCCCCTTCACTATGAATGACCCATCTTCTCCTCGAGATGGCGTCTTTTGTAGAGCAGGATACGGTTAGGGATAGAGCAAGCTTTGCAGAATAAGCATTAGTAGAAAAAAAAAAAAAAGAGGGGAGGTGGGATGAGTGGGGGAATCATTTCAACACGAGGAGCCGTTTCCAACAGTTTCGACGTGTTTATTTGAGCATAAGTGGTTCTCTGATGGTACCTCTTCACAAGATTCATGTCGGCGAAAAACACCCAAACCCGCCCCCCCCCTCCCCCCTCAATAGGCAAGGCGGGGTTGGAATCGAAAAAACATGGCCGCTCCGGATGTCATTACCGCGCTTAAGTAAACATCCTATTTGACCAAACAACAGTGGGTTTCAACAGTGCAGATTTCACACACGGCCACAAAGAGTTACTGAGTGACGATGACAAATATAGTTTGGAGGGGAAAGAGGGAGGGGAGGGGTGGCTCAGAAATCAACCTGGTACTTCGGTAAAAAAAAAAACAAACAAACAAATAAACATTTATAGACTCTATATCGCAGTCATTTGCGAACAATTCGGGCTTTTCAAACTTCACCGACTGTTTCGAATAAGGCATGTGTGGCCCAATAGCGAACAGGGGGGAAAAAAACGAAACGAAACAAAAACGTCCGATTCGCTACGATTCAATAAGGTGTCGCGTTGGTGTGAAAACAGAGAACCGTATGTATGCGGACACACAACAGTACCGAGGATTGTGAAGAAGAAGAAGAAGAAGAAGTGAAATTACACACGTGACATAACGGGAAGAAATTGCTGTACCTGACCAGATCGCACATGTACCAAAGTTATTATTTTCTATATGGAATAAAAACAAAATACATTCATTAAAATAAAATAAAAAAAAAGAAGGCATGTGAGCGGTACCTGATACATCAATAAGATTTAACGTGTTTTCTTCTGATTTAAAAGTATGTTAGGACAAATTGTATAATTTTTTGTACATTTGGCACCAGATGGATGACGATGGAGTCGATGAGTAAAGACAAGGACGCTGTGCTGCATGACTGCATGCCTCAGAGAGAAATTAAAAACACACCCGAAGCACATACATAGGCTGATAACACTGTGCCCTTCACACACACACACACACACACACACTTCCCTGAGAACATCCAAAAGACTGCTAAAATGACAGCTAATTGGAGCATGGAAAAAGTTTCACCGTTATGGAAATAAATCAACAAAAGTATGAAAAGAGAAAAATCAGTGCCCTTTTTTGCTTTTGTTTTTTTTTTTTTTGCTTGGAAAAATTTCCATGTAACATTTGAGGAAAACAGAAAAACATGGAACCCTAAACTCCTAATAACCCAGGGGAAAGGGGGGGGGGGGGATTTGGGGGGGGTAATATAAAAAAAAACAAATAATAAAAATCTTCAATGCCATACAGTGATTCTACATTATAGCCCGAAAGGTGTGTAGGGGGTGGGGGGGGGGGACACCACAAAATGATCATATATTAAAGAAAAACAAACAAACAAACAAAAAAAAAGAGGCGAGTTCACATTTTCCACAAGCAGAAAAATACATCTATACAGGCTCTGAAGCGATATGTAGACAATTTAAAAAATGAAATAAAATCAAATCAAATAAAAAAAAAAAGAGAGAAAATCAGATGTGAACATCAAAATGTTCAGCCAAAGATACACATCTACTGACAAAGTGACACGATAAAAGAATATATAACAATCCATTTCTGTGCAATTCACTGTCATCAGCCTAAATACCACTTTCCCTTTTTTTTTTTTTTTTTAATTGTGGTCCTTTTATTTTTTTTTTTTAATATGGACATTTATATATTTTCTTTTTTCCCCTATTCTTCTGGATAGCGCTTATATCAGCGCTTATTTGTATTATTACGCGAAAGCAACACTCCAGTGTGTTTGCGATTTGGTGGGACTGCAGGGTCTCTTTGCTGACGAACCTCGTCACAGCTTGCTTCTGTTCATGATTTTTTTTCCCCCCTCATGCCCAGAATGTCCATCACCCACAAACGATATATTATATATAAAAAAATAAGCTATTGCGCATCCGAAAAAGTGCATCATAGACGTGTTTTTTAAAAAATATCTCTTTTGATTTGTTTTTTCCTCCCCCTTTCTCTCTTTCTTTCTTTCTTTCTTTCACTGAATCCTGAAATCCCAGCTGGGAAAGGTGTGGGAGGGGCGGAGTTAAGACGATAGGGAGCCGGAGGTATTACTGCAGGGATACGCGTGGAGGGGAAAAAGGGGGGAAAGGTGAACAGGGTCGATGAGTCGGAGAAAAAGTGCCATGGTGGTATCGAACGCCACTACGCTATCACCATGGGAACGTCGTCCGCAAAGCCGCCTATCATGGGGTCGTCCTCGTCGTCGTCGCCTTTTGGAAGGGGAAAAAAAATACATAGAACAACACGTTATTGCGAATGAAAGACGAAATTAATTCTGAAAGGAATAGAGAGAATGTGTGAGAGAGAGAGACTAACAGAGAGAGAGTGTGTGAGAGAGAAGAGAGCTATGTGAGAGAGAGAGAGAGGGTGTGAGAGTGAGAGAGAGCTTTGTGTGAGAGAGAACTGTGTTGAGAGATGAGAGAGAGCTGTGTGAGAGAGAGAGCTTTGTGAGAGAGAGCTGTGTGAGAGAGAGAGAGCTATGTGAGAGAGAGAGAGAGCTGTGAGAGAGAGAGAGCTATGTGAGAGAGAGAGCTGTGTGAGAGAGAGAGTGTGAGAGAGAGAGAGCTGAGAGAGAGAGATGTGTGTGAGAAGAGAGAGAGAGAGAGAGCTGTGTGAGAGAGAGCTGTGTGAGAGAGAGAGCTATGTGAGAGAGATGTGAGAGAGAGAGAGAGCTGTGTGAGAGAGAGAGCTGTGTGAGAGAGAGAGAGCTATGTGAGAGAGAGAGAGAGAGAGCTGAGAGCCTGTGTGAGAAGAGAGCTATGTGAGAGAGAGAGAGAGATAGCTGTGTGAGAGAGAGACTGTGTGAGAGAGAGAGCTAGAGAGAGTGTGAGAGAGAGAGCTATGTGAGAGAGAGAGATGTGAGAGAGAGAGCTGTGTGTGAGAGAGAGAGAGCTGTGTGTGAGAGAGATGTGAGAGAGAGCTATGTGAGAGAGAGAGCTGCTGATGAGAGAGAGAGAGAGCTATGGGAGAGAGAGAAAGCCTGTGTGAGAGATCGGTGTGAGAGAGAGCTGTGAGAGAGATGAGAGAGCTGCTGTGAGAGAGAGAGAGCTGAGAGAGTGAGCTATGTGATGAGTGAGAGAGCTATGATGAGAGAGAGAGAGCTGTGTGAGAGAGAGTGTTGTGAGAGAGATGTGTGAGAGAGAGAGAGCTGTGTGAGAGAGAGAGAGAGAGAGCGTGTGAGAGTGTGAGAGAGAGCTCGTGAGAGAGAGAGCTAGTGTGAGAGAGAGAGAGAGAGAGAGAGCTATGTGAGAGAGAGAGCTGTGTGAGAGAGAGAGCTAGATGTGAGAGAGAGAGAGCAGAGTAGAGATGGAGTGTGTGAGAGAGAGAGCTATGTGAGAGAGGAGAGCTGTGTGAGAGAGAGAGAGCTGTGTGTGAGAGAGAGCTGTGTGTGAGAGAGAGCTGTGTGTGAGAGAGAGCTGTGTGTGAGAGAGAGCTGTGTGTGAGAGAGAGCTGTGTGTGAGAGAGAGCTGTGAGAGAGCTGAGAGCGGTGTGAGAGAGAGCTGTGTGTGAGAGAGAGAGCGTGTGTGAGAAGAGAGAGAGAGAGGTGTGTGAGAGAGAGAGCTAGAGAGAGATGTGAGAGAGAGAGAGCTGTGTGAGAGAGAGCTATGTGAGAGAGAGAGATCTGTGAGAGAGAGAGCTTGTGAGAGAGAGGCTATGTGAGAGAGAGAGAGCTGTGTGAGAGCGAGAGAAGTGGTGAGAGAGATCTGTGTGAGGAGAGAGATAGCGTGTGGAGAGAGGAGCTTGTGAGAGACAGAGAGAGCTGTGTGAGAGAATGAGAGAAGAGAGAGTTTGAGAGAGAGAGCTGAGCTGTGAGAGAGAGATGTGAGAGAGAGAGAGCTGTGTGGGAAGAGAGTGAGAGAGAGAGCATGTGTGAGAGAGAGAGCTGTGTGAGAGAGAGAGAGAGCTATGTGAGAGAGAGCTATGTGAGAGAGAGAGAGCTGTGTGAGAGAGAGAGAGCTGAGAAAAGTGTGAGAGAGAGAGCTGTGTGAGAGAGAGAGAGATGTGAGAGAGAGAGCTATGTGAGAGAGAGAGAGAGAGAGAGCTGTGTGAGAGAGCTATGTGAGAGAGAGAGCTGTGTGAGATGTGAGAGAGAGAGAGCTGTGTGAGATGTGAGAGAGAGAGAGAGAGAGAGAGTGTGAGAGGAGAGCTGTGGTGAGAGAGAGAGAGCCTTGTGAGAGAGAGAGAGAGAGCTGTGTGAGAGAGAGAGAGAGAGCTATGTGAGAGAGAGCTGTGTGAGAGAGAGCTGTGTGAGAGAGAGAGAGAGTGTGTGAGAGAGAGAGCTGTGTGAGAGAGAGCTGTGTGTATGTGAGAGAGAGAGCTGTGTGAGAGAGAGCTGTGTGAGAGAGAGAGAGACAGAGAGCTGTGAGAGAAGATGTGAGAGAGAGAGCTGTGTGAGAGAGAGAGCTATGTGAAGAGCGATGAGAGAGAGTGGAGAGCTATGTGAGAGAGAGCTTGAGAGAGAGAGAGAGAGAGATCTGTGTGAGCAGAGAGAGCGTGAGAGAGAGAGAGCTGTGTGAGAGGAGCTGTAGAGAGAGAGCTGAGAGAGAGAGCTGTGTAAGACAGAGTAGAGAGAGAGAGCTATGTGAAGAGTGTGTGAGCGAGAGAGAGATGAGTGAGAGAGAGAGAGCTGTGGTAGGAGAGAGCTGTGTGAGAGAGAGCTAGAGTGTGGAGAGAGAGAAGAGAGAGAGAGCTGTGTGAGAGAGAGCTATGTGAGCAGAAAAGAGAGAGAGAGAGAGCTGTGTGAGAGAGAGAGAGATGTGAGAGAGAGAGAAGGAGAGCGTGTGAAGAGGGAGGGCGTGAGTGGCAGGTGGTAGAGGAGGTTGAGAGAGAGAAGAGTGAGGGGGGGGGGAAGAGAGAGAGGAGCTATTGAAGATAGAGGCTTGTGGGTGGTTTGCGGAGAGAAGAGGAAGCCTATGCTGTGGAAAGAGATAGAGCGTGTGAGAGAGAGAGCTGTGTGAGCGAGAGGAGTGGGGGGAGAGAGTCTGTGTGAAGAGAGTGAGAGAGCTTGTGGAGAAGAGAGAGAGATTTGAATGGAGAGAGCTGTTGAGAGAGA
>JACRUU010000026.1:2706109-2740273 GCA_030449085.1 Kryptopterus vitreolus | reverse complement strand
CTGTGTGAGAGAGAGAGAAGAGAGAGAGACTGTGTGAGAGAGAGCTATGTGAGAGAGAGAGAGAGAGAGAGCTGTGTGAGAGAGAGCTGTGTGAGAGATGGGTGAGAGAGAGCTGTGTGTGAGAGAGAGAGCTATGTGAGAGAGCTGAAAGAGAGAGAGCTGTGTGAGAGAGAGAGCTGTGTGAGAGAGAGAGCTGTGTGAGAGAGAGCTGCAGCGAGAGAGAGAGCTATGTGAGAGAGAGAGATGTGTGAGAGAGAGAGAGAGCTGTGAGAGAGAGAGAGAGCTATGTGAGAGAGAGAGAGCTGTGTGAGAGAGAGAGCTATGTGAGAGAGAGAGAGCTATGTGAGAGAGAGAGAGCAGAGAGATGTGTTTTTGCTTTATTTAAAACATGTGAGGAGAGAGGAGAGAGAGCTATGTGGAGGAGAGAGAGAGCTGTGAGAGAGGAGAGCTGCAGATATGGGAGAGAGAGAGCTATGTGAGAGGAGAGAGAGAGAGGTGAGAGAGAGAAAGAGAGAGAGCTGTGAAGAGAGAGAGCTGTGGGGAGAGAGAGAGAGAGCTATGTGAGAGAGAGCTGAGAGAGAGAGATAGTGGAGAGAGAGAGAGCTGTGGTGAGAGAGCTGTGAGAGAGTGAGAGAGAGAGCTATGTGTGAGAGGAGAGAGAGAGCTATGTGAGAGAGAAATGTGCACGAGAGAGAGAGCTATGTGGGAGAGGAGAGAGAGAGAGCTGTTGAGAGAGAGAGCTGTGTGAGAGAGAGAGAGCTGTGAGTGAGAGAAAAGTGTGAGAGAGAGAGCTGTGTGAGAGAGAGCTATGTGAGAGAGAGAGAGAGAGAGCTGTGTGTGAGAGAGAGCTGTGTGTGAGAGAGAGCTATGTGAGAGAGAGCTGTGAGAGAGAGAGCTATGTGAGAGAGAGAGCTGTGTGAGAGAGAGAGCTGTGAGAGAGAGAGAGAGAGAGAGAGAGCTATGTGTGAGAGAGAGAGAGAGAGAGAGCTGTGTGTGAGAGAGAGAGAGAGAGATGTGTGTGAGAGAGAGAGCTATGTGAGAGAGAGAGAGAGAGAGCTGTGAGAGAGCTATGTGAGAGAGAGAGCTGTGTGAGAGAGAGAGAGCTGTGTGAGAGAGAGAGCTGTGTGAGAGAGAGAGAGCTGTGAGTGAGCTATGTGAGAGAGAGAGCTGTGTGAGAGAGAGAGCTATGTGAGAGAGAGAGAGAGCTATGTGAGAGAGAGAGAGAGAGAGCTGTGTGAGAGAGAGAGCTGTGTGAGAGAGAGAGCTGTGTGAGAGAGAGAGAGAGCTGTGAGTGAGAGAGAGAGAGCTATGTGTGGAGAGAGAGAGCTGTGTGAGAGAGCTGTGTGAGAGCTGTGTGAGAGAGAGAGAGAGCTGTGTGAGAGAGAGCTGTGTGTGAGAGAGAGCTATGTGAGAGAGAGAAGCTGTGAGAGAGAGCTGTGTGAGAGAGAGCTGAGGTGAGAGAGAGAGCTGTGTGAGAGAGAGAGAGGCTGTGTGAGAGAGAGCTGTGAGAGAGAGAGCTGTGTGTGAGAGAGCTGTGTGAGAGAGAGCTGCACGAGAGAGAGAGAGCTATGTGATAGAGAGAGCTGTGTGAGAGAGAGCTGTGGGGAGAGAGAGATAGATGTGAGAGAGAGAGAGCTGTGTGAGAGAGAGCTATGTGAGAGAGAGTGGGAGAGAGATGTACTGGGTTGAGAGAGGTGTAAGAGAGAGAGCTGTTGAGAGAGAGTGTGAGAGAGAGGTGTGAGGAGAGAGAGAGAGAGCTGTGTGTGAGAGAGAGCTGTGTGAGATGAGAGAGCTGTGAGAGAGAGCTGTGAGAGAGAGAGAGCGCTATGAGAGAGAGAGCTGTGTGAGAGAGAGAGAGACTGTGTGTGAGAGAGAGCTGAAAGAGAGAGATGAGGCTGTGTGAGAGAGAGAGAGAGCTGTGTGTGAGAGAGAGCTGTGTGAGAGAGAGAGCTGTGTGAGAGAGAGAGCTATGTGAGAGAGAAAGAGCTGTGTGAGAGAGAGAGCTGTGTGAGAGAGAGAGAGCTGTGTGAGAGAGCTGTGTGAGAGAGAGAGCTATGTGAGAGAGAGAGAGCGCTCTGTGAGAGAGAGCTGTGTGAGAGAGAGCTGTGAGAGAGAGAGCTGTGTGAGAGAGAGCTGAGAGAGAGAGCTACTGTGTGAGAGAGCTGTGAGAGAGAGAGAGCTGAGAGAGAGCTGTGTGAGAGAGAGCTGTGAGCTGAGAGAGCTGCAGAGAGCTGTGTGAGAGAGAGCTGTGTGAGAGAGCTGTGTGAGAGAGAGCTGTGTGTGAGAGAGAGCTGTGTGTGAGAGAGAGCTGTGTGTGAGAGAGAGCTGTGTGAGAGAGAGAGCTATGTGAGAGAGAGCTGTGTGAGAGAGAGCTGTGTGAGAGAGAGCTGTGTGAGAGAGAGAGCTCTGAGAGAGCGAAACTGTGAGAGAGAGAGTGTGTGAGAGAGAGGTGTGAGAGAGAGAGAGAGAGAGCTGTGAGGTGTGTGTGAGAGAGAGAGGATGCTGTGTGAGAGAGAGAGAGTGTAGTGAGAGAGAGAGAGAGCTGTGTGAGAGAGAGAGAGAGAGCTGGTGAGAGAGAGAGAGCTGTGTGAGAGAGAGAGAGGGAGCTGTGTGAGAGAGAGCTGTGAGAGAGAGAGAGCTGTGTGAGAGAGCTGCACAAGAGAGAGAGCTATGTGAGAGAGAGCTGCGTGAGAAAGAGCTACGTGAGAGAGAGCTGCGTGAGAAAGAGCTACGTGAGAGAGAGCTGCGTGAGAAAGAGCTACGTGAGAGAGAGCTGCGTGTCACAGAGCTGCATGAGAGAGAGCTGCGTGAGACAGAGCTGCGTGAGAGAGAGCTGCGTGTGACAGAGCTGAGAGAGAGCTGTGTGAGTGTGAGAGAGCTGTGTGAGAGAGAGCTGCGTGAGAAAGAGCTACGTGAGAGAGAGCTGCGTGTGACAGAGCTGCATGAGAGAGAGCTGCGTGTGACACAGCTGCATGAGAGAGAGCTGCGTGTGACAGAGCTGTGTGAGAGAGAGCTGCGTGAGAGAGCTGAGAGAGAGCTGCGTGATGAGAGAGAGCTGCGTGAGAGAGAGCTGCGTGAGAGAGAGCTGCGTGAGAGAGAGCTGCGTGAGAGAGAGCTGCGTGAGAGAGAGCTGCATGAGAGAGAGCTGCGTGTGACAGAGCTGCGTGTGACAGAGCTGCATGAGAGAGAGCTGCATGTGACAGAGCTGCATGAGAGAGAGCTGCGTGTGACAGAGCTATGTGAGAGAGAGCTGCGTGTGACAGAGCTGCATGAGAGAGAGCTGCGTGTGACAGAGCTGCGTGAGAGAGAGCTATGAGATGAGAGAGAGCTGCGTGTGAGAGAGCTGCATGAGAGAGAGCTTTGTGAGAGAGCTGCATGAGAGAGAGAGAGAGCTGCGTGAGAGAGAGCTGCGTGAGAGAGAGCTGCGTGTGACAGAGCTGCATGAGAGAGAGCTGCGTGTGACAGAGCTGCGTGAGACAGAGCTATGTGAGAGGGATCTACGTGAGAGAGCTGCGTGAGAGAGAGCTGCGTGAGAGAGAGCTGCGTGAGAGAGAGCTGCGTGTGACAGAGCTGCATGAGAGAGCTGCGCGTGCGGCTCTTACCGAGCTCGTCTCCTGATGAGAAGATGGCCGAGCCGAGGCGAGAGTTGTAGTGGCTGTTGGCGAAGGCGGTGAAGCTGTGCTGCAGGCGGCGGTGTCGCACATACAGAGCCACGAGACCACCGCACACACACAGCAGCAGCACGAACAGCACCGGCACCACCACGGCCGCTGTATCACCTGAATGGCCTGAATGGGCAGCTGAGTCACTGGGACATGCAAAACACACACACACACACACACACACACACACGCACACACACACACACACACACAACACACACACACATTTTAAATTCTGTGCTTTATTCATGCACTGCCCTGCAACCACAGTCACATAGAGGATCTCAAGTTTCCTAGTTACATTGCTGGGTTAAACGGATAATTTTACGTGTCACTTAACTGATACGGTGAATGTGAAAAGGCATGAGATACATTTGAATAAGACGAGAGGAAAAGGGGAAACTAATAGAATATACTGTGTATTCAGGCCACGACTAGACATGAGTGGCTTAGGAGCAACTCTGTGAAGAATGTCCTTGAGCGGCCCAGGCAGAGTCTATTGAACATCTTTTTAGAGACCTGAAAGAGGCTGTCCATCCACAGTCCCATCCAACCGGACCCAGCTTTAGAGGATTTGTGAAGAAAGAGAAAAAGACCAGAAAACCCCCGGTCCAGGTGTGCAAAGCTTGTTGTGCTATAACAAAAAGATTCAAGGATGCCAAAGGTGCTTCCACTAAGTCTGAATACATGTGTGTGACGATATATATATATATATATATATATATATATATATATATATATATATATATATATATATATATATATATATATATATATATATATATGAGATAGAGAGAGAGAGAGAGAGAGAAAGAGAGAGATAGATAGATAGTGTCTATCTCAGGCGTCTATGGGCATTAAGGCAGGATACACCCTGGATGGAATTCCAACCCAACGTAGGGCACACACACACATTCATACACTAGGGACAATTTTCCAAGGTGCCAATCAACCTACAGTGCATGTTTTTGGACCGGGGAGAAAAAAACCCTGAGGAGGCACGGGGAGAACATGCAAACTCCACACAAACACACATGGCCGAGACGGGAATCGAACCCGGACCCTGGCGGTGTGAGGAGAACACCACCATGCCACCGCGCCCCTTGAAGAGGGGCTTAGATAATAATCTCAATTCATCCAGTTTATCCTAAAGCCCACATCGCAGTGTTGATCTGTGTGAAAGGGTGTACCTGCGCCTGCACTCCCCAACTCGTCGTAGAGTAACACCGCAGCTTCGCCGCACAGCTGGCCGTTCACCAAGCAGCTAGCCCGCACTGAGAAGGTGTAGTTGTGGCCCGCTTGCAGATTACTGATCCTGAAGAAGGACTCCGTGGTGTTCCCCAGTGAGATGGTGGAGTTACTTACACTGTCGTACACAGACACCTCATAGCCCTGTGGAATCCAGACACAAACTATAAGAACTGCGGGAATGAAAGGGCAGTATTCAGGTATAGAATTAGAAGTGGTGAGGACTTGTACCCGACTCTCGTTGAAACTACGCTCTTTGATGGCCAAACTCTTCCAAAACAGGAATACGTGGTCTTGTTCGGTGAGGATCTTGAGAGCCTCGGGTGCAGGTAATGGAACTGTAGGAGATAATGACGGCTTGCATCACTGTCAGGATATATATATATATATATATATTATATATATATATATATATATATATATATATATATATATATATATAAGCTCATGTAGGCAGTTATATTCTTCTCTTTTCATCAGGTACCCATATATGTATACGTTGTGCATAGACCATTTTTTGATACTCTGTTCTCCTGTATTAGCGTGTTACGTGCAGAAAAAGAGCTTTTATGGGACACACAGTGGTTACCGTGGTTATACTGACCCAGCCTGACGCCAACACGCCAATAACAACTCCTTCGTGTACGTTAACAGCTCGGTCATGTCGACCGCACAATGGGAAACGACTTTTTACGTTTTTTTTTTCCTTGTCAAACGTCATCATTTCCACTCTGTTACCTGGCTGGCTTAGCAAATCAATCAAAAATAATGTGGGGCGGACAAAATACGCTGCCTTGCATCCATATACAAGGTGCACTTTTCTTTTAACCTGGAAAGACATAATGCCGCATGGATTATGTTGCACTGTAGAAACATTAGGGCTGTCGAAGTTAACAAAGCAGAGTGAGCGATAACGGCACTAGTTTTATTAATGCAGTGCGCATTACAGTCTGCTCCTTCACTCTGCGTTGTGCTGGTCGAACGAACGAAATCCGGACCACGGAGAAGAAAACGGAACAAATGAATAAGGAACGTTCCTCGGCCATGCTTACCGCTTGTAATGCGCGGATGGAATGTAAAATAGGCAACAGAACACGCATCCATTCACGCAACATTCACAGTTTACATGGAAAGCAACCGAAACCGAAACATAATTCTTAAAGGGGCCACGTTACCGTATTAATCAATTAAAACAACCACTAACATTGGAATTAACATGAAGTTCATAATAATTCATATTAAAAGAATCATTTCCAGAGTAAAATCATATTAAATAATCAATAATTTTTATTAAAAGGACAGATTTTGAGTTAAATTTATATAATTATAACCTCAGTTACATGAAAAGTATTCATTTATCGTGCGCTGAAAATGTGCGATTAATCGCGAGTTCACTTGTGGCAATCAAATGAAATATTTGAATCTATTGACAGCCGTAAAAAAAAATATATATATAATGGAATCTCCCTGGTGTTGAGCTCTTCCAGATCGAGCGCAAAGAAATGACATTTCAACTCTTTCGGGATCTTTCGGTCCAAACAAACGGTCTTTCGGGGGAGATGTTAAAGTGAGGTCCTGACTGTCTGTGGTCATTAAAAATCCCAGGATGTCTTTCGAAAGAGGCGTGTCCTCGCAATCCTGGCCAAATTCGCCCATTGGCTTCTGACCATCACGGCCTTCTAACCGTCCCCATATCTACTGATTGGCTTCATCATTACTGGTCTCCTCTCCACCAGTAATCAGGTGTGAGGTGGGAATTCTGGCGCACTATGGCTGCCTTTCGCATCATCCAGTTGGATGCTGCACACCAGTGGTGGATGAGGAGATACCCCCTCATAATGTGCTTTGAGTGTCCAGAACAGCTCTATATAAATGTAATGAATTATTATTATTATTATTATTATTATTATTACACAGCGATACCTTATTGTTTGTCTGCCGTTGTCCTGTTTTTTTTTTTTTTGGACGGTCAGATCTTTGCAAATTATAGAGCTGACTGAAATGCACCACCATTTAAAATCCTAGATGGACCAGGCCACATGGACACCTCGTCTCAAGTAGCGCTTTGCTATTCATTCATAGTGTTTCGACAAGATAGATTTGGTCCCTACTTAATATGCACTGTGTCCATTTTACATTCCATGTACGTACGTTCGATGAGGATGGTTCCTCTGGAGGTTTCGTTCTCATATCCTCTTTTACATGCTACTTTTGCCACTTGCTCATTATACATTAACAAACTAACTAGATGACAATAGAAATGACACGCTTATATTCTATTTATTTCTCTAAAGCTAACAATGCTCTTTTAAGAATTATGTACCATTTTTGGTTGCTTTCCATTTTGTAGCTTAGCGGATTCAGGCAAAGGACTTCTGCAGGTCATGAGATCAAATCCCAATCATACCTAGGCACCTACTCGTAGACCCCCTGAGCAAGGCCTTAAACCCCATAGCTGCTCAGATGTATGAACGGGGATAAAAGTATTGTCATGTATTGTCAAGAGTACAGTATTGTCATGTATCAATTTTAACTGTTCTTTTTGGCCTTTCCACTCATTCTCTCCCCACGTACTTCTAATCTTATTGGTCTTTCTCCTTGTTTTGATTTTATTTGACACTTTAAGAAGCCAAACCATTCCGAATCCGAATCCTCCTGAGCCACCGATTCTTTTCCTCTGGGTTTACGTTCTCATTATTTTGACCTCTCTTTTCACTTCCAAAATGACAACAAAATGCTATAAAAACCTAAATTGGGAAAATATTGTGATGAGATCGGCTGTCTAATGAGACCGATTCTTTTTTCTTCATCTTTTTTTCCCCCTCTTCCGAGACTGATTAATTACTGTAAATCGGGTGTCATAATAAGACGGCGCTAACAGTGAGGTGTTATAAAAATACAGTGTGTGTGTGTGTGCGCGCGAGACAACTGGTGTGAAGTTAGATACTAATAGAACCGAAGGCTTGGGTTGACTCTGTTAATAATCTGATGCTGCGGTACGGATGGTTTCCGAAGGCCTGTGTTGTATATGAGAATTACTTTGGAGAATAATAAAGCTGGTGACCTCTAATGCGCATTTAACAGCTTGCGTTTGAACGTAATTGGTATTGAGAGCTACGTCTAGCCGCGGCTATTAAACGATATTCTCCTAAGCACTATATAAGGGTTATAATGGGTTCTAAGGGCTGCCCTGGGTTTTATTAGTCATTGGTATGTTGGGCTCTGTGTTTAAATGAGAACCTGTTGGATTGTCTAGAGTGGGTGAGGTGGGGGCGAGGTGACGCTCGCCTACAAAGCCTAAAATGGATCTGCACCTTCATACCTCCGAAACCTCGTCACCTCTTGTACTGCACCTCGCTGCCTGAGAGCGTCCAGCACTGCTCGCCTGCTTCCAATGTTTCTCAGGGTAAAAGCTAAGACCAGCTCAAGGCTTCTTCTCTGTTCTGGCACCGAGGTGGTGGAACAAACTTCCACTGGAGGTCCGAACAACGGAGTACACTGTCTACCTTCAAACGCCGATTGAAGACCTACCTCTTCCAACAACACCCTATCCTAACATTCCTTTTTATTCTTTTATATCTCACTGTCCAGAAATCCATTAAAAAAGGGCAACTGTCTATCCTTGTGTACTTAAGTTTGTATTTACCCTTCATGAATGAATCTTATCCTTAGAGCGAGACCTAAAGCACTTCTTGTACGTCGCCCTGGATAAGGGCGTCTGCTAAATACTGCAAATGTAAATGTTAAATCATACTTATCACTGCATTCATTTCCTGTAATTGCCTGATGTTCCACCAGGTGGCGCATTAGCCACGATGATACTTTGAGTATTAAAATGAATGCCTTTTAAATGTTTGATATGTATGCATCTGGTGGTAGCCCGGCCTGTCTGCCAAATTTTAAAAGGCAAAGTGGCCCTTGAGCTATGTGCGCATGCTGGGATCTTCTGGGCATTAAAGGGCATGTGGGCATAAGGGCATAAAAGGGCATAAAAGCCACACTGGGTTGGCGTTTTTGAAATCTGACCGCCTAACCCACTTCTCGAGTGTTTGTTGCGTGTCGGACACCTGTGTTAAGCGTGTAGCTGGCCTCCTTGGTCATGTTCCGGAGGCGAACGGCGATGCTGTAGCGTCCGCCAGGTTCCAGTCCTTTAAGGTTGTATTCCACCGTGTTGTTCTGCGTGGAGAATTTATAATCGCGCTCCGTCTTCCGAACCGTGTCCCTCACATGCACGACGTACGTCTGCAAGCACACCAGGGCGCGTTAGAGCACTTTCGGGAAGAAAAAAAAAAGAGAAGGGCACATACTGACCAGAGGAGAGGCGGGCGAGTCGTACGGCGGCTGCCATTTCAGCGTGGCTTGCGTTTTGTCCACTTGGACTTTGTGCAGGTTGCGCGGAGGCAGGCGCTCGTTGGGGATCATCTTCACGACGGCCGATTCCGACGGAGGACCCAGGTACGGCAAGATCACGCGCACCTGCGAAAGCAAACGCCGCTCAACACCATCGCACGCATCGTTTCAGGCGCGTCCAAAGTACACATGGAGGAGAAGGGTGAAGTCTTACTAGGAAGAGGTACTGCTCGTCACTCTCCACGGTGACGGTCATGCTGGTGCCGGTGCTGTTCACTCTGTGCGGGCGGCGGTAAAGATCCAGGAAGGACGTAGCATAGAACACGCCGTACATCTGCACAAACACGCATGTTACGAGAAATTTATTTATTCTGTGACTGAAGTTTGTGGAAATATATAATAATAATAATAATAAAAATAATAATAATAATAATAATAATAATGATAATAATGATAATAATAATAATAGTTAATTACATTTATGCAGTGGTTTGAATTTAATCTTTTAATTTAACACACGACATTAAATCTGATGTCGTGTGTGTGGGTGTGTATGTGTGTGTGTGTCAGTCCAGTTCCTTTGTGTTGAGGAGTCTGAGTGTGTGTGTGTGTGTGTGTCAGTCCAGTTCCTTTGTGTTGAGAAGTCTGATGTGTGTGTGTGGGTGTTTGTGTCAGTCCAGTTTCCTTTGTGTTGAGGAGTCTGATGTGTGTGTGTGTGGGTTGTGTGTGTGTGTGTGTGTGTGTCAATCCAGTTCCTTTGTATTGAGGAGTCTGATGTGTGTGTGTGGGTGTGTGGGTGTGTGGGTGTGTCAGTCCAGTTCCTTTGTGTTGTGGAGTCTGATGTGTGTGTGTGGGTGTGTGTGTCAGTCCAGTTCCTTTGTGTTGAGGAGTCTGATGTCATGTGTGTGTGTGTGTCAGTCCAGTTCCTTTGTGTTGAGGAAGTCTGATGTGTGTGTGTGTGGGTGTGTGTGTGTGTCAGTCCAGTTCCTTTGTGTTGAGGAAGTCTGATGTGTGTGTGTGTGTCAGTCCAGTTCCTTTGTGTTGAGAAGTCTGTGTGTGGGTGTGGTGTGTGTGTCAGTCCAGTTCCGTTGTGTGAGGAGTCTTGATGTGTGTGTGTGTGTGTGTGTCAGTCCAGTTCCTTTGTGTTGAGGAGTCTGATGTCGTGTGTGTGTGTGCGTTAGTCCAGTTCCTTTGTGTTGAGGTGTCTGATGTCATGTGTGTGTGTGTGTCAGTCCAGTTCCTTTGTGTTGAGAAGTCTGATGTGTGTGTGTGGGTGTTTGTGTCAGTCCAGTTCCTTTGTGTTGAGAAGTCTGATGTGTGTGTGTGGGTGTTTGTGTCAGTCCAGTTCCTTTGTGTTGAGGAGTCTGATGTGTGTGTGTGTGTGTGTGTGTGTCAGTCCAGTTCCTTTGTGTTGAGGAGTCTGATGTTGTGTGTGTGTCATGTGTGTTTGAGTGTGTGTGTCAGTCCAGTTCCTTTGTGTTGAGAAGTCTGATGTGTGTGTGTGTGTGTGTCAGTCCAGTTCCTTTGTGTTGAGGACTCTGATGTTGTGTGTGTGTGTGTGTGTGTGTGTCAGTCCAGTTCCTTTGTGTTGAGGAGTCTGATGTCGTGTGTGTGTGTGTGTGTCAGTCCAGTTCCTTTGTGTTGAGGAGTCTGATGTGTGTGTGTGTGTGTGTGTGTGTGTCAGTCCAGTTCCTTTGTGTTGAGGAGTCTGATGTCATGTGTGTGTGTGTGTGTGTGTGTGTGTCAGTCCAGTTCCTTTGTGTTGAGGAGTGTGTATGTGTCTGTGTGTCCATGTGTGTGTGGGTGTGTGTGTCAGTCCAGTTCCTTGTGTTGAGGAGTCTGATGTGTGTGTGTGTGTTCGTGTGTGTGTGTGTGTGTTGTGTGTGTGTTGTGTGTCAGTCCAGTTCCTTTGTGTTGAGGAGTCTGATGTTGTGTGTGTGTGTGTGTGTGTGTGTGTCAGTCCAGTTCCTTTGTGTTGAGGAGTCTGATGTGTGTGTGTGTGTGTGTGTGTGTGTGTGAAGTCCAGTTCCTTTGTGTGTTGAGGAGTGTTGTGTGTGTGTGTGTGTGTGTGTGTGTCAGTCCAGTTCCTTTGTGTTGAGGAGTCTGATGTGTGTGTGTGTGGTGTGTGTGTTCTGGCTTTGTGTGTGGGTGTGTGTGTCAATCCAGTCCAGTTGAGGGGAGTCTGATGTAGTGTGTGTTGTGTGTGTGTGTGTGTAGTCCAGTTCCTTTGTGTTGAGGAGTCTGATGTCGTGTGTGTGTGTGTGTGTTAGTGTTGAGGTGTGTGTGTGTGTGTGTGTCAGTCCAGTTCCTTTGTGTTGAGGACTCTGATGTGTGGTGTTGTGTGAGTGTGTGTGTCAGTCCAGTTCCTTGTGTTGAGGAGTCTGATGTCGTGTGTGCGTGTGTGTGTGTGTGTGTGTGTGTGTGTGTCAGTCCAGTTCCTTTGTGTGAGAAGTCTGATGTCATGTGTGTGTGTGTGTGTGTGTGTGTGTACAGTCTGGATATCACTGCAGTATTTGTGCAAAAAAGTTGCTTTGAGGCATTTTCCATACAAATAAAAATAAACACATTATTTCCATGAGTTTAATTTACAGTGTAAAATGCCATGAATGTAAATGTGAGCTCAACAGCGTCTCACGTGAATATGTTTAGGCGCCCAAACTCAAGTGTGGGACCAAAAAAATAAATAAATAAATAAATAAATCAATCAATACTGCCACATTCAAATATATCTTGTATTCATTTGGGGAAGATCCACAAATGGCAGGGAAACTCGTGTCCCAATACTTTTGGCCATGAAATATATAAAGGGGGGGGGGGCATATTTATAAGAAATTTTTTTTTGGACCTTTGCCAGGTTCTCCCAGTCTACACATATTCCACCTCGCTGGGTTTTCTTTTCGGTTGTCGTGGTAACAGGGTTAAAATACAGTAGGTTTCTCTCAATAAATAAATAAATAAATAAATACATACATAAATAAATAAAGACATGAAAGAGATGTGCTCGCCCTATGAAGCAAGGTCCTTTCAAAATTCGTTCAAAGCCCAAAGCCAAGACATCGCTGCAACTTTTGGTACAGTACAATAACCGAGGTCGATTATTCTAATTACACATCGTCATCACGTGACCCACAGCAAGTGACTTTGAATGTACTATTTCCACGCCACACGTATACACCTGTATACAGCGTGTAAACAGCGCGGTTTCTAAAGCCTCGACGCCCCGTCCTTTCTATTTTATTAAGTATGCAGGAGTCTGCCTGCCGAGATACGCTTCTACGGAGACGTGAACTCTGGACAACCCCTTCGGCTTTTTTTTTGGCTCGATTTTTCTCTCGATGCCGAGCTTCGGTGTGATGAAAAACACGTAAAAGAGAACGTTTCGAAACCCGAGGATTATCCGAAAAGCTGCATTATGAGAAATCACCTCGGCACAGAATTATTTTCTTCTCCCGTATATATACCGGCCTCGGAATACAATCTCTATAAGCACCATGTGACGGAGTGGATTTGCGTTGCTTATTTTCTCATTATTTTGTTCGGGAATTTATGTGGGCATGTAAAATGTCCCCACGAGGATCGGAACATCTGTCTAATTGCTTTTTGCGGTTGATGTTAATGAGAGGGGGCACGGTGGCTTTGTGGTTAGCACGTTCGCCTCACACCGCCAGGATCCGGGTTCGATTCCCGTCTCGGCCATGTGTGTGTGGAGTTTGCATGTTCTCCCCGTGCCTCAGGGGTTTTTTCTCCGTGTTCTCCGGTTTCCTCCCGGGTCCAAAAACATGCACGGTAGGTTGATTGGCACCTTGGAAAATTGTCCCTAGTGTATGAATGTGTGTGTGTGTGTGTGTGAGTGTTTGTGTGTGCCCTGCGATGGGTTGGCATTCCATCCAGGGTGTATCCTGCCTTAATGCCCATAGACGCCTGAGATAGGCACAGACTCCCCGTGACCCGAGGGAAGATCGGATAAAGCGTAAAGTAGATTAGAACGATGAGGGGTATGAAGATGAATGAATGAATGAATGAATGAATGTTAATGAGCTTAAGGTTGGAGTTAAGGGTAGAATAGAGTCCATACTTAAGTCAATGCATAAGGATAAGAAGAGCCTGCGTGTACCTGTGCCTGGGGTCCGGTCCAGCTGCAGTCCACAGCGGTTTGATTGAGAGCCCGGGCTTTGAGCAGTAGCTGTGCAGGCTGTGTTCCCACTGTCTCGATGCGAGTCAGGGCAGTTGGACTGTCTCCATCGGCGGTGTGCGCCCACACTGCCACCTCGTACACCGTTCCTGCTGTCAGATTAGTAGCTGTTCGACACAGAGGAACGCATTAATATATACGCGATATTAACAGAATTGTGTCATTCATCCAAAACGAACATATATATATAAAAACAAGAATGACAAAAGCGCAGAAATGATGCTAAAACAAGCGTAAAAAGCATGCGTGTTTATTTATGAACTTCCGTCAATGAAACAACACAATAGAGGGCAATTCCGTCCCACTCACGCAAAAATATGTTATTTTGTATTTTGTCCCGCTCCCTGACGCAATATTTAAGTTTTGTCCCACTCTCGCCAGGCAGGCAATATATATATATATATATATATATATATATATATACACACACACAAAAAAAAATAATAATACTATTCTCCCACAACCCACACACATGAATATTTCCTCCCCCGCACCCGCGATCACCATTACATCTTGTGTAACGGAAATTTGTGTCTTAACATTGGAGTGTGTAACGCCACGTGCACTACAACCGGTGGCCGTAGACAACCGCGGTGGCAACCGAACACCGCGGTGATGCGCTTCTCGCGGTCACCGTCGCATTCCTAGGTTAGGATTATGGACAAATAAACACAAATCCACACAAACACACTCCAAAATCTAGTGTAACATCTGCGAAGGGTATTAAAACAACACATACAGACTTAACTGTGGCAACACATTAAAAGCATTTCGAAAAGGAAGTCATTAATAATAATTAGTGTGGCTTAATTAAGGCTCTTTTTGGAACTTTTACACACAACTGTATTCAGGAGTCACTTAAATCCACAGGAGGGGGGTCATTTATACGCCATACAATAAGCCAAATGGAGTCACGCTTTGTATTAAGGCAAAAATGGTACCTGTAAGTGTATCTGAGATGGTGTAGTTCCTGTTCTCTTTCACATGCTTGTCGAAAACCCAAGACAGCACCACTACATAGTGTTCAGCCTTTAACACAGAAGAGGCCAACAAAGGTCAAACAAGAAGCATACAAAATAATCAAATATTACAATTAATAAGCTAAACAGGCGATTCCCACATTTCTGTCTGCTCACCTTGTAGTCAGAGCTGATGGATAATTTCACCGTGTCTTCCGTGATGCTCATAATCTTTGTAAACGGCGGAGACAAAGCTGAAATACAATAAAAAGAGAAAGGGGGGGGGGGTGTCACACTGCATGCAGTTTTGAACATGTCCGCTGGTTTTAAATCATGTCAAATGACAAATCTGGAAACAAAATAAGAGCGGTATTTTCCACTCTGATGATTATTACAGGCCTCGAGAGAAGAACAGGAGCAGATTACCTTTCTGAGGGATGATGGATTTGATCTCTGTCCAGTTGCCCACCCCTCTGCTGGTGACTGCAGCAACCTGACAGACAGAAAAAAAGAGGTGGGGGGGGGGGGAAGGAATGATAGAGAGATAGAGAGAAAGATAGCTCTAGCTGATGTAGATTTTTACCATGGCAATGTATTAATGGTGTGTTTGTGGTACTAGGTGGTCATTTCAAAACGGAAATAAATGATCCTTCCTGCCTCAACGCAATGGACGTGTAAAATGGAGCTGATATATCTGATGTAAAGCTGATATAAATCTATTTTTAAGATACAGGCCTAAATGTCCATTGTACTGTTTTACTATAGAGAACTTCAAATGGTCTGCTAATGTCTAGGATTGAACACTCACTGTTATAAGAGTAGTTCTAATGCGACTGTGAAATATTAACAGCAACAGTTCAAATGTGAGACATATAGTCAGTGTTATAGGGTAAAGAAAGTCCTGTGACACGTGCATCTCTAAAAAAAACAGAGACTGCATCGCGGTGTACAGCCAATAACGCGATACATTAAAGATGCATACCAAGCAGACTGTGATTCACCGCTATTATAATACGGTGCAATTCCAATTTAATGCGGCATAATGAGATTTAATGCACAGAATGAAATATGATGCTTTGCAAATCACTATGGTACCGATTTGCTTTTATTTCTTTGGCTCGGACAGACAGCAAATCATCAGTTTACTTAAGTGCCTTCTGACTTCTAATGTGTGGCCCTTTGACAAAGACGCCTTTGTCGTGCAAATAAAAGGTAAAAAAAAAATATAATAAAACCAGACGTTCTTTTCAAGTTCCATCTTAAAAAATCTATACTGCGACATATACTGTGTGTGTGTGTGTGTATATGGATATATAGATATATATGATATATATATATATATATATATATATATATATATATATATATATATATATATATATATATATCTATATACTTAGGGCTGTCAAAGTCAGTGCATTAATAACATGTTAATGCAAATTCACTTAAATCAAATACTTAACAAGAAAGGAATTTTAAAATAATAAAATCATTCATTCATTCATCTTCTACCGCTTTATCCGATCTTCCCTCGGGTCACGGGGAGTCTGTGTCTATCTCAGGTGTCTATGGGCATTAAGGCAGGATACACCCTGGATGGAATGCCAACCCATCGCAGGACACACACACTAATAATCACACACACACATTCACACTCTAGGGACAATTTTCCAAGGTGCCAATCAACCTACCGTGCATGTTTTTGGACCGGGAGGAAACCGGAGAACCCGGAGAAAAACCCCCTGAGGCACGGGGAGAACATGCAAACTCCACACACACATGGCCGAGACGGGAATCGAATCCGGACCCTGGCGGTGTGAGGCGAACGTTCTAACCACTAAACCACCGTGCCCATAATAAACTCCAGAGTGAAATAAAAATCGAATAATATTTTGAGTTAACTTTAAGCACGAACACACACACACACACACGCACACACACACGCGTGATTTTACAAAACATCTTCGACAATAAATTGATTCGTACCCTGAACCTGTAGAGGGCGCTGGGCTGCAGGCTCTTAACCTCTGTACTTGTGCTAGTACTGGTTTGGGAAAACCACTCTGAGCTGCCCTTCTCACTGTATTCAACCTGGTGATGACAAACACACACACACACACACCATATGAGGAATGATCCAGCATTAACTGTATAAATTAGTTTTTCACTTTGTCAATTGAGAGAAATGATATAAAATATTCAGCTCTTAATGGCCTTAACAACAAATAAGTGGTCTAAAAATGAAAGCAAGAATGACTCAAATGAATTCCGCAGAGCTGCTTTGCCACGATTTGCTCAAGTGAAACACTAAAAATCGGGAAATTCCATTCTTCTTCAACACAATGGTCAAATTCTCTGACTAAAACACTCGATGTAAAATACAGCCGACAAATAAAAGCATCAATGTGTAGAACATGAATGGAATCAGGACTAATAAAGCAGGAAGAGATCTCATTACAGTCTGTTTCATTCCTGCTCTTTTCCAGACCATTGGCGGCTGGTACAACGATTGAATTAAATAAATAATAATTCCTTAGTGAAAGGTATTTGATAATAAAGTCTGAAAACTATATCTTTAATTTTTCACACTCGCAGAAAATGCTTCCAACTCAAGCTTTTGCAAGATGGCTAATGGGTGTCCGGAATTAACCTATTTTCTCCAATAGTGGATTTTACCAGTAAAGATAGTTTGGTTGGATCGTACTTGCAGATCAACCAATAGATGGTTACCGAATATATAAAAAAAAATTATAACATTATTATATATTTTTTAATAGTTAAAAACATTTTATTAAAAATAAAAACCAAACCATTCGATATTAATTCTATTCATAAATATAATTAAATAAAGAATACATTATAATTAATAAATAAACTTATCGCTCTCCATGCAGTGTGCGGTCTAACATGTGCAACCAAACACCATGTAGTATCAGCGATTCGCCTGTAGAGGCCGCTCTTGTAATGTCAGCAGACCTTAGCAGCTCCAGCAACAGGATAAATCGGTATGCGGTGGATTTTTAGCCAATAGTTCCAGCAATCAGCTCTCTCAGATTATCAAATAAATTATAAATTAATTTAGTTTTGATGGAGAAATAAGAATAAAATACGACGGGGGGGGGTTTAATTAAAAAATTAGAATGATCCAAAAATATACAGATTTTTGCATAAACTAAATAGACACAACTAACAAAACACAGTGAATAAATGATTGTAAATCAGTTTTTGTGAATTTTCTTCGAACACTGAAACATCGGAATACAAGAACAGCGAACCTGATCGCATTTTCTCCGCGTAAAAAAAAAAACAAAAGAGGAAAGGAACTCACGATGTATTCTCTGACGAAACCATGAGCATTAGCTGGAGGACTCCAGGAGCACAGCACCGTGCCGTCTTCTGCATTATCCGAGCTTAGCTGCAAAGCCTGAGGAGGATCAGGTACTGAAACACACACACACACACACACACACAAATCATAATTCATACTGCATCCATGCATGTGCGATGATGATGATGTGTGTTTGCAAGATCCACTCACAGCCCTCGGGCGTCCTCAGCGTGAGCATCTCGTTGGTCTTATGCTGCTTGCTGAGGCACTGTGTCACCACTTTCACCTGGTAGGTGGTGTCGGGCCTCAGCACGCTTAGCGTATAGCTGCTCTTGCTGCTGTGGGTGTCCATGATGGTCCACTGCTGAGTCCCTACAAGCCTAAGAAGGAAAAATATATAATAATAATAACTGTACGGGGGGCACGGTGGCGTAGTGGTTAGCACGTTCGCCTCACACCGCCAGGATCCGGGTTCGATTCCCATCTCGGCCATGTGTGTGTGTGGAGTTTGTGCATGTTCTCCCTGTGCCTCAGGGGGTTTTTCTCCGGGTTCTCCGGTTTCCTCCCGGTCCAAAAACATGCACGGTAGGTTGATTGGCACCTTGGAAAATTGTCCCTAGTGTATGAATGTGTGTGTGAACTGTGTGAATGTGTGTGTGTGTGTGTGTGTGTGTGTGTCCTGCGATGGGTTGGCATTCCATCCAGGGTGTATCCTGCCTTAATGCCCATAGACGCCTGAGATAGGCACAGGCTCCCCGTGACAGCTGATGAATGAATAACTGTACGGTATATATATATATATATATATATATATATATATATACACACTCATTCATTCATCTTCTACCGCTATATCCGATCTTCCCTCGGGTCACGGGGAGGAGAGCCTGTGCCTATCTCAGGCGTCTATATGGGCATTAAGGCAGGATACAGGATACACTCTGGATGGGGAATGCCAACCCAACAATCTCAGAGCACACACACATACAATCACACACACACAACACACACACACACACACACACCACACACACACACACACACATTCATACAGTAGGGACAATTTTCCAAGGTGCCAATCAACCTACCGTGCATGTTTTTCGACCAGGAGGAAACCGGAGAGAACCGAAAAGAGGAAAACCCAAACCCTGAGGCACGGCACGGAGAGAACATGCAAAACTCCACACACACATGGCCGAGATGGGAGCTGCTAAGCCCCCATGCGCCCCATATATGAATATATGAATATAATGAATTAACTAATAGATTTAAATAGATTTTGTAAACGAGGGCTGAAAAAACTATTAATAAAAATTAATGTATGTAATCCGTATGCAAGTGTCCTGTACGGAATCTGTCTAGTTGCAGAATGACGAAGCAAAATGAAATGCAGCTGCGATGCACTTTATAGCCAGGAGATGGCAGCAAACTCAAATATCCATCCGTTTTAACGTCTTCGAACGGGAAAATTCATTTTGGAGGCTTTATGAATGGAATCCGCTGGATATTAGCGTCGCTATTTACGTTGTTGATGATATTGTTCCGAATTTTTGGAGTATTTATTCATGCACTAAACTATATTTTGAGGGCCACTGAATTAATTCCTGTCCATCGAAAGAATGGTTCATATATAAACAGGATATTTTCCGAACCATAACAATAGCTCTTAAATGTGCATTTGATATCCTGCTGTTCGTTTTTTTCCCCATAATGCTAACTGGGCGAGTGTAAAAAAAAAATCCCTGTGTTTTTTTTTACCCTTACATGGTGCATTGTGGGATTATACACACCTGTAGTAGATGAGGAAGGAGCAAGAGGAGGGCGGCATGTTTTTGGGCCGTGACCATGTGAGCGTGACCGTGCCGGAGAAGTCTGCGTGCCACTGGAGGTTCTGGACTTTATACACCAGCTGGTCGGCTGATGATCAGAAAGAAAATCATGGATTTATAATAGCAGGAAGTACAGCAAGATCATCCGTGTCAAGATTTATTTATTTATTTTTTGAAACCTAAGTGTGCCTCACCGGTACAGTTATCTTCATCACTGTGGTCTGAGCAGTCCAAGAAGCCGTCACACCTTTCACTCTCCAACACGCAGGCCTCGCGGTCAGCGCACAAACTCCCGTTCACACACACCACAGGCTCTCGTGTGGCTACGCAGAGTGGAAACACGATTCATTTTTAGATTAAAAATGTAGGTGCCTTTCAGAGATCAATGTTTCAACATTAATTACATTTATGCTCTTATACAGAGAGACCTACAACTGAGCAATTGAGGGTTAAGGGCCTTACTAAAGGGCCCACTAGTGGCAGATTGGTGGAATTTGAACCATCCCGTCCTGAGGTCAACGCATTAACCACTGATCGACCACCGCCCAGAACCCCCCCTTCCCCCCCACACCGGACTCCTAGTTGAGTACAATTACTTGTTCATTTCGTAAATCAACTGTTTGCGTCAAAATATTTTATACTGGTTTTCACCTGAAAGAAAACATCTCGGCACCAGTTCGTCAATGAAGTCAAAATGTTTCATTCAGCTCTCGTAATTTGTCAAGCTTATGAAGGAAATGAATGAATGAATGGGCACGTTTTACAATTACAATCCAAAGTGGTGAATTAGGTTATGGGGTGAACGAGTGTGTGAACCTGTAGTGAACTAGTGAACCATCTCGTTTGGAGGAAAAAGAAAAGAAAAAAGAAGGAAAAAAAGAAAAGAAAAACTAACGCAAGTAAGGGGGGGAAAAAAAAAGAAATGAAATCAAAAAGGGAAGAAAGTGTCAGTGATGTAACACTGAGGAAACAGTAATGGCCATGTACGAGCTGTTAATCCCCTACTTACATTTCAAAAGGAAATGAAAGACTTCAAATCTTGAGTTAGATGGATGGACGGATGGATGGATGGATGGATGGATGGATAGTTACGGAGATAGTTTTATAGCATCTTTTCCGGCAAAACTATAAGCTTTGCAGTAATACATTTCCCGCACAGCAGGCCATCATGTCCCTCAGCTCTGAGATTTAGAAATCTTGTCTTACAGAGATACACGAGTAAATGTGGAACCGCATGGGTGCGGGTTTTATTTAAAAAAATAAAATAAAAAGATCCAGTATCAGCGGATTTCATCATGGATTTGTAGTTAATGTTACCGGCGAAAGAAATGGAAATCACTGGAAACTGCTAGTGGGTGTAAAAGTGCCACAGGTGTCCTTATTATTTCTGTAAAGCAACGGGTTCCAATGAATCATTTATTTTAGATTTATTTAGTATTATTTTATAAAGAATTTTTCATTTAATATTTATTTCCTAACAATCAGGATGTATGTGTGTGTGTGTGTGTGTGTGTGTGTGTGTGTGTGTTTGTGAAAAACAATTCCCTCTTTTCACTGTGATGTGAAGAGGAAAAGAATCAAATTCAAGCTGATGAGATGAACTGTGATGTACAGCGACCAATCCAGCGCTTATTATTTACCAATCAACAACAATGACAGTCAGACACCATATTCTAACATTTTGGGTTTTTTTTTTTTTTTACAATACTTTTTGCATTGGATTGTGTTGTGCAACCGAGAAAACACTTCTTCCACTTGCTGATGTGTTTTTTCTTTTCTTTTTTTTCCCACACACAAATTTTAATCCCATTTTTATATTACACGAAGATAATCCGAATAAGTACAAAATGCACTTTATAAATGAGGATTTTACGTAATAATGAAAAAATAAATAAAAATTCCAAACCTGCCTGGCACCAGCACGTGCGCTACTGAACGGCACAAAAATAAATAAATAAATGGGATTTTTTTTTTTGGGGGGGGGGGGTGGGGGCGTTCTAAAATCCAATTAATATGATGTGGCTTGACCGTAAACATGTCATTTGTGCTTGAATTAAAACAACTTCTACAAAGCAAAGTAGGCAATTTTAACTCTTTTCATAAATCTTTTAATATTAAATTCTTGTTCATTTCAATGATACCTTTTTAGTGGTTGTTTGTAAAAAAAAAAAAAATTAAATATGGTACGTGGCTCCTTTAAGAATTCTGTTCCGGTTGCTTTCCACATTAACTGGTGATACGGAAGCACACTGCATTCCCAACAGAAAAACGTGCTTTGTGAATTTGTGAATAAAATGCTCTTCCGTAAGTTTACGGACAGTAATATACACTAATATAGTGAGGAGATCAAACCTTTTGTGAATGCGCAGATAGTAGACGTAATTCAGGGAAATTTAGGAAGCGTGAGTGGATGCACTGAACTTCACTCATTCACCCACACAGTGCAGAGTGAAGGAGCAGATCACTCACATAGCAATGCACGCCACGTTAATCGCGTGTGAATAAAATTAGCACCGTTAAAGTGCATTTGCATTAAATAGTTATTAAAGCGTTAACTATGACAACTCTAATTTATATGCAATAAACTAAATTCAAGGCAAAAACACACAAGAATTACAACAAAAAACTCTGAGACTTTTCTCTAACAGAGGAAATTATTACAAATATTATTACAAAGCAAAGTGGGCCTCCACAATGACGCAAAAGACTCTCCCAAGGGCCGCACGACCAGCTGTTTGGGGCGCAAATACTTTGTCACATAGGGCTAGGCGGTCAAAGAAAGTCATAATGATGCGTAACATCATGTCGCGCCCAAACAAATCGGGAGCTGCTTCACCGTTAACGACGTATATCATGATGAAAAGAAAGACATAAGAAAATAACGAGGGGGGGGGGAAATAAACATAAACATGTTGTTACTATGGAAACGATGCTGTGGGTGTGAAGGAGGACACTTACGGCAGCCGGATTCGTCCGAGTTGTCCTGACAGTTGGGATGGCCGTCGCAGCGCTGCCATTCCGGGATGCACGAGGGCGGCTTACTGCACAAGAACTGCCCTCTGGTGCAACGCCCAGACGGGTCAGGGGCAGGAGTGGGCATGGGCATCTGAGTCACCGTGCTGTTATAGGCTAACACACACACACACTGAATAAGACATACAGAAAACAAAAAAACGCCATATAAGAGTATGTCGGGAGTCACGGTTCTACCTGTAGGGCAGCCCACTTCATCACTTCCATCGGGGCAATCAGCGTAGCCGTCACACACCCAGTTATTCACTATACAAGCTCCAGAGCCGCAGTGGAAGCGATTGGGGGCGCACGTAACAAGGCCCGGGGCAGGTGTATGCGGATACAGTCCATCTAGCACATCGCATATGCACATTAGAATCACAAATGATAGTCGTCGAAGCGAAAAACAGGAAGAGGAAGACGGACGTACCTGTGCACTGCACCTCGTCCGACCAGTCCCCGCAGTCGTTCTCACCATCGCACTTCCACCACGTGGGCACGCAGCGGCCGTTCTTACACTCGTACTGGAAGTAGCGCGTGCACCCTGGTTCCTCGGTGGGAGAACCCGCTGAGAGAACGAAAAGAGAAAACCCGGTGGTGCCAAATAAACACAAGCGTTGCCGATGAACGAGTGCCAATAGTTGGTCGGAAGCAAAAAGATCCGCACCGATAGGTTTTCCGGGTTGCGGCCTTTGCGGGAGCAAACGACAGGGACGATTAAATGATTAGAGCGGCCTCTAGTGGCAAATCACTAACACCACGTGCTGTTTGCATTCAAATGCGTCCTGCACATGTTATTATATTGATTATTTATCATTGGCTTGTATGCAATTGATTTATTAATTATGTAATTCGATTTAGAATATATAGATCATATATAGATCAAATATACCCACAGATTATATATTTTTCTATGAAGATATCTCTTTTTTTTCTTTTTTATTTATTTCTTTTTAAATTTTTATTCTACTTATCTCCCTATTTACATTATGATTACATGCTTATGACTTTTTAAACTTTTATATATATATATATATATATATATATATATATATATATATATATATATACACACACACATATATACATACACACATATATATGTGTAATAAATATAAGTGTGTGTATATATATATATATATATATATATATATATATATATATATATATGTATATTATGATACATTTGCATTTCGACATAACATAGCAATTAAATGCACTGAACGAGTTTTCCCGAATATTCTTGTGTGTAATTTTAGCAATAAAAATGTTTTTAAAGGGGAAACAAATGACTTGCACATTTTAAAAGCCCTGTCTTTGTTTTCTCTTTTACATTTATCGATGCTTTACTAAAGAAAAAGTACCTTCTAATATGATTATAATTGTTCGAATATTTGATCATTAAAATAATTGGTAGTTTTTAGCCTTTTAGTACATTTGATAAAGTTCAGCACTATTTTACACATTGTGTTTACGTTTGTTTACTCGGTTGATTAATGGGTTATCGGTAAATTTGGTCGGCTTACCGCAATTCGCCTCGTCCGAGTAATCGCCGCAATCGTCCATGCCGTCGCATTTCCAGTCCAGACTCACGCACATGCCGTTGGTGCACTGGAAATTATACGCGTCGCATTTCTTCTCGAATTCCGGATGGGTAGCTGGCAGAGGTAAGTATACACAAAGCTGTAAACAATCCTTCCTGTTTTGTTCAATAATAAAAAGAAAAAAGAAAAAAAAAAAAAAAAAAAAAAAAAGCAAAAGCAAACTGACGGACTCACAGCACCCGGCGTACGCGGCGTCCTCGTCCGAGCCGTCGGAGCAATGCTTCGTTCCATCACACACCAGCGACTGGAAGAGACACTGAGCTCGGTTCTGACACACAAACTCCATGTAGCGTGTGCACAAAGGATCTGCCACAACACACACACACACACACACACACACACACACACACACACACACACACACACAGGGTTTGAGATTTACACCCGGCGGGACGCTAATTGAAACCCCCATCGCTCCTGCTGGCACTTAAATACTAACCACAGTGCTGCTCGTCGGCGCCCCCTGGGCATTCCTCCACGCCGTTACAGTGCGAGCTGGCAGGCAAGCACGTGCCATTGGAACACAGGAAACCATTACAGCGATCTCCCTCTGGGGGTGTTGAACAATAAAATAACACTTTATGTGAGTTCTAGTTCTATATGACTCAGCATTTTTTTCTCAATTGAGGGGAAATGTGTCGTGTGGAACAAATCTATCAAGGAAAACCACTTTATTTTTCTGATATTTTGTCTTTTATGTCCACTTTTATGCCATTCTCACATAACCTTTATTTTATCCTTCTGTTTTTTTTTTGGGGGGGGGTTAAAAATGATTAGGATTTCTTTCACGGTGCGGATATTATTTTTCCGTGTCTGTCATTTGATTAAGCAGCTCATTTGGCGTGACGCCTCATTGATTAAGGGTGTCTTTAATTAGCCCTTTTCACAGACCTTTAATTAGACCTTTGAGGAATCCAAAAGCCAGTTTGGGAGAGGGGGCGGGCGGGGGGTGAGGGGGGGGGGGGCATAAATATAGGCTAATCAAAGCACCACTTTTTCTTTTCCAGGCTGGAATAACAATGCAGTCGCTTTTGCGGTCATCACTGTCATTGTGTGAAGTTGGTGGAAAATTAATTGGAACCGCAAGGTCTGCCTGCCCTTGTCTTTCAATGTGTGGTGCGGGAAAAAAAAAAAGAAAAAAAAACATTGCTCATTGCTGTCTGGTTCAATATCATACTGTATGTTCTGTAGTGCACTACGAAGGGCGCTCAAAGCATTTGTTTAAGCCTGGGGTCGGGAACCTTTTATCACCCAAAAGAGCCATTTCTGATTTTTTTGGGTATATATATATATATATGATATATAAAAATTATTATATTACACTACATGTAAAATCTATTTTGATTGTTATTTTTTAATGATTGTAAAATGTTTGCGTATTTTTAATTCATTTTTTCCTGAAAAAAGAATGTATTAACCAGAATTTTTTAAATTCTAAAGATTTTGTTATTGAAAAACTGTATTTACTATAGTAGTTTTTTAATATATATATATATATATATATATATATATATATATATATATATATATATATATATATATATATATATATATATTATGTATGTGTGTGTGGTGTGTTTGTGTGTGTGTGTATATACATTTATTATCTATCTATCTATTCTATCTATCTTATCTATCTATCTATCTATATATATATATATATATATATATATATATATATATATATATATATATATATATATAAAACTACTATAGTAATACAGTTTTTCAATAACAAAATCTTTATGTTCCTGCATAAATACTTGTGCAAATAGCAAAGCACGTTTAAAAATTCTGGTTAATACATTCTTTTTTTTTTCAGGAAAAAAAATAAATTAAAAATATTAAAAATAAACAATTTACAATTATTAAAAAAATAACAAATAAAATTGATTTTACATGTAGTGTAAGTGCATGAATGAAAGCTAATGCATGCGAGTGCAGATAATGCATGTTTCAAAGAGCAATTGGGGGAAAATAGTATATTAGTGTTATTAAGACATAAAATAGCATTTTAATAACAACTTTATTTAGGCCCAAATACAACTCAAAAATAAATAAATGCAACATCCCAAGATTGAATTTTTCAAAATAGGAAAAGCGTTGTGTGCAAATCAGAGAAAGCAACAGAGCTTTTAGCGTTCCTCTATATTTTTTATTTCGTTTTATTTCGCCTTGACCACTCATGGTTGGTGTTGCGTGAATCTGCGTGCGAGGTTGCCATAGAAACATAAGTGGTTTGCCGTTTATCGGAATATGCACTTTGGTCGGAACAATGTCACAATGTCATTTGATTGTAAACTAACTTTTGATTTGCTGTAGAAAAAAGGAACTGTAATTGTATTTTATGTAAGGAAATGATTTCTAGAGTTTTAGATTTTTATATATATATATATATATATATATATATATATATATATATGTATATATATATGTATGGGTGTGTGTGTGTGTGTGTGTGTGTGGTGTGTGTGTGGTGTGTGTGTATGTATGGATATATATTCATTCATTCATTCATCTTCTACCACTTTATCCGATCTTCCCTCGGGTCACGGGGAGTCTGTGCCTATCTCAGGCGTCTATGGGCATTAAGGCAGGATACACCCTGGATGGAATGCCAACCCATCGCAGGGCACACACACACACACACACACACATTCATACACTAGGGACAATTTTCCAAGGTGCCAATCAACCTACCGTGCATGTTTTTTGGACCGGGGGAGGAAACCGGAGAACCCGGAGAAAAACCCCCTGAGGCACGGGGAGAACAATGCAAACCCCGGACCCTGGCGGTGTGAGGCGAACGTGCTAACCACTAAACCACCGTGCCCCCTTGTTTGTGTGTGTGTGTGTGTGTGTGTGTGTATATATATATATATATATATATATATATATATATATATATATATACCACACACACACACACACACCACACACACACACACACACACACACCCACACACACACACACACACACACACACACACACACACACACATAATATATATTAAATGTCCGTGAAAGGAGACCCAACCACTAAGCACTCATCAACCTAGATCATAGCTGTGTGTTTGTGTTTTTTTGGCCAGGAATTTATGATTTAGTCACTAAATTTTTGTTTTTGTCATTTGTTCAAGCGCTTATTATTCAACACTGAAGCAGGAAATTCAATCCTTGTTTTAACTGCTTTAGTTTCTAATAAACCAGTTTAACCATCACTGGATCCTTCAAGTCAAAATACAGTAAATGTATTCTCCGTAAATACACGCAATTATAGACACACACATATATAACCTTAACCCTAATTCACATTTGCTTAATTATTTTGTGGATTAGATTTGGCTTTTCTGACATTATTACCCATGATCCTCTGCCTTCACTTCACTTCTGTGGCATACTTGTGTCCGCGAACACGACGCAAAAGATTAAACCGAGACCGTGTTGGTGCTTTATAGATCACTGACCACAGTGACTGGGCTCCTCGTCAGAGCCGTCCTGACAGTCATCATCGCCGTCGCAAACCCAGCGCTGAGGAATGCAGTGACCCGTGTGACACTGGAAACTGCTGCTCTCGCAGGTATGGTGGCCCACTGAGTAAGTGACAGAGCGAAGAAGGGTTTTATCGTTTATCAAATGTTATTACAAGTGCCAAAAATACACTCCGGTAGCAGTGTGTGTGTGTGTGTGTGCTCTCACCAGTGCAGTTGGCTTCGTCAGACCAGTCCCGGCAGTCGTTATCACCGTCGCAGCGCCAGGCGTCTCGAATACACACTCCGCGCGCACACATGAACTCCGCAGGACCGCACTGATGCGAGTCTGCAACCAGGTAAATGAGGACGGGAAATATTACAAATCACACACACACACACACACACACACACACACACACGCACACGCACACGCTCGCGCACACACAATACACACACACACGATTCCTATTCCAAATATTCACATCATTTCATTCACATCATTGTGGATAAGCAATTATACATTATACACAAACACATTATTACACGTTTTATATACATACATATATATATATAAGGGGCACGGTGGCGTAGTGGTTAGCACGTTCGCCTCACACCGCCAGGGTCCGGGTTCGATTCCCGTCTCGGCCATGTGTGTGTGGAGTTTGCATGTTCTCCGTCTCTTCTCCCGTGCCTCAGGGGGTTTTTTCTCCGGGTTCTCCGGTTTCCTCCCCGGTCCAAAAAAAAACATGCACGGTAGGTTGATTGGCAAATTGGAAAATTGTCCCTAGTGTGTGAATGTGTGAATGTGTGTGTGTGTGTGTGTGTGTGTGTGTGTGTGTGTGTGTGTGTGTGTCCCTGCGATGTTTTGGCAATTCCATCCAGGGTGTATCCTGCCTTAATGCCCATAGACGCCTGAGATAGGCACAGACTCCCCGTGACCCGAGGGAAGATCGGATAAAGAGGTAGAAGATGAATGAATGAAATATATATATGAATATATATATATATATATATATATATATATATATATATATATATATTATATATATATTATATACATTATATACACTACTGCTTCATGAACAGATCTGAAATGTATTAACGTAATAATGTGTAAGGGTTCACAGCTGATCCGGACAGATCACAACTCCCTGTTCTGCATGTGCGCTAATGTAAAGATCGCAGAAGGAAAGAGGATATTATTATTATTTATTTATTTGGTTTATTTTTGCTGATGCTGCTTTAGAAGTCGTTTCATAACTACACAGAGTCATGTTTGGTATTGAGGATTGTATATATATATATATATATATATATATATATATATATATATATATATATATATATATATACAGACGTGGACAAAATTGTTGGTACCCTTTGGTCAATGAAAGAAAAAGTCACAATGGTCACAGAAATAACTTTAATCTGACAAAAGTAATAATAAATAAAAATTCTATAAATGTTAACCAATGAAAGTCAGACATTGTTTTTCAACCATGCTTCAACAGAATTATGTAAAAAAATAAACTCATGAAACAGGCATGGACAAAAATGATGGTACCCCTAGAAAACACAGAAAATAATGTGACCAAAGGGACATGTTAATTGAAGGTGTGTCCACTAATTAGCATCACAGGTGTCTACAACCTTGTAATCAGCCATTGGGCAGCCATTGGGCCTATAAAGAAAAAGTATATAACTTAAATGTTAACCTCAGACATTGACAAAAGCTCCAGAATTATGTAATCACTGTGTTGTTTGGTGATATGGTGTGTACCACACTCGACATGGATATATATGGCCAGAGGAAGAGGAAGCAAAGGAAAGAGCTGTCTCAAGAGATCAGAAAGAAAATTATAGACAAGCATGTTAAAGGTAAAGGCTATAAGACCATCTCCAAGCAACTAGATGTTCCTGTGAGTACAGTTGCACATATTATTCAGAAGTTTAAGATCCATGGGACTGTAGCCAACCTCCCTGGACGTGGCCGCAGGAGGAAAATTGATGACAAATCTAAGAGACGGATAATCCGAATGGTAACAAAAGAGCCTAGAAAGACTTCTAAAGAGATTCAAGGTGAACTTCATGCTCAAGGAACATCAGTGTCAGATCGCACCATCCGTCGTTGTTTGAGCCAAAGTGGACTACATGGGAGACGACCAAGGAGGACACCATTGTTGAAAACGAATCATAAAAAAGCAAGACTGGAATATGCCAAACTACATGTTGACAAGCCACAAAGCTTCTGGGAGAATGTCCTGTGGACAGATGAGACAAAAATCGAAGTTTTTGCCAAGGCACATCAGCTGTATGTTCACAGACGAAAAAATGAAGCATATCAAGAAAAGAACACTGTCCCTACTGTGAAACATGGAGGAGGCTCTGTTATGTTCTGGGGCTGCTTTGCTGCGTCTGGCACAGGGTGTCTTGAATCTGTGCAGGGTACAATGAAATCTCAAGACTATCAAGGAATTCTAGAGAGAAATGTACTAGCCAGTGTCAGAAAGCTTGGTCTCAGTCGCAGGTCATGGGTCTTGCAACAGGACAATGACCCAAAACACACAGCTAAAAACACCCAAGAATGGCTAAGAGGAAAAAATTGGACTATTCTAAAGTGGCCGTCTATGAGCCCTGACCTCAATCCTATTGAGCATCTTTGGAAGGAGCTGAAACATGCAGTCTGGAAAAGGCACCCTTCAAACCGGACACAACTGGAGCAGTTTGCTCATGAGGAGTGGGCCAAAATACCTGCTGAGAGGTGCAGATGTCTCATTGACAGTTACAGGAAGCGTTTGATTGCAGTGATTGCCTCAAAAGGTTGCGCAACAAAATATTAAGTTAGGGGTACCATCATTTTTGTCCATGCCTGTTTCATGAGTTTATTTTTTTACATAATTCTGTTGAAGCATGGTTGAAAAACAATGTCTGACTTTCATTGGTTAACATTTATAGAATTTTTATTTATTATTACTTTTGTCAGATTAAAGTTATTTCTGTGACCATTGTGACTTTTTCTTTCATTGACCAAAGGGTACCAACAATTTTGTCCACGTCTGTATATATATCAGCTCAGTGAAAATAATAATGAGGTTATTTCGGGACGGCATCGGTAGAATGAGGTCGAACTGCCCAGACCTACTAAAACGTATCTCTCACACACACACACACACACACACACACACACACACACACACACACACACACTTACCGCAGTGCTCCTCGTCACTGTTGTCACCGCAATCGTCCTCGTGATCACACTTGAAAGCCAACGGGATGCATGAGCCTGACGCTACGCAGCGGAACTGCACAGAAGGATCGCAAGAGGTGGTGGCTGCGGACGAAAGCGGGAGAGACAGAGCGAGAGAGAGAGATTGTAGAAGGGAGATAAAAACAGAGAGAGCTTTATCTGAACACCGGGTGGGCAAAAACAAGGCTGTCGTCACTCACGACACTCCTGCTCATCACTCATATCTCCGCAGTCGTTGTCGCTGTCGCACTTCCAGATGCTGCTGATGCACACGCCGTTGGAGCAGCGGTACTGGTTCGGCAGGCAGGTGTGTTCTATCAAGTGAAGAGGAAAAGAGACAGGATAAACTTTTTTTTGTTTTTTAATGCTCCGTATGGGTAGGAGAGGTTCAGGAAGGGGCAGGGATAGACACTCAGTGTTGGGGAGTAACTAGTTACAGGTAACTGTGTTGCATAACTTAATTACAAAATAAAAGTAAGCCATTACACAGTTACTCCAAAAACATGTAATTCAATTACAGTGGTAGAGTGTCCTTTCGGGTTCGCCTACTACCAAAATGATGGCAATACTCGCTCTGATGTTGTAAACAAGTGATGTTTATTTACAGTGCACAAATGAAAAAAAAGTCCCAGGGACACAACAGAAAAAAAAAAAATACTAAGGACCAAAAACGATGTTAGAGGGGAAAAAAACGCTATATACAAGCTGATTGCACCTACAAATGTGCATTACTCTCAATAGCCCCTTTTGTCGCACCTCCAAACCCCTCTCACGGCTCCCAACAACTCCCACATTGAACTCCTGTAGGGTACTGGGTTTTAAAGTTAAAGCCCCTCCCCTGGACTCAGCCATTGCTTTAAGGAGGGGGAACGCTACAGAATAAAACATACCATACAATAAGATAAAACATTTTAGAAATGATGGCTGGTCGTGGAAATGACAAAGATAATAACAGAAAAATAAAAAGAGGACTATTAACAAAATGCGATAAGAATATGTAACGGATTTGCCGCCTTCCGGGTTCTGCACATGTTTGGTTCAGCGCTGATGCTTAAAAGCCCGTTATTTCCAACACTCCGGTTGGCTGCAAATAAATTCAACCCGAAAGACGGATGTACCAAACAGGCGAGTGTTAACTTAAAGCAAAAAAAAAATACATACAGCTACAAACGGTACAAACAGTATTTTAAACAAATAAACAAAGTCACTGTGTGTGTGTGTGTGTGTGTGTGTGTGCGAGTGCGAGTGTGGTTATATTGTTGGGGATCTGGAAATAATGACGCAAGTTTGTGTTGCGTGTATGCTGTCCGGCGCGTGTGTGTGTGTGTGTGTGTGTGTGTGTGCACCCACCGCGCCGTAGCACTAAACGGAGGAGGACGTTTGTATAGTATGTATAGTGTGTGTATCAGCTTGCTGCTTTCAGGGACAGGTCACTCTGTCACAGTTACTTTTGAAAATGTTCAAGATAGCAAATCCCAAAGACCACAGCGCATATATATATACACACACACACACACAACTTAGTGTATGTGTATGCTTTTAATATTTAGAAATTGACCAATATTTAATATGTAGCTTCATTGTATTGAAATTCAGAAGGAACTTACGCCAGTTTAGGATTTGCTGTCTGTCTGAAAGTATGAAATAAAAGCTTATTATCTGTAACTTATTGACTTGTGTAGCACAGTGGTTCTCTGGCTTAAGATTCTGGCTTAAACACTTAAGATTCTAGAACAGGGGTCACCAACGTGGTGCTCGCGGGCATTAGGTTGCCCCCAGGGACCACAGGAGTAGCTCTCAAGCAATCATCTAGACAGTAAAATGTAGCTAACACATTGTTTATCATTATTGCAGGAAATAATCAGTGTCTTCACACAGATACATAATTATTATTAAGCATTAATAATGATATATCACTAAAGGCAAATGTATTATTTCAGAGGAGTGGCTGGTAGCCCTTTGTTTGACACAGGTTCAAAAAGGTTGGTGACCCCTGTTCTAGAATTTTACTGCGCCCTCTGGTGGCCGCCTCTGGCATCACGTCATATTTTTTGAATTGACTCGCACGGTGGTGAATCAAATGGAAATCGGGTTGAACTGTAGTGCATCACATCGTATAGCATCAGCAGCTGCTTCATATGCATCTTTAAAGTGTTGTATCGTTGGCTATGAATAGCATCAGCTATTCAGTGATGCGCAGATCTAATATGTTTGTTTCTCACCTGTCTTCACACACGTGTTGTTATGGAGCTGGTAGCCGCTGGGACACTGACACTGGAGCTGTCCCGAGGGCAGCTTGGTGGTGTCTACCCCGTCTGGACACACACAGCTATGCCGGTGGCCCGGCTGGGGCAAACAGAGCAGTGTACACGGCTGATCAGCGCACGCGTTATGGCCTGTAGTAGACGCACACACACATACACACACACCGCTGAGACAAAAAGCAGAACGCGAGCGCTTCTCGAACGCATAGCACATGGAAAATGAAGCGGCGCCGATCTAGAAGCCGACCTCTGGCCTTGCCCTTGTAGAAGATTTTAAGGTCCATGACGCCGGTCAGTCGCCCGACGAGGAGCTCGCTGTTCGATGAGCCTGACTTAGGAGCCTTGAAGATGCCCATTCTCGACCAGTCATCCCAGTAGAGATCATTCTTTAAATAAATACATGGATAAATAAGGCCAGTACGGTTACAGGATCTCACCAGACTGCTTTGCTGTTGTTTTTTTGTGTGTATTCATACGCCATAATTTGTTATTTCAGGTTTTACCTTGAACACAGCGATGGCGTAGGGGTGCGGCAGGCCCTCCATTAGCACCGTGCGCTGACCCCCGGTGAAGTCGGCTCTCTCGATGCGGTCTCCGTACGCCTCAGTCCAGTAAAGCCAGTGCTCGTCTGCGGTGATGCCGTTGGGCCAGCGAACGCCGTCCGACACGATGCGGGACACGTTGGAGCCGTCCATCCAGCTGCGGTACACGCCGGCCGCTCGGTCCCCCCAGTCCGTCCAGAACATGAGGCTGACAAACAACGGAGTGAAAAATGCATTAAGGATTGCCACGAGGAAAAGGAACTCGAATGTGGGCCGCCACATCACTTCCTGTAGCCAACAAGCGCGTGCATCATTGACTTAAAACAAGGCGAATAATATACTACAATAAACTACATCTCCCATAACGCATGCGACTATGTTACCCGCCAAGTGACGGCATCCCACCACTAGATGGCAGTGCATCCCAAATCTGCGTTTTTCCCCCGAGGGC
>JACRUU010000026.1:2693609-2701109 GCA_030449085.1 Kryptopterus vitreolus | reverse complement strand
TGCCTTGCAGTGACCTTTGAAAACTATTTGCTCGCTTTCCGGATCTTTGCGGATTTTAAGAATCAAGTACGTTTTAATCAAAGACGAACGTTTGCAATCTTTGTCTCTATTACATACGCAAAGAATACAATCCGAATTGGAAAAGAAAACACGGGGGGAAAAAAAGGATCGATATACACTATTTTCTCAAGTAGGATAAATAAAAGCATTTAAACATCACAGTATATGAACAAATGGTGCGTTTCCATTTAGGTGACGGAGAAAAGGTGCCAGATTGTGTCAACCTGCTCAGTTTTTGCCATTTGTACCCAATGCGATCCTAATGTACAATAAAAATCATCTCTCCAAGGCATTTCTTACATGTAGAAGCCTCTCTTTTTTTTTTTTCCCGGAGTGGGAAAAACTTCCGGCCGGCTGTTAAATCGTATGCAAGCAGGTCGTGTTGTGCTCCTGATAAGGATCTAAACAAACACGAGCATTCGTGCAACGCTTTTAACGAGCACTTCCTCAAAGACAAATTGATAAATGAAAAATGAGCCCCAAAAACAACAACAAAGAAAGCATAACCACAATGAAGACAATGACTTTGTATAGCAACTAAAACCATGAACAACATCCATAATCGAGACAAAAATCTCTCTACATGGTTTTGTTATTGGTTTCGTTACGCCACGCCGGCTTCGACGGCTACGGCATCTAGGTTTTAATATTCAAAAATAAAAGAATTACATTTAAATAAGATGATAGAATAAGAATTGCTGCTGTTGTTTCACTGAACGCGCTTTCCTGCGGTGCGAGAATAACCGGGAAAAGTGAATGTCCGAGTTCAATGTACCTCTCAACTAAGATCATAGATCGCATTTTATGCATATAAACAAAAACAAACAAACAAGAATGACAAAAATGCAGAAACGATGCTAAAATATCCATTAAAAACACGCGTTTATTTATGAACTTACGTCAATGAAACAACACAATACAGACTATATAATATAGTTAAATATTAAATAACAAATTTGGCCGCAGATCGGGGATGTAACATTTGGTTTTCCAGCGAGATCCCCTGCTGAGTCGTGTCGAAACGCACCAGTCTGATGGAAAAGCCACACTCTAGAGACCTGCGAGGGGCGGATTTTCCGCCCAGCTCCCGCGAACAATATGTTATTTTGTCCCGCAGCCGCAAAAATAAAATGTTATTTTTTCTCGCCCGCAATATTTACGTTTTGTCCTGCCCCTGCGCATGCATAAATATATATAGTTCTTTTACTGGTAGTTTACATTGTTGCTTTTTGTATGTAAGGGCCTATATATATATATATATCTACCGTAAATTCCGGACTATAAAGCGCACCTGGATATAAGCCGCATCTGCTCTATTTAAAAAAAAAAAAAAAAAAAAAAAAAATTCATAAATAAGCCGCACCTGCATACAAGCCGCATCCGCTTTTGAATTGTAAATGTACATGTATGTACCTAAATAGATCCTTTCCTAACCTGTATTTTAACACGGTGTAACGGTGGACGCTGCACAGAGACGCGGAGATCCGGAATTCATACAAAACAGGATTTATTAGAATAAAGAACTCAGGAGACGCCGCTCATACGGAGCGGCCAGACAGGCTAGGGAGCCTTGCGCTCTGCGCGCCGTGGTACCGGGAGTACCGGAGAGCAGGAGTCCGGGAATCGGGAACAGACAAAGGTTAGGCATAAACATATATCGAGCGTCCGTGTCGCTAGGTATGTGCTACGAGCCCGGACGGGGATTGTAGGGTGAACCGGGCTTATATCGGGAGAGGGAAAATCAAGAACAACTTTGGCTGATTTGTGCGTGTGCGTGTGTGTGTGTGTGTGTGTGTGCGTGTGTGCGTGTGTGCGTGTGTGCGTGTGTGTGTGTGTGTGTGTGTGTGGGGAAAAGAGCAGGGGAGGAGAGAGACAGCACTGAGCAGAACTTTTGCTGATTAAAACGGGACAGAACCAAGAGAAAATAAGCGCTATTTACAGTATTTATCTTCATTTCTCCTGTGTGTGAAATCACGTCACCTTAACCTTGTAAAGATAGAGTTTGTCCTCCTTCTATCCGCTTCTACCCACTTATATCTGCTAAAGAGGAACTAGCGCATTCTTCTTCTTTGCATTTATTTTGTGTTAGTTTTGATTCTAATTCCGGTTAGAGCCCCTAGCGGTCTGGGAAAAAATCTGCAGAATAGCCGCACCTTATTATTAGCCGCATGGTTCAAAACCTAGGAAAAAAGTAGCGGCTTATAGTCCAGAATTTACGGTAGTTCTTTTACTATATATATATATATATATATATATATATATATATATATATACACATACATAATTCCCGTCCCGTGAGTCCCGTGAATAATGTCCCGTGAATAATGCTATTCTCCACACATGAATATATTCTCCCGCAGGCCGAGATCACCATCACATCTCGTCCCGCGTCCCATTGGATGCCACTGGAGTGCAGCTCTCTACCATACACACCAATGTAATGGAAATGTGTGTGTTAAGAGTGATGAATGAAGAAGTTGTCGCGGTCACCGTCGCAGCACTAGTTACAGTCAATCAGAATATGCTTTATGGATTTGGCAAGTTGAGAAAATATCTCTACATAGCTCATAGTCGAATACAAGTCAGACTGCATAAAATACAATACAAAAGCCTTTCTGTAGCTTTTCAAGTCACGCCATCATGACTTATTAAACTCGGTAATGGTTCATTCATTCATCTTCTACTGCTTTATCTGTGCCTATTTCCTATGCCTATTTCAGGCATCAAGGCAGAACACACCCTGTATGGAATGCCAACTCATCGCAGGGCACATGCGCACACACACACACACACACACCTCATACACTTGGGACAATTTTCCCCAGGTGCCAACCAACCTACCGTGCATGTTTGTGGACGGGGAGAACATGCAAACTGTAAGTAAAGGTTGCCTTTGTTTTCGTTTTCTTTGTTGTTTTTTTTACTATGCTGTTTATTATTTCACTTTTAAGCTTCACAGTTGAATGAGTCGAGAGTCTCAACAAAGCACCTCTGCACCCTGTTTGATAATGTAATTAGCCCTTAGATACTTAATTATACACATTTACTTGATCACTGAGTTCAAATAGCTTTGTGACACACTTGCGCATGACATTACTAAGAGTCATGCTGAATCTAATCAATCATTAATTAAAAATAATAATAATAATATTGTGTGTGTGTGCCCTGCGATGGGTTGGCATTCCATTCAGGGTGTATCCTGCCTTAATGCCCATAGACGCCTGAGATAGGCACAGGCTCCCCGTGACCCGATAGAAGATCGGATATAGCGGTAGAAGATGAATGAATAATAATAATAATAATAATATTCAATGTATATAGTTTCATCTTTAGAAAAATAAATAAATAAATAAATAAGAGTTAAATATTGGGGGGGCCACGGTGGCTTAGTGATTAGCACGTTTGCCTCCAGGGTTGGGGGTTCGACTCCAGCCATGTGTGTGTGATTTGCATGTTCTCCCCGTGTCTCAGGGGTTCCCCCCCGGTCCAAAAACATGCACGGTAGGTTGATTGGCACCTTGGAAAATTGTCCCTAGTGTGTGTGTGTGTGTGTGTGTGTGTGTGTGTGTGTGTGTGTGTGTGTAGTGTGTGTGTTTGTGTGCGCCCTGCGATGGGTTGGCCCCCCATCCAGGGTGTATCCTGCCTTAATGCCCATAGATGCCTGAGATAGGCACAGACTCGTTTATATTCGTTTATTACAATAATTACTCTTAGCTTTGTCAAATTGTAGCTACATTTCAGAGTGCTTCCCGCAATCCATCTTGTAAACTGATGCTTATATTACCACATAAGGTCCTGGCAGATTGGGCGCACGGAAGGTCCTGGCAGAGTACCAGGTGAAAATAAAATTCACCCAAATAAATCGAAATTGGAATTTTATGACATGTATCCGAGTCTTAATTTTTAATATCCCAACCCTAAGAACAAGAGATCGTGACTTAACAGTGTAGACAAGAAATGATTGGCCTACATAATGATAATGCAACGCTCTAAAGTTGACGAGGAAAGAATTTGGCATGTAACATTAATAACATTAAGTTAAAAATACTGAACAGTGCATGCCATGGTCAGAAAATTATTTTAAGTGCGCACCATAAAGGCAAACTTTAATACACTGCTGTACTGTGGTCACATTCGACATTATTAATATTTCTTTCTCTCTCTCTCTCTCTCTCTCTCTCTGTTGAGTTGCATGTCCCACTGCTGAGCTGTCAGTGATCCAGACCCCCTCTGCAGTCTGTTCCTGTCCGAACCTCCTGGTGACTCCGCCCCCGGTTGGTGATGCTTCAAATTCATGAATACACTCCACACAACACAATATACATCCTCAACCACACACACAACTAACAACACAAATGAGGATGGGGTTCTCTGTTGAGTCTGGTTCCTCTCAAGGTTTCTTCCTGTTCACAGGGTGTTTTTTCTTGCCACCGTAAGCTTCGGCTCAACAAGAAACAATTAGGGCCAAACTGATTTTCACTTTTCACACATAAGTATTATGTAAAGCTGCTTTGAGACGATGACAAATTGTAAAAAGCGCTCTATAAATAAAATTGAATAGAGTAATTCCTCTATGAACACATTGACGACTCAACCAGAAAATCATATACCAACTGAGCCTTAATGGACATAAATGGTAGAGCTAACAACTCCACCCCATACCTCACGCGGTCCAAAAATAATTTAATAAAACCTTAAGCCACATGACATAATGTCATGTTGACAATGGAATACAGCATACAATCATTAAATAAATGGTGGAGGTGGTTTGATGATATGGGGACGCTTTAATGCCTCGGTTGACTGGTCATAAACTGGCAGAACCGCTACCAAAGAAATACCAAAAAATATTTATATATAAAAAGCAACTGGATTTTACGGATCAAGAAAACAATTTGTAGCAGAAGCTTTTTACACGGCTCACACATTCAGGTGTTGAAAAGGATTTTTAGCCCTACTGAGATGCTGTGGCACGACCTTAAATAGGGAAGTTCATGCTCGAAAGCACTCCAATGTCCTGAATGAAAGCAATTCTGTATGAAAGAGTGCGCCACAATTTCTCCCAAGAAATGTGAAAGACTGACCTTTGTCTACAGTTGTTGCTTCGAGCTTAGAAAGTATTGACATACAACTTATATAAGCATTATTTTACCCCCTAAATATAACCCCCCCCCCCCCCCACACACACACACACAATAAATACAATGAAGGGGAATAAAAACAACTTTTTCCCTCCTTTTGGATTTCTGTTGCGTATTTCCCATTCTATTGTTGTGTTACATTTATGGGTCCAGATACCCACACGAAAATGTATGTAAGTATATATAAAATATATATATATATTTTTTTTAAATATATATATATATTTTTTGTTATATATTTTTATATATAAAAAAATAAAATATATTTTTTATATTTTTTATATATTTTAATATATATATATTTAATTTTTTATTTAATATATATATATATATATATATATATACACTATACACACACAAATATATACACACCACACAATATATATATATATATATATATATACACATACATACAACAGAATGAAAAATACACAACAGAAATCCAAAGGGAGAAAAAAAAAAACAAGGATTAACATTTATAAAGCACATTACCATTCGTAGTCCTGACGCGTACAGGAGCAGTTGGACAGACTGACAGGCCGATCGAAGTCCTCGCCGTTGAAGCAGGACGCGTGCGGCGAGCGTCGCTTGAAGAGCAACTCGCGGCCCAGAACGCAGCCGTTCCTTTCCTCGCTCTCTCGTCGGACGGAGACCAGGGCTTATAGTCGCCCTCAGAGCATGGCACTCCTGTATATATATATATATATAATAACAACGTATATAAGTTTTTAAACACAAAACGCATGTAAAGAAACAATACTGTTATAATTACTTGTGTATACTGTGTATATTTATATCATTCCATATAGTTCAATCTATATAACACTCAAAGTGACTCTTTTTCCTCCAAAATATATTACATATTTTATTTTAGAAATTGAGTATTCTACCGATGATTTAAGCAATGAATAAGATAAGAAAACTAAACCCATTTAGATCATTACATTACATACATTTAGATCATTTATGAAACTAAGGGATGCCATGTGATATAAATATTAAAATACAAATAACTATAAAAATAAAAATATCGACTCCAAACTTTCAAATTACTTTTAAAAGGGCAAAAGGCCAATAGTGTGTTGTTTTTTTCTGGGTTTTGGGTTGTTTTTTTGGAGTCTTTCTGTTGTTTTGTTTGGTCTGAATTTGGTTTAGTATTATTATAAAATTTAATTTGCCTTCTTACAGCCAAAATGTCTTATAATTCTAAATCACTTAAAAGTGAACTTATATATATATATTATATATATATATATATATATATATATATATATATATAGATATATATATATTATATATATTCTATATTGCACTTTTTCAATATGCCATATATACGAATACTTTTCATGCTTCTAATACTCTAACTAACCAACAGATGTTATAATTATATACATTCATTCATTCATTCATTCATTTTCTTACTTCTACCTTCTACCGCTTTATCCGATCTTCCCCTCTCGGGTCACGGGGAGTCTGTGTCTATCTCAGGCGTCTATGGCTGGATACACCCTGGATGGAATGCCAACCCATCACACACCACACACAACACACACACCCACACCACACACACACACACACACACACATTCACACACACATTCATACACTAGGGACAATTTTTCCAAGGTGCCAATCAACCTACATTACATGTTTCTGGACCGGGAGGAAACCGGAGAACCCGGAGAAAAACCCCCTGAGGCACGGGGAGAACATGCAAACTCCCCCCACACACACACACACATGGCCGAGACGGGAATCGAACCCGGACCCTGGGGGTGTGAGGCGAACGTGCTAACCGCTACTAAACCACCGTGTGCCCCCTAATTTAATATACATTTCTCTCAAAATCTTTCCCTTTAATTAAATTATTGATTATTTAATATTTATTTTTATTCTTTTCATATTAATTTCTTGTTAATGTTTCGTGGTTGTTTGAAGTGTAAAATATGGGACGCGGCTCCTTTAAGAATTCTGTTCCCTTTGCTTTCCATATACACTGGTGGTACGTTTAGGTTACATACGGAAAACTGCGCTTCCGTAATACGGATTGGGAATGCGATGCGCTTCTGTAAGGTTCCGTATGGTAATATACACCATTATGGTGAGGCGCTCATACCTGTTGTGAATGCGCAGCTAGTAGGCGTAATTTTGGGAAATTTTGTACTGAAGTTTCTTTATTCATTCATTCATCTTCTACCGCTAGCTTTTTTTATCCGATCTTCACTCGGGTCACGGGGAGTCTGTGCCTATCTCAGGCGTCTATGGGCATTAAGACAGGATACACCCTGGATGGAATGCCA
>JACRUU010000026.1:2688609-2691109 GCA_030449085.1 Kryptopterus vitreolus | reverse complement strand
AGGTGTAAAAGTGAGGACCAGCGAGAGCCTGAAGCAAGATTAGCATTAGAGTGAGTTATAGGTTCATTATTATGAAGGGCAGGTTTAAAATGAGGAATATATATATATCTATATATATATATATATATATATATATATATATATATATATATATATATATATATATATATCCGTATATAAATCCGGACGCATCTGCGTACCTCTCTCCACCGAGCTCCAGCACTGCTCGAGACGTAGACATTGGGCTTATTGGCCAGGTTCTTTCCCACGGATCCTGACGGCCATGAGAAAAAAAAAAAAAAAAAAAAAAAAAAAGAGAATGCATTATGGAAAAGGGAAAGAAATGATGCAAGAAACAAATACAATGCCTGTCACTATTTAAGAGGCACATGCATCGTCCTTTTATTTCTGTGGTTAACTGGTGTCAAAAGTATTCACATTCATTCGTCAGGTAGAAGTATAGATAAAAGGGTTTAAAAAGACTTGAAGTACCAAAGCTTTTTAGACAAGTAAAAGTTGAAAAGATGAAAAAATTACTTAAAGTATAAAACTAAAAGTAATGTAAGGAAATGGCATTAATGACAAATGGCTGCGCCAATCGAAATCCTAATTTATTTCAACGTCCGTCTATCGAACTACCTATTGTAGATCCATTTGCGGAGGACGAAGAGAAAGCACCCGTTCGATAAAGGAGCCAGCAGTGAAAAAAATAATAATAACGACCCCAACACTATTTTTGTCCTTGCTGGAGTGCGACGTGATTTGCGTCATGTTCAGGTGCGATGGATCGCCCACAAACCAATACGGTGTCGGAATGGTATATGTTTATACTTCTCATCCAACCACAATCACATTGACTCTATCCGGATGGAGTGATTTATGTGGATAGGTTTTCCTTTCTTTTATTTATTTATTTATTTATTTATTCATTTGTAATGAAAACGAGCCAAAATGAAATGGGAGTAACGAGGATATTTTTTAAATTGTAAGGAGCACAATTTCATTGCATGAAAATGTAAGAAGGAGGAGTAAAAAGTGGGCTGAAAAATAATTACTCCGGTAAAGTATAGATACACCAAAATTTGTACTCAGGTAATGAAATATTTGTGCTTTGTTACTTGACACTTCTGAGTTTAACAGTATAGATTTACACTTTGACAGAAAAAAAAATGACGTTAATTTACATTTAAAAGTCCTGCCTTAGCACGACTTAGCCGCTTTTGGAATCCAGACAGTTGTTTCTTGCAATCAAGTCTGGTGAAGTTGGTTCCGTTTAACATGTTGGTTCATTTTTTCCTTTGCCCTGGAGTCCCAAACCTTCGTTCAACCAAAACATCCCCAAAACATTGATGTTTGACGCCGGGGAATTGTTTGTTCTTTAACTGGAACTCATCTCTCCGCAGTAGTGTTATCAAGATATCAAAATTGTGTCTTTGATACGATACTACATTAAATATCACGATACCAATACCAAATCGATACTGTGGCAAAAAAATTTAATAAAATAAATAAATTATAATAAACACCCAATGTTTGCCATCTGCTGAACTGTTTGAACTAAAAAAAAACATAAAAACAAAAAAGAAATTGTCATTTTTAAATGTTTACAAAGTTTCATGCCTCAAGTGACAACAGCGTGAACGTCGAAGGGGGAAAAAAAAATGACATTCGGCAAGCACACAATATGCACACACTGCCCCCTATAGTGAAACGTTCAGAAATACAGTTCTCATTTTTAAGTATTAATAAAATTATGAATTATATGGTGCTAGTCCGCAGAATGTTGTCAACTGCCCTAGTCTAGTGTTTTTGACTTTCACCTAGTTTGTCACATATAATCTAAAGGAATTTACATGTGTCTCAAAAAAAATATATATATAAACGTATTTACATAACATACATAACGCACAAACATTTCCAATTAGGAGGCTATATTAATTTTAGTTTTAGTTTGAGGAGCACTCAAACTAATAATGTGTGAGTATGATAATAATATTATAGAAGTAATACTATTTTTTAAACAACGGCATTGCTCAATCCTCTGATCTGATTGGTTAAAACGTGCTGATTTGTTTAAAGAATAAAGCACAGGGTTCTATTGGTGCATTTACTCATGACGTGTTTTCGTTCTATGCATAATACCAACTTACACAGGGGCTTTGTATCTCAAATATGCTTCATATGGCAATTAAGACATGATCCAGTCATTGATATGGTGCAGTTAAGTAACAGTCGAGGTAAAGTGTCTGGACGGAAAGTTTGCTGCTTTGTAATCCAAATAAAACTAAAGGTGAGAACATCAAGCCACCGCGTTGTTAATTATTTTTCCGATAACCACACACTCGGGTCGTGTTTTATTCATCGTTCGTGCTGCTGAAATGCGTCATCGAAATCACACATCAGTTATGCATACACAACACTCTCTGGTTTCGTTCCCAAGAAAAGAAAGTGCGTATACAAAGGGAGCTGTTGGAAAGAAAGAAAGGTTGATGGCGAGTAA
>JACRUU010000026.1:2671109-2686109 GCA_030449085.1 Kryptopterus vitreolus | reverse complement strand
CGGCGCGAGCGGCGCTGGTCACGTGACCCACCGGTTGCCATGATGAGGCCAGGTGCAGACTCTTTGCTCAGGATGGGCATCCGACGGAGCTGAATATTCATCAGCTGACTCCAGCGCTGAGCCAAGTGCAGGGAGCAGCCTTTAGAAATCTGCAGACACAGACGGACGGATAAAAGAGAGAGAGAGAGAGAGAGATATAGATAGAGAGGGAATGAACAAAAGGGGTGTAAAATAAGTGTAAAGTCTAAAGTCTCACATTTTAAATCTAATTCCAGTGACATGGATCTATATTATACAACCAAAAGTATTCGAACACCTGTCTGATTCGTCCCTTCTGGTCCAAGATATGGTTTGCATATTTCCTAATGAGAGAAGATCTGAGCACAACACTACTGAACGCCTACGGATTGATCGCTCGTGTGGCGATATGATGTTCAAGGACCCAATGGTGGCGGCTTGGTGGTGCTGGGATTTGACCTTACAATAAAGGCTTAGTGGTTATCACGTTCGCCTCACACCGCCAGGGTCCGGGTTCGATTCCCGTCTCGGTCATGTGTGTGTGGAGTTTGCATGTTCTCCCCGTGCCTCAGGGGGTTTTTCTCCGGGTTCTCCGGTTTCCTCCCTCGGTCCAAAAACATGCACGGTAGGTTGATTGGTGCCTTGGAAAATTGCCCCTAGTGTATGAATGTGTGTGTGTGTGTGCCCTGCGATGGGTTGGCATTCCATCCAAGGTGTATCCTGCCTTAATGCCCATAGACACCTGAGATAGACACAGAGTCCCCGTGACCCGAGGGAAGATCGGATAAAGCGGTAGAAGATGACCTTACAATAAATTCCCCCTCTTAGATACTAGATTAACACTACCCCTTTGTTTTTTACCCAATTACACCAGTTGTCATTTTAACTACACAAAGAAGCAGAATAGCAGCCTTTATTTCTCATATACATATACATTACAGCACAGTGAAATTATGTCTTTGCATATGCATATACATTTATGGAATTTGGCAGTATGGAATTTGGTGGACTTGAACCCGTGATGTTCCGGTCCAGAGGCCAACACCTTAACCACTGGGCTACTTTTAGGTGAAGTATAAATTTTTAAAAAAAAGCTAGTATTTCCTTTGTGTAGTTAAAATGATATAAAGTAGTCTTTTTTTTTTTTTTTAATCCCATGTCAGGTTTTCTCCTCGTCTTCTCCCCTTTACTTCTCCATATCAGGAGGACAGATGGGAGCCAGTCTTCTGCAAACCAAATTTGAATTGCTTTCTCCAATAATAATAAAAGCGCTTGATGCACTTTATAGCCTTGTCGTAAAAGTAAGCCTGTTGTTGTGCTCCCGAGAAGCGTTCAATAAGCTAACACCCTAACCGCTTCCTCCTACCATATCATCACCCACGCGCACACTTCGAAAAACCACACTCCGACACATCAAGCAGGCTCGCAGACGCTCTGGTTTTTTGTGCTACCTGGCAATCGATGAAGCCGCCGAGGCTGTCGGAAGTCGGCGGCCGCAGCAGCTCCCAGGTGCCACCCTTGTCGAAGGTGATCACCGAGCGCATGTTGTCTTCGCTGAGAGAGCCGTTGATGAGCGTGGCTACGAACACGCCGCGCAGTCCTTCCACACGGTGTAGGTCGGCGAAAGGCTCGTTGGCGAAGTACCTAGGCAACACACACACACACACACAGTCACCCCTGGCTCATTTATTAGGGATATAATCGCAATAATAAGGAACAGACTTCTGTAAAGCCGCTTTTTGAGACGATGACTGTTAAAAGAGGGAAGTAACATAAACAGAGGGAAGCGGTGGCTTAGTGGTTAAGGTGTTGGACTCTGGACCAGGAAGATCGCAGGTTCAAACCCCACCACCACCAAGCTACTACTAGTGGGCCCTTGAGCAAGGCCCTTAAACCTCAATTGCTCAGTTGTAAGTTGCTCTGGATAAGGGCGTCTGCCAAATGCTGCAAATGTAATGTAAACGTAAAAAAAGGTAGTAATGCAGGAAGTCAATCATATGGAAAGCCAAAGTCACCGTAAAGGTTTTCCTGTTATTAGATAATAATAATCCTGTTTTATTTATATATATATATATATATATATATATATATATATATATATATATATATATATATATATATATGCACACAAACAGCTGAATTAACCAAATGAGGTCTAACAAATATAAACTTTCATATTTTTTTTGCCAATTTACTAAATTACATCATTAAGCAATATAATAAAAAAAGTGTACTGTAACTGATTTTATTTTACTTTTATTTTACTTTTTTTATTTTATTTTAGGGGGCACGGTGGCTTAATGGTTAGCATGTTCGCCTCACACCGCCAGGATCCGGGTTCGATTCCCGTCTCGGACATGTGTGTGTGGAGTTTGCATGTTCTCCCCGTGCCTCAGGGGGTTTTTCTCCTGGTTCTCCGGTTTCCTCCCCGGTCCAAAAACATGCACGGTAGGTTGATTGGCACCTTGGAAAATTGTCCCTAGTGTGTGAATGTGTGTGATGTGTGTGTGCCATGCGATGGGTTGGCATTCCATCCAGGGTGTATCCTGCCTTAATGCCCATAGACGCCTGAGATAGACACAGGTTCCCCGTGACCCGAGGGAAGATCGGATAAAGCGGTAGAAGATGACTGAATGAATGATTTTATTTGACTTTGTTTTGATCAACGGTTGATAGTCACAAATGTTAATAACAATAAATGACAATTAGAAAAATAAGCAATTTTTATACTTTGCATTTCCTCTTTCTAAATGTACTCGAATTGAACCGAACCGTGGATTAAAAATCGATGTACGTACCAAACGTGAACTTTGGCGTGAACAGTATCGCTGCACCTCTAATATTATACATACGTACATACACACACACACACACACACATACACATACATCCGTATGTTTCGACTGCATACTGAATTCCTATGTTACTTATTTGGGAGAATGGAAACAGCCACGTTGATGAAGGAGGGAAGGAAGGAGGGAAAGTGGGAAGGGAGGAAGGAAGGAGGGAAGGTGGGAAGGAAGGAGGGAAGGAAGGAAGGGAGGAAGGAAGGAAGCAAGTAAGTAAATAAATAAACAAACAAACAAACAAATAAAATAAATAGGCATCTAAATTTTGGAAAGTGGGTGTGGGTTTCGGTCAGTCGCATGTCCCAGCACTACCTGATGAGAGTGTTGCTTCCTGAACCCTCAGGGCTGTAATACAGCACGTTCTCCAGAGAGAGCGAGAAGGCGAGTCCCTGGGTGTCCGAGATATACAGATGTGTGACGTTGTTGTTGTGGTTCACGCACACAAAAACCTGATCCTCTGAGGCATCTGCTATGTAATATTCCTTATGAAAAAAAAACAAAAAAAAAACATGTCAATCTTCATGGCAGATGATCATTATATTTTATTAAAATGGTTCTTTATTTTATATATATATATATATATATATATATCTATATATCTATATCTATATATATATATATATATATATAATCTATAATTTATATATATTAATATATTTATTATATATATTATATTTATTGTTCATTATTTTATTAAAATGGTTCATTATCATCTTTATATTAAAATTATATATATATATATATATATATATATAATTTATTTATTTCTACATATTTAATATATTTATATATATATATATATATATATTATATAATATTTATTATTCACTATATTTTATTAAAATGGTTATTCTTTATTCACACAGAATAGCGGTACTCACTGTGATGGGATGGCGAGTGTTAAACTGGGCCGCTCTCATTGGCTGGCGGTTGTAGGACACCCACAGCTGGACTGACTTATTTATTTATATATATTATCTTATTTATTTATATATCTTAATATATTTATTATATATATTATATTTATTGTTCATTACATTTTATTAAAATGGTTCTTTATTATATTTATATTAAAATTATATATATATATATATATGTATTTTTATTTATTTATTTATATATATATTATATATTATTATATATATTATATTATATTTATTATTCACTATATTTTATTAAAATGGTTATTCTTTATTCACACAGAATAGCGGTACTCACAGTGATGGGATGGCGAGTGTTAAACTGGGCCGCTCTCATTGGCTGGCGGTTGTAGGACACCCACAGCTGGACTGACTGCGGCTCGTGGCGCCCTAGCAGTGTCTGAAAGAACAATCGCGATCAAGTCACACATTCGATGCCAAAAAGACCGACAAATAAAAGTATAACAGAAGACATGACCAAGATGTTTAGAATTTGGATCGTCTCTAAATACTCCAACCCGTACCCATGTTCCACATCTGGCAGAATTACTCCAGTGAGTAAGGTATTGATGCATAAGGTATTGTTGCATTCCTCAAAAGGCCCAGCAGCGGCACTGTGGTGGCGCTGGGAATTTAACTCACGACCTTTCAAATCATCCCAAACCACGGAGCTACCACTACCCCCCCCACCCCACACACACACACACACACACACACACACACACATACACACAATGCTAAAATGTGTATTATAAGAAATTCCAACCCAATCTGAAGCTCCCTCTGACTCAGACAACTTTCTTAACTCCGATTTGGACAGTTGTTGAGATAACAGGGAGTTCAACCCAAGGTGAAGCAGAGTTACTGTTATCACTCCGCCCCAGATACAGATTATTTCCCAGTAAGAGCTCGTCTCAGAATAGTTCATTCCTCCTACAGACTACACTTTTGACAATAATTACGTTACAATTGTTGAACATCCATCAAAGGACAAGTTAGTTCTTGTTAGCACTTTTGTGTTTGTATAAAGGTGGGAGATGGTAGCCCAGTGGTTAAGGTGTTGGACTCTGGACCGGAAGATCACGGGTTCAAACCCCACCACCATCAAGCTGACATTAGTGGGCCCTTGAGCAAGGCCCTTAACCCTTGCTCAAGGATTAAGTCGCTCTGGATAAGGGCGTCTGCCAAATGCTGCAAAGTAAAAAAGAAATAGAACAATGAGGAAGGAGGGAAGGAAGGAAGCATGGACGGGAGGACGGATGGACGGACAAAAGGAAAGAAAGAAACTACCTAATTTTGGGGAAGGCTGGGTCAAAGTTGCATGGTCGGGCATGAAATGACACCCTTGGATTATTAAGGGCCTTGCTCGGGGGCCCAAGAGTGGCTTGAATCCAGACAGTAAAATGAAGCCATTAACAAGCTATAATTAAAGGCACGATATTCATAGACTCGTGCTGACAGAATGACTACATCAGTTGTCAGGACTACACCGGGGGTTTTACGGCATCATCCTGGATTAGCAGCGCAAGCTTAAAATCCGCACAAGATGGTAGCGATAGCCTGAGCCAACACGGCACAAGAGGGACGCGGCACTTCTCTCTCCCAAGTGGCGGGCATAGAGAAAGCCATGTGCTGGACAGGCTGTGAACTGATCTGCCCGGCATTAATGAATTTCCCCTGATGAGGCGGAAAAGCACTTCTTGTTCTCTGGGGTAAAACAGAGCTTGCAGTGTCGTTGCTCTCTCTCTCTCTCTCTCTCTCTCTCTCTCTCTCTCTCTCTCTCTCTCTCTCTTGGAGATCCTCCCGTCACGGCCTTAGCATCCATCGGCCTGATTTATCTGTCTGTTAATGGCCATCTCCGGGAACAGACTGCAGTGGTGTCACAGGCAGCCACTGCACAATCTGGCTTTAGAGAGCAGGATGGAGGATGGAGGGAGGGGGGGGCGCTTTGGAAAGGGTCGGCGGTTGCTGAGAGAGTGTGAAGAGAATGAATCCAGCAGAGCGGTAACAACGGCTTCGTGTGACAAAGAGGACAAGCTGGGTTTGAATATGCAAAACTGACACCATGCGAGAGTTGCGTGGTCCTGTTTTCCTTTAGCGGTTAGGATTGTTTGTGCGAATTCGTTTTTCAGACCCGGGACTCGAGGACGCTTTTTAGCCCCTTTCTTGTTGGTGAGCCGACTCCCACGGAACTGTGGCACCTCCTCGACACGGCCATGTAACTTACATGGGTGTGGTCCAAGAAGTCGGAGGAGTGATCTTTCCCGCCAATGAGGATTTCGTTTTGGAATTCCGACCCGTCTGCCAGCATGAATGGAGCTGATTCTTGCAGACTTGCTGCATTTTTGGCTCCTAGAGGCACTTTCCTTCATTGTGCGAGGGGCTTTTATGTAGGAAAACAAGAGCCTTACTGTGCTGGCAAAAGCTGCGCACTAGAAAGACCTGACTCACGAGCAGGGGCTCAGGCGAGTAGATCTCTGCAGCTTTATTAGACTGTGTGAAAGTTTGCGTGTGTGTGGTGTGACCCCATCCCCCCCCCCCCCCCCCCCCCCCCCCCCTCGGCTCAATTAGCAATCTGGCGTCCCAATGTAGCTGCCCTGGTAACAATCGATAATAATACATAAGGTATATTTGGAAGTGTTATAATGAATACTTCAAATCAGGGTTTTTTTAATTTCTTGGATAAAATGGAGAAAGGGCGACATGCAGAACGAGACGTTCTTGCTCTTGTTTTTCTCCCGTCCTCGCCACAAAGGATGGTCCCCATATTAGATTTGGCGCGTGTTTTATTTTACGCTGGATGCCCTTCCTAACCATTTCCACCGGGTTTGGGACCGGTACCAGGAATTGCCGTCTTGTGCAACCCTAATGACTGGGACAGACTGAGCAATTGGAGGTTAAGGGTCTTCCTCAATGGTCCATTGGGGGTTAAAGGCCTTGCTCATTGGCCCACTAGGCCCGACATTTCGGTCCAGTGCCCAATGCCTTAACCACTGGGCTACCGCCTCCCCCAGAACCCCCCTGTAAAGGGGCAAAAGTTTTCTTATCAATTCTAATTAATCCTTTATGCTTCTTGGTGCCGAAAGGACCCTGTGATATTCATTATCATAATCCTGTTAGGGGGGCCCGGGACTACTGACAGAGTGAGACATGGATAGTCTCTTTTGTGTGTGCGTCTCTTTCTATATTGCTAAGACAGAATTACAAAACAGCTAATACACTCTGACTGGTTTGTGATCCCAGTCAAGAAGAACGAATCCTGACTGGTTGGATCTAAAGACAGCCAGAGCCAGTATTAAAAAATATATATATATTTAGTTTAGCTTGAGGTATGCCAAGTGGGTCAAATGAGACTAATGCAAGTCCCGAGAATTCTCTCGTCTTTCAGGCAACGTGCACCCGGCGGCTCATGTTCGCCAACAAATTGTCACCAAATAAACCCATTTAAATACTGACCAATCAAGAGGCAGAGGAAAATAGATCAAAACTATTACAAGATTTCAATTGTAACTCATAAGGAACTCATTATAATGTTAATGGGTTTTGGGCACGGTGGCTTAGTGGTTAGCACGTGCGCCTCACACCTCCAGGGTTGGGGGTTCGATTCCTGCCTCCGCCGTGTGGGTGTGGAGTTTGCACGGTCTACCCCATGCCTCAGGAGGTTTTTCTCCGGGTCCTCAGGGGTTTTTTCCTCAAGGTCCTCAGGGAGTTTTCCTCCGGGTCCCACGGTACAAAAACATGAATGGTAGGTTGTCTGGTAAATTTTCCATAGTGTGTGAATGCGAGTGCATGTGTGCGATGTGTTGGCATTCCATATAGGGTGTGTCCTGCCATGATGCAGGTTCCCCACGACATGAGAGATTAGTTGGATAAAGCGGTAGAAGATGAATGAATGGATGTTCATGGGTCCTTTGGTAGAGACCTATAAATCAATGGCTATGAATATATCCAATTTAAGGAATTGAGTGGTCATGAAACCTCCCATTTGTGTAAACTGCATGTGCGTAGTAGCCTCTTGGCACAAGCGCTACTGAGTATAGCGCTGACAACATGGCCATATGGTCACACGGGCAAGTGGCGCACAAGCTAGATATTAAAAAAATAAATAAAAATGCCCCGGGGGAGAAGAAACCACGCATTGAGTTGTGCTGGGCCGTATAATCAACACCTCGTCCACTCTTTTCACCAGCTCTTACATAACACGCCGTTGGTTACGGTGGTCCGGTTACGGCCTGTAATATCAGAGACCATAATAAGTCACCTAGTAATGCTAATCTCGGCCTGATCCTATTCGCTGGCACTGGATCGCGTTTGACGGGCGAGGCTTATTTTACCAGTCCAAACATTTACTGTGGACCACATTTAGTTAGGAGCCAGGCATGAGTAACGGCTAAAATTTGGGGGGGAACCTCTCGCAGACTGGAATCCAGCAAAGCATGATAGACCCACTCGTTTTTAAAAGTTTGAAACATTACAATAAGCAATTGTTTTATTCCCGAGTGCTCAGCGGCGGTTTCTTGGATAGATGTCGGTTTTACTTATACAAAAAGCTGCAATGGGACGACGCAGCCAAGAAAAATGTTCGAAAAAAGCCTTTGCGATGAGCAAGGAGCATTTTTTCCCCCCTCCACAGAATCTGGCCTTCTCAGAAGAGAAGCTGAACACAAGACGCTCACGACTGCTGAATATAGCCATACTATCGCTGCGAAAGTGCAAAGGCTCAGTAGTTGCTCGGATTGCCGCTTTATTTTTACAAAGTGCTATCCACCAAGTCAAGTGGAGGGCGATTTCAGCCCCCTCAGACAGGACTGGAATGGGAACGAGGTGTTCATGTACGAGATGAAAAGATAAATCTAAAGGAATAATTTTGAAATTCGGGTTACAGCGCCTGCTAAATCAGCAACTTAGCAACGAGAAACACCCATCGGATAGAAGTTGCCAAGCTAAGGTGTTATTTGTTTCGCTAAAGGTCCGAGTCGTGGGTTTGACGTTGGAATGAAACCATTTTGAAGTTGAAAGAAGGGAAATTTAACTCAGGTTGGGCAAACATTTTAATTGGATCGATTCCGAATTGAAAATTCCACACTGTGGGACAAATAAAGGTTTATCTTACAGGGTAGGATTCAAAAGTAATGAGCCTTTGTTCAAAAAGACAAATTTATTGAGCAAATCGGTACAAATAATTAATAATCTTCAAAATAAGCACCTCCTGCATCAATACACGTTTGTAGGCGGCTTTTCCATGACTCGAAGGCGTCCACGTAGGCCTGTTCTGGGATGGCTGCCTTGACCTTTGCTTGGATGTCCTCGATCGAAGGGGATCGTCCTCTACGAGTTTGTCCCACTGAAAAGGATGAAAAGAAGCGTAGCGCGCAAGCGAAGGGACATCAAGGACAGCTGGAAGCTTCACCACGATACCGCGCCCAGCCACACCGCCTTCATCGTGAGTGCCTACCTGGCCCGGGTGAACGTTCCGGTGGTCCCTCAGCCTCCCTACAAGTCCGGACGTGTCGCCTTCTGACTGATTCTTCTTGTTTCCGCTCTTAAAATCAGCGCTGGAAGGAAAACGCTTCGACTCGATCGAGGACATCCAAGCAAATGTCAAGGCAGCCATCCCAGAACAGGCCTACGTGGACGCCTTCCAGTCATGGAAAAGCCGCCTACAAAAGTGTATTGATGCAGGAGGTGCTTATTTTGAAGACTATTCATTATTTGTACCGATTTTGCTCAATAACCAAGTCTTTTTGAACAAAGGCTCATTACTTTTGAATCCTACCTTGTGTGTCCGTGTCGATTGATTCTAATGCAGTAAAAAACAAATATTAACATAGCAAACATGTGCAATTAGACGCCGTACTAGTGCCGGGAAATGAAGGGCCCTCGGTACTTGGGATGCGCAATGATTCGAACGCGGTGCATACTTTTATTTCGACGTGGTGAACCAACCGCAGACCCTTAGTCATGTTGGTCGTGACATCTTGCTTGCAGCATATTAGTTTATTACTTACTTTACCCATAGAACAGAGAAATTTGAAGGTTCGAGTTTTTCTAACAAATGAACCTGAAGTAGGCACTGCATGAAGAAACCCCAAATGTCGGACCCCTTGGAACGCCCCTTCAAGTGCCTTTGAAAGAACAATTTCTCTCTGAGCCTTAATGTGTTTAGCGTTCAATAACAACGAGCTAGACTTCAAATTCTTGTACACAATCTCGTTCACAAAGATAAAAAGAAATGGCAATATGCAGTTCAACCCCTAGGTGGTGTTGTTTCGTTTTTGTTAGCAACAAACTAGCCTGTGATATTGACAATGACCCATGACGTTATTTAGGGTTTATGATGTCCTGGATTTGATGGAGCGCTGAAGGAGTTTCTTTATACTTCTACATGTTACTGGTTACCGAGCTAATATAATGGTCACTTCCGGTCGTTTTGGTTATTTACGTCTGTTAAACACGCGGACGGGCTCGAATTTTTCCTTTCTTTTCCGGTTTACGAGCCACGACATTTACATACCATGAAACAGGGCCTCTATTTCACAGACATGCATAAACACAGTTTCTGTACTGTTTTCACTGCACCGTCGATTCTTCTACATTTGTACCTCCACAAGCATTTCTTCTGTACAAAGGATCAACACAAAAACAGAAGACTGCAATCTCTCTCAAATCAACAACAAAGGAGACAGGCAAGAGCTCTTGGCTGCTTAGTCTGTACATCACAGAGGATCTCGTGTCGGCCCTTAAACGTTGTCTTTCCAGCCAAAAAAAAGTGTTTTTACATCCTACCGCTTCACTCTACAATACCACAGAGCACCATACAGCACACGGCTAGGGTTTGTCCCGCCTTGCACTGCCGATACAAACGAGCCTTTGAAAACGAATAAACAAACGTTTCTTCAGGTCATAAAAACCTACACACGTCGACTTTGCAACCTGATTTTTCTTTTATTAGTCGCTTTAATTAGCACGTTCGGAAGAAAGACAATCGTTTTACAGTCAATAACTCACTAATATGTGGAAACACTGAGGCGAAATAACGACAAGCACAAACCTGCCATTTGCTCGCCTGCTATAAATAAATAAAGACTCGAGTGCAATTATCTCCAACATGTCATGCTGGGATATAACACCAGCCAACTAAACCCAAAGTCTTAGCTTAGAAACTTTTCACAATTACATAAGAGTCATATGTTTTGTTCAAGTCGGAGGTCTTTTTCGAGAACGGAATAACATCGACCGACAGTACACAGACAAAAGCTTTTCGGCGCAGGATCCTAAATATCGCAATGTGATTTTCCAAGCTCTCATTCCACATTATTCCCCAATATGGAATATGACATGCCACTAGATATTGGAGTCTCCCTGTGGGGATGATGTGTGTTCATTAAGGGTGTTGAAGTAAAGTCAGGTACCATTCTGGCATCTGAAGATCCACCGTTCCAATCCATGCAAACAGGGTACGGGAGACATTATCATGCAGGAAAGAGTGTGGATCGTCTACCTCAAGTGAAAGTAATATTTAATGCTATCGCGGCCAAAGACATCGCATGCTACTGTGGGCCTCCACAATTTAAGAGCAAATGAAGTAAATGTCATTTATAAATGTCGCTTTATCGCATGCATGTACTTTACTGAAGTATATCCATTTCAATTGAATTGAATTTAAAGTCAATATATTCATGGGTTGCCAATTGTTGACATTGTTGACATTTTTCTCGAGTGGAAGTCGGCGTGGGGGGGGGGGGGGGGGGTTGTGTGTTCTTTGGGATTTGCATTTAACATTTTCGAAAGTAAATGTAATATCCGGGTTCGATTCCCATCTCGGCCATGTGTGTGTGGAGTTTGCATGTTCTCCCCGTGCCTCAGGGAGTTTTTCTCCGGGTTCTCCGGTTTCCTCCCCGGTCCAATGAATGTATTAATGTGTGTGTGAATGTGTGTGTCCTGCGATGGGTTGGCATTCCACCCAGGGTGTATCCTGCCTTAATGCCCATAGACGCCTGAGATAGGCACAGACTCCCCGTGACCCGAGAGAAGATCGGATATAGCGGTAGAAGATGAATGAATGAATGAATGAATGAATGAACTCGGTTTGTGTACGTCATCCACCATCGCAACCCCTGTATGGTGATGTTTTTTGTTAGCCTGTAATCTCAACAACAAGGTTATAGAGCTGTCCATGACCTTGTTTAGGGTACATGATGAAGGAGCATGTACATGTTACTGGCTACTTAGCTAATATTAGCTATCGCTTATAGCGAACATGAGTTTGGACTTTTCCTGTAGGCTAGCTAATCAATCCACAGCTAATCGTTTGTTCACCCATATCAATTTTATCCACACCTCATTCAACAGGATTAGCCTGAATATTACATATGCCCCCCAGCATTGTCTGTTCCGCGACATATAGTGGCTACAAGCGTGATATCCAGCAATTCATGTGGAGAAAATATCGAATGTTTAGCTTATCTCGTGCACAGAATGCCCGTCAAATTATTTACCAGACGTTTCACTACAGTCCAACGCTCGATCCAGGCGATTGATTCTAAAGTGCATTTCTTTCCATCACAACAGCATGAGGTGCCACGCTCCACCATGCAGATCTTACCCTGGTCGTCATCGTCGCGAACATGTACTTGTCTCGCAGCTGAAAGCTGTCCACCCTTTCCAGAACGATGTGTCGGTTTTCCTCGCTTTGGAAGAAGTCTGTGCTGCTGAGAATGCTGGAGACACCCTGGGGTTCGTGCCTCTGGACCAGCACCGTGGTCGGGCTGTCGTACGGCTCGACTCCCCTGAGACAACACACAGGATTGGCAAAGTAAAACAGCTGAACGATGAACAATAACAACAACAACAAACCCTGAATGATAGAAATGTTTACGGGCCCTTTGCACTTATCTTGATTTGTGCATGAATGGCTCCTAAAAGGCCTTTGTTTTAAAAAATGCAGCATGAGTAACATCGTCTTATCTTTATTAGACGAACAGAACGAACAATAAACATCACAGAAAAGCTTTGGAGTCGAGAGTCAGCGCAGTTGCAGGCAGTTTATATATCATTTTACCAAGCAGCCCTCAGAGACCGCGGTAAAAAAAATTGCACTCTCGCACACGTTTGTTGTTTATCTTGAACAATTCTCAAAAGGTTTTCTGGACAAAGGTAAAGGAACGTTTGCAAACAATGATCATACTGTTGGTTTATGATTGGTTTGTTGGCTTTTTACACATTCGAGGCCACATACAGGGTATACACAAGGTCTTCATCTGGTTCGTATTGTTTGTGTTGTCACATGATGTGGTTCACCGGTGCTTTCGGCAGGAAGCTTAAAATATGATATACGTCAAGTCAAGTCATGTAAAACCGTTTCTTAATAATATTGTAAGAATGAGTGCAAGAAGAATGTTTAATAGTCAGGGGGATTTGACATGAGCGACATGGGGGGGGGGGGGGGGGGGGGGGGGGGGGGGGGCAAGTGCTGAGTGGCCGAGTCGGCACTTGGTGTAGACCACTTGATCTTGCCTTGAATTGAAGTTATGGCAAGGATTTCTTTGAATAGTACGGTTTATTCCGTCTAATTTACTGCTTTTGTGCAACTTCCATTCTTCCTGCCTTTTGTTGGAGGTGTATACATTAAGAGGTCTGATGGTTTAGGAAGTCGAATAATTAATTAAATATATAATCAAGTGGAATTTGATTTGCTATACTTTTCCCCAAACTGTTACCACAAAGCTAGAGACTAAGCTTTGCATAGGATTGTCTGGACGTGGTAGCGCTTTATTTTAATAATAATATCCTTTATTGGTCACATAAACATTACAGCACAGTGAAATTCTTTTCTTCGCATATCCCAGCTTGATGTTGGTAGCTGGGGTCAGAGCGCAGGGTCAGCCATGATACGGCGCCCCTGGAGCACAGAGGGTTAAGGGTCTTGCTCAAGGACCCAAGGGCGGCAGCTTGGCCATCTCGGGGCTCGAACCCGGATCTTCCCATCAGCAGCGCAGCGCCTTAGACCACTGCGCTACCTTTTCGCTTCAGTTCCAAGCCTTCTCCAGCCTGAAAATACCCCTATGGACAAAAAACCAGCTCTATGAAAATACACCGGCCAGGCATGACATTACAGCTGATGAATTGAACCACATTGATTATTCTCTTCATCATGGCAGGTGGAGTATAATAGACTGCAAATGAAGTGTTCAAAGAAGCGGGACAACATGGGCAAACCTTTCAAACCTTGGTGCCAAATTGTAATGGCTCCAAAAAATGCAGCTCTTGTGGGGTGTTCCTGGTCTGCACAGGTCTGTATATATTAAAAGTGGTCTATGGGATGCATGTGGATAGCAAAAGCTGGCCTGTGTGGTCAAATCCAACAGACAAGCTCAAAAACCCTGAAGAAATGAATGGGTCAGGATTGTTTTGAGGGCAAAATGGGGACCAACACAATATTAGTAGAACATTAGGGAACATTGGGAGATAAGGGAAGGAGATTGCGATCTGGAATTACTTCGATACACTCCCCTGTTTCCCTTCCCCATTTCTCTCCAGGCAGAGGCAACTTAAGGGCCGTGAAGCCCCCTGTGTGCAAATGATTCAGCACAGTAGGCTTAGGATTTGAAGCATGGCTTCAGAGACACTAGAACCATGAGATTTACTCGCCGGCACAATGGCCTGCCTCGCCGCTTTCCTGAACACATCGGCTTGTTTGTGAAGACTGCTTCTTGATTCGCCTAACAAACGGATGAAAGGATTAGACGGAAGGCGGGCGAGTACACAGACTACCGCTACGCTCGCGCTCCGCCCGTTTTGCGCGCGTACCGAAGCTCGGCGCGTGGTGTCGCCTACGCGAAAAGACGTCTTTTTAACACGCTTAAGCTGTGGTATTAAACTAACCTTCTCAGGGGGGTGAGGATTAAAACCTAGAATACAATACGACAATTATGGAATACAGCACAATGGTTCAGGTGGCAAGGAGCACGGTGGCTTAGTGGTTAGCACGCTCGCCTCACACCGCCAGGGTCCGGGTTCGAAATTCCCGTCTCGGCCATGTGTGTGTGGAGTTAGTTTTGCATGTTCTCCCCGTGCCTCAGGGGTTTTTTTCTCCGGGTTCTCCGGTTTCCTCCCCCGGTCCAAAAACATAAAACATGCACGGTAGGTTGATTGGCACCTTGGAAAATTGTCCCTAGTGTGTGAATGTGTGTGAGTGGGTTGGCATTCCATCC
>JACRUU010000026.1:2638609-2666109 GCA_030449085.1 Kryptopterus vitreolus | reverse complement strand
TGAATTTTCCGGCATTTTGGGGATTTTTCATTTATTTATTTATTTATTTATTTATTTATTTATTTATTTTCATGCTCCTACGAGTTGGCATTGAACCTGGGATAGGAAGTTCATTCGTTCGAATCCCGGCACCACAAAGCTCTAAATGCTTTGTACTTAAACAAGGCCCTTAATTTTTAACTACTCAGTTGTAAGTCGCTCCGGATAAAGGCATCCGTCAATCCGTCAAATTCGTGTGTGAGCTCCATGAAGATCTGGTTTATACGAGTTGGAGTGACTCTTGAGCGGATCGCTCCAGGGCAGGAACATCTTTGGAATGAAATAGAACGCGAGTCTCCTCACCTCACCCACATCAGTACCGGACATTACTAACACCCTTGTAGACGAATCGAATATTTATTGACTTTGATTATCACATATGCATTACAGCACAGTGAAATTCATGCCTCACATATTCCAGCTTGTTTGGAAGCTCAGGGTGCAGGGTCAGGCGAGATACAGCGCCCCTCGAGGGTTAAGGGCTTTGCTCAAGCACCCAAGAATGTCAGATTGGCGATACGGGGGCCCTGAAATTCCAATCAGTAGCTCGGAGCCTTAAGCGATCAACTACACCCCTCCCCATGATCCCAAATCTCCGCAGTCCAAGCTCTGCAAGGTAGAAGGGGACGTTCTAAAAGAGCACACACAAACCTTAAGGGCACATCCGTTACTACTTCCACAGACAGTTGCTGACCAAGACAAAACCGGGATAAATACAGCATAATGTCTTTAGGGAGACCCTGTAGAATAGCGCCTCAGAATGCCATTGAGGACAATTCGAGGCCGTTTATGGTGGACACTGCGCTGCCTTCACTGTTGATTTGATGCAGCCATTAAAATGTACGTAACCCGTACACATCTGGAATACATGTCCTCATTTAGAAATGAGCCTCTTTCACACTTACTGGCAATTCAGTGCAGATAATCCACTTTCCGGGTAAACTTTGCGTAAGTGATTGAATGCCCGATAAGCCTAAATATCTCATTATTGTTTTCAATACTCGCAGCAGCCAGAGAAGCCTTTATATAAAACAAAACATGTCCAGACACTGTCAAATCCAATTATTGAAATATTAGATGCATTATACGAATGTATAAAATAATGCATAGAATGCATATCAGACAGTGTTGGGGAGTAACTAGTTAACGGTGTTACGTTATTTAATTACAAAATAAAAGTAACAGTAATCCGTTACATTTACAGCGAACAAACATTTAGAAGTAACACACGAAGGAAAGTAACATACAGTTACAGTTAACAAATTCCAACGACCACCGCCTAACACCCCCTCCCACCGGGTCGACAAAAATTTCGTCTGCACAGCCAACCCCCGCAAACACTTCCCCCCCATCCCCTGACCCCCCCCCCCCCCCCCCCCCCCCCCTCCTTAACAGGTCAACAATTGGATTCTGAAGCAGCAGTTGCGAACATATATCCCACTTTTTCCACAAATGCCACAAATGAAAGTAATCAAATGTGTCAAATCAGTTACTTTACTTTTATACAGTAATTGAAAAGTTACAGTAATTATTATATTTTGAACAAGTTAATTTGACTATTAAAGGAATGATATAAAATAAAAAATAGAAATACCAATATTAAATAAAGACTTTAGAAAAAAAGAGAAATCTATCTGTACAACAAGGGAACGGAATGTCCAGGTTTGTGTAAATATGCAGATGTGCAGTGGAGTGACATTTAAAGTGGCTTGTGTGCGTAATTAAGTGTATTGTGTGTATTATGTCCATGAGTGAGCAGTGACCACAAGTGACCACTGGTATGGCGAATGTCCAGAGTGAGAGCAAGATGTGCCGATGTGCAAAACGGATCAGTACTGACTGGTGTACTGATTAAGAGACCGTATTGCCTGCGGGTAGAAGCTACGTAACCTATTACATTTCCAAAGTAACCTTAACGAACACTTATAACAGAGCCACGGAGTTTGTTATTACCGGAACTTTCCAAGAGATTTTCTTGTGAATTCGTGCGGGAAATAAATAAATAATTGGGTTTGGCGTAAACTTTTGCTTTCAGGTCTAAGATAAAAAAAAAAAAAAAAAAAAAAAAAAACGCCATAATTAACGTAAACGTTTTTCTCTAAAGGACATGAATTAGAAAAGAAAAGCATGACACATAAAGATAACATTTTTTTCCTCTGTAATTATGCAACTGTAATCCCTCCTCCCTCCGTGTCATCTCTGTGCTTTCCTTGTAACCTCTGGACTGTTAATAGCAGATCAGCTTGCACGCCGCTATGACAAGCGGGCGTAGAGGACGAGAGAGGGAAAAGAATGGCGAGAACGAAGAATGCTCACCGATGCCCGGGCTGTGATGTAAAAGCGCGCTCTTCCACAGGGAGACGAAATGCGAAGAGAACGAGCTGCTATAAAAAGACATGCTCAAGAGCAGTCATGCCTTTTGTCTATGGGGAAACGTTTTTTTTTTTTCCTCTTCGATTTGCATGAAGATATTATTTTAATAAATAAATAAATAAATATTTATTAACAGATTATTATTATTATTATTATAATTATCTGAGGAAACGCGTCTGTTTGGTTAAAAATGAACTAATGCCAGGGCAATAACACGAAACGCTACTTAATAGCGGATGTGAGCTCAGGCACGATTGCTGCTTGAGGAACTGCAGTGCAGATCAACGGTGCAGAGCAATTCCCAGGTGTCTTTGCAAAACCGTAAAAAACTCCCCCCTGAAGCAGGCAATTACGTTGGGTGCCAAGGGCGACGGCTGCCGGCAAGGCCGCGCCTATTAGTCACGCTGTCGCGCCGGGTCTCGTGAGAACTGCTCCCGCGCCCCTCAAGACGCCACTCCCACAACATCCAAACAACCCTAACTGACCTGGCTCATTAGAGATTTAAGGGCGAGGATGAGATTTCGAGGCACGGATACTCACGCGGCGGTTGTCGGCAGGGCTGTGGTAGAACTGCGAGATCACCTGCTTGCTGGTCTCCTTCCCGCTGGGCAGGTTAAACTTATCTGATATATGGATGAAGGTGGTCCCGTAGTCGTACGACACGTAAACCTGTGGGAAAAGCGTTGAAAGCGTCGAGTTAAATATAGAAACGAAACGTTATTGGCTTTAAGAAATACATTTTTTGGACAGATGTGTCGGGACACCTGAAAATAAAGGCTCAATCTGATTGGTTAGACGTTTTTGGTCATGTGACAAACTGCAATTTTCCGTCTTAATCATAAGAAGTGATCTGGTGGTGCTGAACAGAGTAAAATAGTGAAAACTACACGGTTGTTGTAAAAGTTACACAATACAATAAGTGGTGTATAGATATATAGATTGAATATACCAACAAAAGTTCTATTCCTACAAATATATCCACAAAAAGAAAAATAAATAAATAAATAAATAATAATAATAATAGATTATGATTGTACAGATTGTAGGCGCACGGTGGTTTAGTGGTTTAGCACGTTCGCCTCACACCGCCAGGATCCGGGTTCGATTCCCGTCTCGGCCATGTGTGTGTGGAGTTTGCATGTCTTCTCCCCGTGCCTCAGGGGGTTTTTCTCCGGGTTCTCCGGTTTCCTCCCGGTCCAAAAACATGCACGGTAGGTTGATTGGCACCTTGGAAAAATTGTCCCTAGTGTATGAATGTGTGTGTGTGTGTGTGTGTGTGTGTCCTGTGATGGGTTGGCATTCCATCCAGAGTGTATCCTGCCTTAATGCCCATAGACGCCTGAGATAGACACAGACTCCCCGTGACCCGAGGGAAGATCGGATATATAGCAATAGAAGATGAATGAATGAATGAATGAATGAGTACAGATTGTACTCAATTGCAAAATTGTTCCTGTGCAAGAGATATTACAAAATTTGGGATTTACTACTATTTAGTACAGCATTTAATAATTACGTGTGAATAGAAGAGAATTGCGAATAAAGCACTTCTCGTGTAAAAATATAGACCACATGTTTCCACAAAGGCACACAATTGAATGGAATGTCTTTGGAAAGGGGGAGAATTACATTTTCCCTGCAGGGAAACCATTAAACCCAAACCAGTTTCAGCATGACAATGTGCACAAAGCGAGCTCTATAAAAGACATGCTTTACACGGAACGCTGACTGGACCCAAAGCCTCCTCGCCGTACAGTAAGATCTGACTTTACCAACAAATCTCGGGAACGCAATGTTTAAAAACCCTCACACAAATCTTATAGTCAGGTGTCCGTCATTACAGGGTTAAAGGAATAAAACATTTTGAAGTGCGAGGTTATAGAAGGAAAAAAAGCGACGATAACTCCGTCACACTACCGTGTTGATTTTTCCAAAGACAACGCTGTGCTGCATTTCATTCTTTGTATCGGACCAGAAAAGGCAGAAGTAAGCCTTCATAAGCACGTCACTGTAACATGACGCTTCGTGAACAATGGGGGAAAAACCAGTACAATGAGCAAGCTGGTGGCGCAAACACAAGGCCTACAAGAAGAGATTTTTCATACAGGCACAATGAAAAATGTAATGTAATATTAAATATACACATAAATACTGTAGTGTCGCATTGTTGTTATACATGATGTGGTTATACACTGTGGTATTAGCTCTGAGGTTGATCATTTGTGACAGCATTACAAAATGACATAAAACCTGCACTAGATATATCTCTGGTCTATATTTGTTGGTGTTTTAGATCGATAGTCAGTGTGTTAGCTAATTACACGAGGAAAGAAATAACCGGGAAATGCTGGTGTAAGACTACCAGTAGTAAATCCCAAATTTTGTAATATCTCTTACACAGGAACAATTTTACCATGGGGTACAAGCTGGAAAGGGGGAAACAACGGTGGCTTAGTGGTTAGCACGTTCGCCTCACACCGCCAGGGTCCGGGTTCGATTCCCGTCTCGGCCATGTGTGTGTGGAGTTTGCATGTTCTCCCCGTGCCGCAGTGGTTTTTCTCCGGGTTCTCCGGTTTCCTCCCCGGTCCAAAAACATGCACGGTAGGTTGATTGGCACCTTGGAAAATTGTCCCTAGTGTGTGAATGTGTGAGTGTGTGTGTGTCCTGCGATGGGTTGGCATTCCATCCAGGGTGTATCCTGCCTTAATGCCCATAGACGCCTGAGATAGACACAGACTCCCCGTGACCCGAGGGAAGATCGGATAAAGCGGTAGAAGATGAATGAATGAAAGATGAATGACAATCTGTACAATCATAATTAAAAGGTTTATTCTTTTTGTGGTTATTCTTTTTGTTATATATGTAGGAATAGAACTTTTGTGGTTATATTGTAGGAATAGAACTTTTGTGGTTAATCTATATATCTATACCACGTATGATATTGTATTGTGTAACTCTCGAAAAAACAATGTAGTTTTCCGAATTTTACTCCGTTCAGCACCTCATAATCGCTTCTCATGAATAAGACCGTAAATTGTAGTTTGTCACATGACCAAAAACATTGATCCAATCTGATTGAGTATATAGCAGCCTTTATTTATCGCATATCCAGCACAGTGATTTTTTTCTTCACATATCAGCCATAATACGGCACCCCCTGGAGCACAGAGGGTTTAAGGGCCTTGCTCAAGGACTCCAAGAGTGGAAGCTTGGCAATACCGGGGCTCGAACCCCCGACCTTCCGATCAGCAGCCTTAACCACTGAGCTACGCCCATTCCCTTTTTCTGAGGGACTCAAATGAACAAATACGAAAGTAATAAATACCTAAGCAAACATATCTCCCAAAGTATAGACCAAATAGATACTAATGAGCTATTTACAATTATAAACTTATTACACTTATCCAACGAGTATCAAATACGTAAAAATCCGATATAAACTTAAAATACTCTACTTCATAATCATGCTTTTTATTTACAACTCCTTTTATAACAACTTTCGCTGTGTTATAAACAAATACGACAAATATGACCATAATACCATAAAAAGATAAACAAGACAAATGCTCCTCTTACATTACAACAAACTTTCTATTCATGCAGCACTCGGGGCCCGTTTTCCAGGTCCTGATTTTGTACAAAGACAATGCCAAAGTCATGTCACAGTTCTCAAGTTGCCTCTCCAGCCGTTCATTTTAAACCAGAGAATATCTGGTTTGGAAAATACAAATACTCAAGTCACTGTAGAACTTGAAACCCTACTACCTCCTACTTTCCTCTGTGTTTTTTTTTTTTTTGGTTCGTGTCTGAATAATCGGGCATGAAAACAAATCCTGGTCAAAGGTTCACCTTTTTACACTCTCGAAGCTTTAGTATGTGTGCCATCAAATTCTTTCTGGAAAGTGCAGGCACTGGATTGTCGTCAATGCCGTACCGGGTATCAGCGAGAGAGATTTATTTTAAAAAGAAAGAAAGAAAGAATAAACTTGTCCTTAGGGTTTTGATTTTCCACCAAATAAAGCTAAATCACAAGCTTAACATGAGCTATGGATGGTACGGAGTTACCGTTTCATAGGTCGATGGGAACTGTACTACCCGTATCAATGCTATTATTACTGGTATATCTTTCTGATCTAAAGTTCACACTAAAGTGAACACACCAGAATTAGGCTTACCCATTTTTTCCTGCTTCTAACACATCAACTTTGAGGACAAATTGAAGTTTTGCTCACATGCTGATTAATATATCCCCCCCATTAACGCGTGCCATGATGAAGAGATAATCATCGTTATTCACTCACTGGTCATAATGTTTGAAATGTCAATGGTATGCCTGATCTGTGCATTATAGTCTTCTCAAAAATATCCATATTTCGATAAATATCCATACTGAAATATCTGAACTCTAGTTAGTGGACGTAGTGCAGCAGTGGGGTGGTGTGGGAGTGTGGGAACTTGGGGTTGAAGTCAGTGGATGTAGTCAGTGGGTGTGGTTGTGGTGGATGTGGGCAACTTGGGAGGAACTGTGGGATGACAGTGGAGTGTGGGAAGATTGGTCTTGGCATCAGTGGGGTGGTGTGGGAGAACTTGGGAGGCTTGAAGTCCAGTGGATGTAGTGCAGCAGTGGGGTGGTGTGGGAGAACTTGGGAGGTTGGGAGGTGCTTGGGGTGGTTGTAAGTCAGTGGATGTAGCGCAGCAGTGGGGTGTTGTGGGAGAACTGGGGTGGTGTGGGAGAACTTGGGTGGGATTGAAGCCAGTGGACGTGGGGTGGTGTGGGAGCGCAGCAGTGGGGTGTTGTGGGAGAACTTGGGCAGGTTGGAGTGTGGGAAGACTTGGGTGGGAGACTTGGTAGGTTGAAGTCAGTGGATGTAGTGCAGCAGCAGTGGGGTGGTGTGGGAGAACTTGGGCAGGTTGGACAGTGTGGCAGCATGGGGTGGGTGGGAGAACTTGGGCAGGGGTAGTACAGGTTGAAATTGGTCCTTGAAGGCAGTCCAGTGGATGTAGTGCAGCAGTGGGATGATAGCAGTGGGGTGGTGTGTGGGAGAACTTGGGCTTGGGAGGGATGAAGCCAGTGGATGTAGCGCAGTGGGTGTGGTGTGTGGGAGCAGTGGGGTGGTGTGGGAGTGGTGTGGGAGAACTTGGGCAGGTTGAAGACCAGTGGACGTTGTAGCGCAGCAGTGGGGTGGTGTGGGAGAACTTGGGTGGGATGAAGCCAGTGGACGTAGCGCAGCAGTGGGGGGTGGTGGTGTGGGAGAACTTGGGTGGGTTGAGACTTGGGTGGGAGAACTTGGGCAGGTTGAAGTCAGGTGAAGCCAGTGGACGTAGTGCAGCACTGGGGTTTTGTGGGAGAACTTGGGTAGTGTGGGAGAACTTGGTCAGGTTGAAGAGTCAGTGGATGTAGCGCATCAGTGGGGTGGTGTGGGAGAACTTGGGTCAGGTTGAAGTCAGACAGTGGATGTAGTGCAGCAGTGGGGTGGTGGGAGAACAGTGGGGAGAACTTGGGTGGGGGTGGTGTGGGAGAACTTGGGTTGAAGTCAGTGGATGTAGCGCATCAGTGAGGGTGGTGTGGGAGAACTTGGGAGGGTTGAAGTCAGTGGATGTAGCGCAGCAGTGGGGGGAGAACTGGGGAGAACTTGTGGGAGAACTTGGTCAGGATCAAGTGGGGTGAGAACTTGTCAGCAATGGATGCCAAAAAAACATGCACGGTAGGTTGATTGGCACCTTGGAAAATTGTCCCTAGTGCGTGAATGTGTCCTGTGATGAGTTGGTTTGGCATTCCATCCAGGGTGTATCCTGCCTTAATGCCCATAGACGCCTGAGATAGGCACAGACTCCCCGTGACCCGAGGGAAGATCGGATAAAGCGGTTTTTTTTTAGCGGTAGAAGATGAATGAATGACTGCCAATATAGTTGTTGGTTTGATTATGTTCTGAATCGCTGAATCTGGCATGGGGAGACTTGAATCTGTGCAGGGCATAGCGTAACAAAGATTACCTCCCTTCAGAAAGATCCATCTCAGTAGCAGCTAATGAGTCCCTCTGAAGGGACAATGAGCCAAGCGAACACCCAAGAAAGACCAAGGACGCTTCTTCGAGCCATGATCTGGAACCTATTGAACATCTACGGAAGATTTGAAGAAACATGCAGTCTGGAGAAAGGCGAGACAGCTGGAGCACTTTGCGAATGAAGTGTGAGTGAGAGTGCACAAGCACCAGATACTGTTGGCTAGAAGAAAAGCATGATTTGTGTTAAATGAACACGGATGGACATCCATTTCCAGTTATTCTAGCCAAAATAGTGTTTTTTTATTGTGAAGAAAACTATACGTCTTTTTTTTTTTATTCCATTTAAATTCTAAAGTCGATTGGATTCTATTATACTGTTAATAAAATTGTATTCGTCGACTCTATTCTTTCCATTCTATTAACCCATCACATATCAACAACCAAGTGGGCACGGTGGCTTAGTGGTTAGCATGTTCGCCTCACACCGCCAGGGTCCGGGTTCGATTCCCGTCTCGGCCATGTGTGTGTGTGGAGTTTGCATGTTCTCCCCGTGCCTCAGGGGTTTTTTTTTTTCTTTCCGGGTTCTCCGGTTTCCTCCCCCCCCTCGCGAGGTCCAAAAACATGCACGGTAGGTTGATTGGCACCTTGGAAAATTGTCCCTAGTGTGTGAATGTGTGTGTGTGTCCTGCGATGGGTTGGCATTCCATCCAGGGTGTATCCTGCCTTAATGCCCATAGACACCTGAGATAGGCACAGACTCCCCGTGACCCGAGGGAAGATCGGATATAGCGGTAGAAGATGAATGAATGAAAGAATGAATGAATATCAACAACCAGTCATTAAAATTTCGCTGCATGCCACTCTGTTGTCTTGTTATGCAACTGTCTTACTGTAATGCCGACAACAACAGGAAGTTACTGTAAACGTACATTAACTTTCTATTGTGCATAGAATTCTTCACATGACAAGCATGCACACATTGTACAGACACTTGCATCTTTATATTTAATCAGAGATCAGTGCCTGCTATAGTAGCATTAGAGACTTCACACACAGACACCATCAGGGGACTTTTCTGTGGTATGTTTATGATGTTGTACTCAAAGATCCTGGTACGAACCTTTCACAGCCTTTGTGTTTATCATGGTAGGGATCTATTAGAAAAAAAAAAAGCAATAAAAAAAAAATCGTGCCAAACTTGCAAATACCGTGTTATTGTAATACTGTATTATAAACCCTATCCAGATCTTGTGGTCAAGATGGAAAACAGCACATTGTAGTGCATGTCTGACAGGCTTTCGAATGATATAATCAAAAGCAGCGTCACACGCAGAGGCTGTGAAAAACAGATGGAGATTTTTAATCTGACGGCCTCCAATAAAGGCCGAATATGTTGTCATGAGCACAGGCTTCTGCAGCTCAGCGGCGCTGCGATTTCCCCGACGTGTGACTCAGAAACTATTATGCAAAGTAAATGCAGAGTTTCTGCAGACGGAGAGATAAAAAGGAAACAACCCAGGAGTATTTAAGAAAGGAGGACATAAAGACGTTCGATTAAATATATTGGTTTAAAGGTTTTTAGGGCTGCGAAAGTGAAGGGGCGTCCCGAGTATATCATTTATTTAAAAATAGTTCAAAGTAATACTGCAAAAAACAATGGAAAAAGATCATTATGACACAACGGAATCCTGCTGTAGGCTTTTGCGTAAAAATAATATATAGGGAGACTCATTACATATGCAAAATGTATTCGAAAGATTTCGGGATATATGGGATTTCACAATCATTTTTCAGTCCAAGGTCTCTCAGGAACAAAATTTGTTTACTCTCCGCCTCAGACTTTAAGTGCAAGCTTGTTATTATTATTATTATTATTATTATTATTAATAAACTTAAATATGCACAACAATACCAAGGGGTATAAATAAGAAATGTTAAGAGTTAGCGAATTGTCTCTGCTGCTACTCAATGCGTACCAGAAAAATAATAACGCTAAATATATATGGCTAGCATTAGCGGCTAACCAGGAAGTAGCTAGCGGCTACCGCTATGGATCTTCAGTGTTTTATGTGTAACCATTATGTGTAACAATTCCATATATATATATATATATATTTTTTTTTTTGGCATGTTCTCCCCGTGCCTCAGGGGGTTTTCTCCCGGGTTCTCCGGTTTCCTCCCGGTCCAAAAACATGCATGGTAGGTTGATTGGCACCTTGGAAAAATTGTCCCTAGTGTGTGAGTGTGTGTGTGTGAGTGTGCCCTGTGATGGGTTGGCATTCCATCCAGGGTGTATCCTGCCTTAATGCCCATAGACGCCTGAGATAGGCACAGGCTCCCCGTGACCCGAGGAATCGGATAAAGCGGTAGAAGATGAATGAATGAATATATATATATATATTTTTTGGCATGTTCTCCCCGTGCCTCAGGGGGTTTTCTCCGCGTTCTCCGGTTTCCTTCCGGTCCAAAAACATGCACGGTAGGTTGATTGGCACCTTGGAAAAATTGTCCCTAGTGTATGAATGTGTGTATGTGTGTGTGTGTGTGTGTGTGGTGTGTGTGTGTGTGTGTGTGTGTGAGTGTGTGTGCCCTGTGATGGGTTGGCATTCCATCCAGGGTGTATCCTGCCTTAATGCCCATAGACGCCTGAGATAGACACAGACTCCCCGTGACCCGAGGGAAGATCGGATAAAGCGGTAGAGAAGATGAATGACTGAATAATATATATATATATATATATATATATATATATATATATATATATATATATATATATATATATATTCAAAAGAATTCAAAAGAAATAGAAATGAAAACCTATAAGACGCTCCATGAAAAAGAAAAAAGGAACAGAACTGCAGTATCTCAGCTGCGTTATTGGATTTCGAACACAACAACTAAGAAGGCATTCTTTTACTATATATTTAGGTTTTCAACGGGTTTTTCACCATCCTGTGATTTATTTATTTATTTATTTTAAACAGAGCCTTATATAAACATATATTGGAACTTATGGCCGATTACAAGCATTCATCAAAACACTCAAACGAACATGAAATAGCGCTATTAACATTTTTGTTCATATTTCTGCTAATTTTCAGTAAAAAAAAAATTTCTATGCAATTTTACTAATAAATTAAGAATGAGGCCCTATGAGTGTTCAATATACTCACTAAGGGTCCACGCCATAGTACAAATCTGATCCAAATTTGGCCTTAAAAACGAAATAACTGGCAACATAACATTGTACTTATCGAGCAATGTATAAAACTGTTCAACGGAAGCGCTTGCCATCAAGGCTCCTGCTGATTATCAACTGCGAGGGCCAATCTGGGTTTTTGTCAAGTTCATAAAAATAAAGCCACACAGTCTAGATAAAATGTGGCTCCTACAGGAGAGCGAGAGACGTGCGAGAGACCGGAACAATCACAGAGGAAATGATAAAGCCCCATATCTCTCACGAATTCACTGTCGTGCCATTATTGACTTGAATAAGTCATAACCTGGGTAGCAGACCTGAAGCAGTGAGGTGAAGTGTACTCACCGGAAATGCCTGTACACTATGCCAGAGAGAGCGCCACAGAGAGATAGAAGGAGAGAGAGAGAGAGAGAGAAAGAGTGAGAGTGGCTACATGTCAGCTTTGAACACAGTCATACACTCACCGAGCTGCTCTTGGGGTCGGTCGCTCCGACGCTGTCTCTTGCCAAAGCTACGATGACGTTACTCTTCTCTCCAGCCCAGTGCACAACCATCTGGTTATGAGAGTCATTCAGGTTGGCCTGTAAACAACAATCTGTCAGTACACAAGGCTAAACGAATAGCATATTAAAACCAAACGCTTTAAATAAAATGCATAAGGCACATATAGAGAACATTATATAAACTGTATAATTTACTTAATAGATTTACTTAATAGGATGTGGTTAGTAACGGATCTGTTGTCCATAAATGTATATTTGGCGCTTTGAGTAAAACCAAGTGGGTGTTGCTTTGGGAGAAAAGCCAAATGATGACTTTTGTTCTAAAGTAAGAATAAAAGATACGCCTATTATAAAACATTTCAACACAGAAAGGGTTTCATCTCAAAAAGAATGGATAGAAAAGGTGCAGAGCTCCATGTTTTTTTATTGAGGTCCATGTTTTATTTAGTTGCTGAATCAACACGATAAAATCCTGTGCATTACAGTGCAGAGAAAAAGTGGCAAAAAAAAAGCAGAGAAAAGTGTCACGTTTTTGACTGTTAGGAAACATAGTGACATCCAGTGCTATAACAACGCGATGTTTCAGAACGAATTATGCCGAGAGAGACAGGGAGAGTAAAAGAAAAGTGTCTTTAATTAATTAATAAATGGATAAATAAATAAAGAAATCGGCCGACCGATGCAAAGAGTAAATCTGCTATGCTAATATAACTACTTGCTAAGCTAATAAAACAGTAAAGACTTTGTTTTGCTTTTTGCCCTGGTGTGAACGGAGCAGTGTTTATCACTTTTGTGCCCATTTGTTTCTGTGAAAGTATTTTTAGTCACGTTTATCGACGTATCGTATTTATATTCTCTTAAAACTACCAGATGTTGATCAACGATGGATAATAAATCAGTATCCCTCGTGCCAATAAATTGTAAGTAAATAACAAGTGTTTATAACTGGCTTTGCGGGGCACGGTGGGTTAGTGGTTAGCACGTTCGCCTCACACCACCAGGGTCCGGGTTCGATTCCCGATTGTGTGTGTGGAGTTTGCATGTTCTCCCCGTGCCTCAGGAGGTTTTCCTCCGGGTTCTCCGGTTTCCTCCCGGTTCAAAAAACATGCACGGTAGGTTGATTGGCACCTTGGAAAATTGTCCCTAGTGTATAAATGTGTGTGTGTGTGTGTGTGTGTGTGTGTGTGTGTGTGTGTGTGTGTGTCCTGCGATGGGTTGGCATTCCATCCAGGGTGTATCCTGCCTTAATGCCCATAGACGCCTGAGATAGGCACAGACTCCCCGTGACCCGAGGGAAGATCGGATAAAGCGGTAAAAGATGAATGAATGAAAGAATGAATGAACTGGCTTTGTCAAAACTAGCAATTAGCTTGAATGCTAGTCAGTCAGATTTGCTAATTAGAGACTTCCTGGTGGCATGAAATAAGCTAGAGAACTTGCAGCAAGAAAGCTTTGACATATCCAAGTATATATAGTTTGTTTGGGTTGGTTGTTTTTGGTATATTTTGCCAAAGAGAATGAAGTGAGTTTGTGTTGAATAGTTAGCTCCTGAACTAGCCACTGGATTCACAGGTTTCATATACAAGAGCAAACAAACAATGCTTGGTGTTTTACCACATAACTTCTACAGCAGCTCAAAATGTGAAAGTCTGTCAGACTTCTCCCATCACTATGACTAAACTATATCCTAAAGCCGGGGTCACTAATTTTTGGACTGTTAGTGTCTTTTCACATATAACAAAAAACACTATTTTGTAATACAATCGCATTTATAACAGGCGCATATATCAAAAGGTGTGTAGAGGCGTTTGGGTGGTACGGCACCACGGGTCACTGCTAAAGTTACTCTGCTCACTGTTACTATGGTAAGACATGCGTGTGCAGTAAAGATAAAGTAAATAGAGCGATGCGCAGATGAAACTTCCAGTGAATGAAAAACAATGGCACTCTCAAAAATAAGGGAAGTTGAAGATGAGTTTTTTCGAGATAAACGGGTGGAAAGATTTATTCTTCCTTCCTCAAAGCTTGCGGGTCTGATTTGCTCAGAGTCTATTGCGCTTGTCAAAAGTGGAAATATTAAATGCCATTATGAAACTAAACAGACCCAATTTGAAGAAGTTTACCCTCAGAAGTGAGGTCAGGAAAAATAAACGAGCTCAAAGCCCGGTGCGATCTACACGGGTTCTCTATCCCTCACTGACAGCCTTATAACGGGTTTATGAGTGTTCACTGAGAATACAGTGCTTTTAGTTTTGTTTTGTTTGTTTTTTAGCTATTTAGCGATTTGTCAGGAGGTTCATTTGCAGGGCCTTCATTTAGACCCCGGCCTTAAAGTATTCCATTATAAATGCTAAATCGCAAATAAATAAATAAATAGACACGATTCTCCTCAACACCTGCCGTGGCTGCTCCTGTTGCTGCAATGCAGGTGTGTACTTGATACATCAGACCCCGATTCCATCCTCTCTGGCAACTTACAATAAGCGCTAACATTTCATACAGCACAAACAAGCCTTCGCCTAGACGAAACACGCGCGGGAAGGAACAACAAGACCCCAGTGGCTTGGGAGAGACAGAAAAAGAAAGAGAGAGAGAGAGTAAAATGTGTCAGCTTTTCAATTTGGAATTCTGAGCCGTGAAGCCTTTCTCATCTTTAATTCAGGACCCTGATGGGATGTGGGCTTTTCACATGATAGCTCTTCTGATGCTCTATTAAAGTGAAATATTACAAACCGCCAGCATTTCCCTTTCGTAGAGCGCAAGCTTACTTTTATAGATCCCATTTCCAATGCAAATTTGAAAGACAAAATATCGTGGTTTTAACGGCACAGCAAAATATGGTTAATATAGCGGCCTTTAAAATATTCATTCGCATCAATCAAGCGAGTACGTTTCACAGCACTGGGAGATAACGGGGCAAGGAGTCACGTGACACAATCGCGTGACGCCGCTGCTTTTCTAAATTGTGCCTCTGAATTGCATTACATTAAGAATGAAGAGTTCGGTGAGGAACAAAATCGGGTGTGTTACGTCTCATATTATAGAACTGGAGTTACATTCATATATCCAAACAATACGGATATTTATGTTGACATGCATCTTTATTGACTTAACATATATGGCATTGAGACCATTCTCTGTACTGACACTCAATATCATTTTCCCCGTCTATCCGAACAGCCCAGTGTCTGCACACTGAAACCAAAGACCTTCCTTTTCAACAGATTTTTTTCTTCGTTTTTACTTTTTAATACACTGAACACATTTAAATGAACCAAAAAGTAAAAGGACTGGCTGCAGGGTACATGGGACTGAAAACACACTCGATCTTCAATTCAGAAATATGATGTGGGGGAGAGGAGGAGGGAGAGGGGAAAAAAAAAAAGACTTTTTGCCAAAAGGCTGTAATGATACACTATACTTGTGCAGTGAAATTAGGTCATAATTTACAATACAGGCTTTCCAACAGGATTCCAAAACAGACATATGAATACAATTTTCAAGAATATTTAAGACTGAAAAAGCTCATTTCTAACAACAGAATATGACGCGCCTTTGTCGTATGGATCTAAGAATGAAAGGAAAGCACTACACTATATAACAAATGTGCCATATCGGGGATAAAATAAACCCATTTCGACGACTATTGAATAAACACACTGTACCCTGAGGGAAATAAAACCACAGAAACATACCGAGCTCTGCAGCAGCGGTCTGAGGTATTACAGCGTGGCCAATTAAGCTGGTTAATTAACAGTTAGAGCGTAACATTCAAACCACCTGCCTAAATATTACATAAGCCACCCCTGTGCCATCAAAACAGCTTTAATCCAGTCAGATGTCTAGCACCAAGACGTTTCCAGCAGATCGAGTTAAGCAGGTAGAAAGCTGGATCCTCCGTGCACTAGATTTATTTGTCCAGCACATCCGACAGATACTCGATCAGATCGGGGCCTGAGGAATTCAGAGGCCACGGCAAAACACGGAAACCTTTCGTGTTTTTCGTGCTTCGAACACACCAGCTTCAAGAGTCTGCTGCCTTATAAACTCCTGCTTATAATAAAGAAGATAATCAGCGCTGTTCATGCCACCTGGCAGTTGTTTTACTGTTGCAACGGATCCAAAAATCTGTCATCACCGCGATCGTGACAAAAACGCGGCTCGTTTGTAATAACGGTGCACCAAGAAAGGCGATCGAGTAAACAGTATCAAGTCTCGTCGCGTCTCTGCAGCGAACATCGCATCGCCATCGATCTGTTCACATTGCCAACGTGTTGCCATGTTGTTGTTGTTTTTTCAAGAGAAAAGGCTTTCTTATGGCAACCCTTCCAAACAAAACATACTTGCTGAGTCTTTATCTAAGCCTGTAAAGGCTGTGATGTAACTTTTGCTCCCCCCCCCCCCCCCCCCCCCCCCCCCCCCCACCCCGCCCAAAGTATTTTCTCTGAGCATTCTGACCTTGGGGAGAATGTCCACTCCTGGCAAGATTAGAATTGCGTGTTTTTCACTTGTGAAAAAAATGAGAACCAACATTTGCTTACGTAATTTCATTACTGGTGGTTTTTTTTCTAGAATAAATAATGGAACAGTGTATAGAGCCATATCTTTTTGTTTATTGACCTGGAACGCCATGCTGGCATCAAGGCTAGCACCAGGGTCATCATTCGTTCCATAACATTTCAATTACTATGCAAGACATATCAGCTTTATTAGTCACCTGACCTGAGAGACCCATCAGTAGACACCCAAGCGTGAAGTCTTGGATGGGCGCGTTGGCAACTCGTGTGTTTTTGTTCGTCTAAGGTTGTGTTTAAATTGCTTTAAAAACGAGGAGATTGATTGAGGTCTCGTCTGAGACATCCGGCACACTGAATCTGCATTGATGCTTAATTAATACTGATCTGCAGAGAATAAATGGTCGTGTCATTTTTGGTTTGGTTTTGGTATCGCGATAAAATCACGTCACGATGAATCGGTACATCCCTAGAAAAGTACATGAGCTGGAGTTTAATACAACTTGCATTCTAGCCCCAACTTCCAGCAAGCTCATTAGCATTGTTACACCAACTCTATCCTCTCGCTTAGGTTGCATCTCATGAGTCAAGTTCAGCAGCTGTACAAAAATAAATACACAAACAGGCAAATAAATAAATAGCGACACCCACATCCCGTGTTTGGTTAATAGCTCCAGAACGTGATTGCTGCATTCTCACCTGATGGAAAGGAAAGCAGCGGGGAGGACGGCAGGTCTTGATTGAGCTGAGAAAATGTTACACATTGTACATGAAATGAATCTTATACGAGCACTAGAAAACCATTTCGAATAATAATCTTCTAAAACTTATTTTTTTTAATGTAAAGGTTTTTTTTTTTTTTAATAGAGATTACACAGCGTAAGGACGTTTGCCAAATGCTGCAGTTGTAAACACATCCATGGAACGCTACGTTATCGCTTCATCAAATGCTTTTCCCATCAAAGTCAAACCCTATTAATTGAATAATTCATCCGGATCTGCCTCTCGTCTCCGAGCAAAAGCAATCCTTTATCATGGCTCACCGCTACTCGGCTATTCACACCATTCACACAAGGGCTTTAATTACCATAATTGAACACCAGTTGGCTTTCTCTACCGCCTCGTTCCCGCCATCTAGAAGCTGGAACGTTCTCGCCTGCTGAATAAGGGCACTTGTGCTCCAAGATGCGTAAATCACCGCTTTCTTCCTTCGCCATGGCCCACTGACGCTCGGGGAGGGGAAAAGCTGCTCGTTGGCTGTAGTTCATGTGCTCGCAGACTCGACACTGCGGCGTGCTAGACAAACATTGTAGAGGCTTGCAACCTTGCGATCATCTCCGGGCGACAATATAATCCTGGGATATGACGGACAGATATTATTATTGTTATTTTTTTTAATCGACAGTCTGCTGAGGTCTTCATTTGACACTAATCTACTACTACGGATGTACAGAAATGGCTCTGTGACCTTTCGAAATGTCGGAAGGGGGGGAAAAAATGCATATGGAGGTTTACAGTCTGTCATTCAGTTATATATTACTACCTGTGTGTGTGTTTGTGTGTGTGTGTGTGTGTATATCGGGTGGTTTGGAGGGGAGGGGGGTGGTTTAGGGGGATCAGACTGAGTGCTGCTTCAGCCAGTGCTGCAAGCATTAAGCCGATGGAGATGACATCATCTCTGCAGCACTGATACCATGGCCAGCAGTTCAATTTGCATGCAATCAACCATGTACGTTAGTAAAAAATTACCTATTAATAGCGTCCAATAAAAAACCTGAGGGGGGGGGGGGGGTCAAAACGCCTTTATTAGACTGCTGAAACACATCACATCACAGTGGCTTTATTGGTGCTGTCATGGCCAGGTAGGAAATGTCTTGTGCTTCAGAAGCACAAGGCTCTTGATTTTGCTCTAGTGGTGACTCACCGGCTTGCTTTCTTTTTTTTCTTTGTCACAAGCTTCAAGTGAACGCGGGTTAGAAAGACTGTTAAGTTTTCAACAGGAATGCAATCAAATCTACATTTGTTTTTTTTTTTACTATTACGGGCCTTCATACACTAAACATTCCGGCAAAAAAAATACATAAAATATGGGGGGGGGGCACACAATCTATATAAAGAGGCGCTCGGCTTCTATTTACGGCTGCGATCCTTATCCAGTCCCTGTCACAGTTCCCCGAAAGAAGCAAAGCCCCCTCAAGTGTTGGAGTATACAATAATTATTATTATTATAAAAGGCGAATATGAATGACAAACCGGCTTCCCGAAAAGACAAAATCCCGTCCTTATTCTCCACTGGCTCGAGTCCCAACCCGCTGATTTTGCCGGGGGTATTCCCCCCCCCCCCAACCCCCCAAAGGAGACACTGTCACATTAGTATTCATGACCCTTGCTGCGAATCCATCCTGCAGCCAAAATCAATACTATTTCCCAATCTGAACGAGAGAGAGACAGAGAGAGATAGAGAGATGCATCGAAATTATGGGTCAAGCCCCCCCCTCTCTGGGAGAATCTGGAATCTCCAAAGGCCTAAATTTCTTCCGGGGTTAAAAGTCTAAAAATGTAGCTACGGGAGGGAAAAAAAAGCCGATAACTAAATGTGATTCAATTGAATTGCAATAGGTCTTTAACGCGAGTGCCTGATGAAATGCGTTCTACTTTGTGTCTAATTTCAACCCGAGCGCTTCTCCCAGAAACGTTCCGGGGTGTCGATCGGTATTCCGGCCGATCGGGGATGAACGTCCGGAAAACGTTTAAAAGTACCGCAAAGGGACGTGAATCGCTTGCTTTTTGCCGATTGGACGAGTGTCAAAACAACGGCGTTGAGGCGTCATCGCCGTCGTCGCCGCCGAGGAGCCGCAGGGATGCTTCTCGAGAAGTAAAAGGAAATGAAACGAGACAGAGTTCCGAGCAACACTGAGGTCATATGAAGGTCATGATTGTTTTTTTTTTCCTATCCATTTCTGTCTGGTTAACATTGTATTAAATTTGCATCCATATCTCGATGACAAGTGGGGCACGGTGGCTTAGTGGTTAGCACGTTCGCCTCACACCGCCAGGGTCCGGGTTCGATTCCCGGCTCGGACATGTGTGTGTGTGGAGTTTGTGCATGTTCTCCCCGTGCCTCTCTCCGGGTTCTCCGGTTTCCTCCCCGGTCCAAAAACATGCACGGTAGGTTGATTGGCACCTTTCTCTTGTGTGTGTGAACGTGTGTATGAGTGTGTGTGTGTGTGTGTGTGACCTGTGATGGGTTGGCATTCCATCCAGGGTGTATCCTGCCTTAATGCCCATAGACGCCTGAGATAGACACAGGCTCCCCGTGACCCGAGTGAAGATCGGATAAAGCGGTAGAAGATGAATGAATGAATGAATTCGCACATCGAAACATCCCGATGTCCAATGTAAAAATCCAGCGTGATTAAGGCGAATAAAACACCATAAATAAATAAATAAATACACAGAGTGAATGATATACGCTCCATGCAGATCTCTGCAAGCACTTAATAAAGGGTTTCCTGTGTGCAGCAGCGAGTGTCAGCTGTTCTGTGTGTTTACTGTTGCTAAAGTTGTTCTTCCTGTTTTACTGAAGCAAACGCGCAGGTTCGGCTACGGCTTCGCGGAAGGTTGCGCTCCTTCCTTCTCTTTTTTTTTTCCTCTCGCTCTCTCTCTCTCTGCTCGTACATCAACACATTTTGCCACGCCAATCATGTGTCCAATTATCCAAAATAGATACACAAATACATTCTGCAGTGGGTTTTTTTGTTTTTTTCATCCCACACATCGCTTGTTTACGATTGACACACTTTTTCAAAACACCCGGAACCTTTTTCCGTTCATCTGTCGCTTGCTAACCCATTTATTCCTGAGAGAAACGTACCTTCCCCTTATCCAGACCGAATAAATAATAATAAATAATACGATTATCGGCGCGGATAGTAAGCTTTTTTGTGATTATCGGAGGGGCACGGTGGCGTAGTGGTTAGCACGTTCGCCTCACACCGCCAGGGTCCGGGTTCGATTCCCGTCTCGGCCATGTGTGTGTGGAGTTTGCATGTTCTCCCCGTGCCTCAGGGGGTTTTTCTCCAGATTCTCCGGTTTCCTCCCCGGTCCAAAAACATGCACGGTAAGTTGATTGGCACCTTGGAAAATTGTCCCTAGTGTATGAATGTGTGTGTGTCCTGTGATGGGTTGGCATTCCATCCAGGGTGTATCCTGCTTTAATGCACATAGACTCCTGAGATAGGCACAGACTCCCCGTGACCCGAGGGAAGATCTGATATAGCGGTAGAAGACGAATGAATGATTATCCGAATGGGTTATTTTCCAACCAAAAATAATTTACTTTTCATTTGGCGCCGACGCAGCTTCTCCGAGCTCACCTAGAGAAATCTCCGCCCACCGCGCGTCCCATTTGTCGGGAGTCACGAGTCCGACCAATCAACACGAAGGCTGAAGCGCTTGCTGGAGCTGCTGCAGTGATCGGTTCTCTCGCAGTCAGCAGCAGACATTGCTTGTGTTGCAGTAAATCACAATCCTGTACGCCCAAGTCGCAAAAACACCTCAATATTATCTATGATTTCCGCGACGCATCATATAAATGGAATGTACTGTATAACGGGATTCTGATGAATTAATCAGAAGTAGGTCCGTATACTTAAATCGACTCATGCTATGGACTAGTGTCTATAAATATTACGCCACAAACGGACTATTTAGATATGAATGCATTATGTTGTGTTTGTCTCTGTATACGGCACAGACGCGCGGTTTTGTTTAACACACACGGAAGTGCGCGACGCTCGCGGTGTTTTCAGCATCTGTCATCTCATTAAATGAGGACATAAAGACATGAACAACATCCCCGGAACTGCTCTCACAATCACTACATGAGCATTTGACCGTTTCATCTGAGTAAAACTATCGTCATGTCATAATACATACGCTACCGAACCTTAAAAAGGTCCTCATGGCAACTCTGGATTTATCGGAATATTACTGTGTTGCAGGAGACTTAATGTAATGCTACTACTACAATTATGGCATTATCTATTAACTCGTATGATTAAAAGAAACTAATGTTGCACTGTACTGTAAATTAAAAGTGGAAATGGAAATGTGTAGCGTCACAGGAAAACGAGATATTTAGGTTATGGAACGCCTTATAGGCTATTAATGCTGTAGTTTCATGAAAATAGTTGTAGTCTTCTTAACATGTATTAAATTGTCTTCTTTTTAGATTAGATTTACAATGAAATTGATCTCTTGTTCTCATTCATTTTGACAAATTTTCATTTTCATCACATCTCAGTTCAAAATATCGTTTTTGATCTGTAATCCCTGAAAAACACATGTCGGTCGACCACTGCTGTAGGGTTATGGGCGTGATCAGAGGGGTTAGAGGTGGGAGCCTTGTGTTTGCTGGGATCTGATCTCCAAAATCCCACGCCTTACCACCGAGCGACCACCTCTCATACAGGGAAGTCCGACGAAACCAAAAGAGAAACCGCTCCGTCTCTCAGGTACAATTACCCATTACAAGAAGCAAGACGCGACTCAAAGCTCAAAAATGCCCGGCGATGCGAGACGAGATACAACAGAGAATTGGTTGGCTGTTTATTTTGTAGTCACAAGGCAATGACAATGGTGACGTCAAGGGTTGTTACGGTGAGGAATTTTTATGGGGGGGGGGTTTGTTGGAGGTTCCCTTTTTTCCTTCACTTTTAGCCTTTTTTCTGTGCGCATTGAATAAACAACAACGACGATACAGATGAAGAAAATTCAAAGCACTTATACGAAACAACAAACGTTTATTAATATTCATTCCTCTACTACCGCTTTATCCGATCTTCCCTCGGGTCACGGGGAGTCTGTGCCTATCTCAGGCGTCTATGCGCATTAAGGCAGGATACACCGTGGATGGAATGCCAACCCATCGCAGGGCACACACACACACATTCACATTCATACACTAGGGACAATTTTCCAAGGTGCCAATCAACCTACCGTGCATGTTTTTGGACCGGGGAGGAAACCGGAGAACCCGGAGAAAAAACCCCCTGAGGCACGGGGAGAACATGCACAAACTCCACACACACATGACCCAGACGGGAATCGAACCCGGATCCTGGCGGTGTGAAGCGAATGTGCTAACCATTACGCCACCGTGCCCCTCGTTTATCAATATAACAAATAAAAATACACCACGCTTTATAGACTGGGGAGGAAAAAAAAAAAGGAAAATCAGCAAAACTGTGGTGTGGGACAAATGCAAATAATAGAACGTTTATCGAACGTATAGCCTGTTAGGACATTTTTAAAACGAATAAATAAATAAAATAGGACAAAATTTATATATATATATATATATATATATATATATATATATATATATATATATATATATATATATATATATATATATATATATATGTTTTTATTAAATAAGGTGAACCCATATCACTCGTGTCAGGCAAAGTTTGTTCTCTTCTTATAAAAATATTCAAAACATCGGTGAGAGGCGAGGCCACGGTAGGCGAGTGACGTCACGGTGTTGCGACTTAATACAACACTGTCTATCACGGCAAGCCTAGTGACGACTGTAAGCGCGTTTCCATTATCCTTGAAAATGCGCAAACTTAAATGGCGAATTGAAAATACGCCCTAAATGGAAACGATTTGCATTTGTTTTCGACGATGCGAAAAAGGATTCGCAAAACTGCAACTGAAACGTTTTCTTTCCCCGCATTTCCAGGTCACATGACATACCTTGCTTTGGGCGTGATGATGCAGGTGCTACAGGAGGCGCTATTGCGCTGCACAGCTCAGAAAAAGTGGACGCGTTCATCCGGAAATTCTGGATCCACAGGTCCTCGGTGAAATCGCGCACTATTGCCTCCCAGAACAAGCGCATACGTGGCCGTTCCCAAGTATAGCGAGATCGCCCTGCCATTAATGCTCGTATAACATAATAAATGCACAGCCTGTTTTCTTATTTTACTTATCGCGAGAGTCGCATGATATGGTTAATGGAAACACCGTCATTTCGCAACAGGTTTTTATCGGCATTTGGAAAATATGGCAAAAGTGTGGCACGGTAGGTTGATTGGCACCTTGGAAAATTGTCCCTAGTGTATGAATGTGTGTGTGTGTGTGTGCCCTGCGATGGGTTGGCATTCCATCCAGGGTGTATCCTGCCTTAATGCCCATAGACGCCTGAGATAGACACAGACTCCCCGTGACCCGAGGGAAGATCGGATAAAGCGGTAGAAGATGAATGAATGAATGAACTGGTCAAAACAGTTACTATGGCAACTCCAGTCACGTGGCATTGTCTAGAAAGCGTGAAAATAGACTCGCTGATGAAAAGAAGTGCAAAACTAGAAACATAAAGAATTCATTCAGGGTTAAAAGCTTTTTTTTTTTTTTGCCCTGGGAACGCTGCAAGTCATTTCCGGGTGGATTTCCACTTGACGTGCTTTTCGAACAGTACCAGAAAGGGGGAAATAATTAAATAAATAAATAAATCAGCAGCAGACGGCTTTGGGAATCTTTCCCCAACGACATCCTCTAATTCCTTTTGTTAATATTTTCATATTGCTAACAATGCATATGGTTTTCTGGAGTTACAATGTGTGTGTGGGTGTTTTTTTTTGTTGTTTTTTTTAGATCGCCGCAAAACCAGAAGCAACACTGAAAGAATTTGAAGATGCGCCAGCTGTACCGGGTTATAAACAGCGTGACCGCGTGTTTGTTCATTCAAGTCATCTTGACTTTTAAAATGGAAAAAGAACCATCAGTCATTGCAGCTGACCTGGATTTACTATTTATTTATCAACCTTATTAGGTTTTCTGCAAAGCCGCCCCGTCCTACGACGAAGCCGGTTCTCTACTCACCAATACCAATTACTGTGTTATGACTGTACGTTTTAATAACCGCTTGGTTGTGACTTGTGGGCTGCGGGAGCTTTTATGGTCGATCATGCGGAAAGCGAGGTGTAAAAAGCCTGGGATCGGCTTCATGGCGGCGATAATCCTCTCGCATATATATATATATATATATATATATATATATCCTTGCGATATTTCTCTTTTTTTTCCTATATGGCCCGGACGACGATTTGGCGGTGACTGTTCAACGTTCCATTCCTTTCATTAAGCCCTTAAAATCGTCCAGACTTCTTGCTGTTACACTCTGTATTTCTATTGGCTTTCATCATAGCGACTGAATCCTTCAAAAGACATGCGTATTAATCTTGTTTAAAGCCTAATAACTAAAGAACAATATGATGAACGTGACGTCAAGGAAGAAGAAGAAAAAAATGTGCAGCTCTTACGTTTCTGGCGTTTCTGGCGTCTCCCCCACCCCCCCAACAAGGGAGTAACTTGTTACAGGTTAACATTCATTCATTCATTCATTCATCTTCTACCGTTTTATCCGATCTTCCCTCGGGTCACGGGGAGTCTGTGTCTATCTCAGGCGTCTATGGGCATTAAGGCAGGATACACCCTGGCTGGAATGCCAACCCATCGCAGGACACACACACACTCACATTCACACACACATTCATACACTAGGGACAATTTTCCAAGGTGCCAATCAACCTACCATGCATGTTTTTGGACCAGAGAGGAAACCCGGAACCCGGAGAAAAAAAAAAACCCCTGAGGCACGGGGAGAACATGCAAACTCCACTCTCACATGGCCGAGACGGGAATCGAACCCGGACCCTGGCGGTGTGAGGCGAACGTGCTAACCACTAAACCACCGCGCCCCTCTTACAGGTTAACAGCGTTACTTAATTTAATTACCAAATAAAAATAACAGTAATCAGTTGTAGTTACTGCGATAAATAAATTAGTTACTTTAGAAAATGTTGAAGATTACAAATAACAAAGACCACCGCCCAACCCCCCCCCCCACCCCCCCCCCCCCCCACACACACACACACACACACTTTTTCCAAGTGCCACCTAGTGGACAAATGAAGTAATCAAAATGTAATCAGTTACTTTTATAAAGCAATTGAAAAGTTAGGCTACATATTACATTTTGAATAATCTGTAACCTATTACATTTCCAAAGTAATCTTCCCAACACTGTCCACCCCAAACTCCTAAATACTTACTACAACTTTTATTATTATTATTATTTTAAATAACAAATTCCCTCCATTGTAATCAATTCTACATTTCCAATCAAAACAAACCTTGGGGGGGGGGGTCGTCAAGGAGCATGAAAACACATATACTAAGGTCATCATTGTTTCTATGCCATCATTGTCACAAATATTGAAGGTGTTTTTTCCCCATTGTTTGCACCCAATTTGTAATTTGAGACCCAGATCGCCGAATCCTGAACACTCATGCATTCAAATCCCTGAAGAATGTCTGCAACGTCGTACGCACAATTCTTGCTTGCCATCCTCCCGTTCTCAATATTAGGTACAGCAATTCAGGCTCAATCTTTGATCCATTTAGAAAGCAGTACCAATCCCACAGGCAACACTTGGGTGCACTTACTTTTCACGGGTGTAAACGACTGACGCTGAATTTAGGGAAGAGATCTTTAACACTATAGAGGAGCCACAGATGAGCTCTTCTACTTTAATAGCACGGTAGATGGTGAAGAAAGAGCTTACGTGAGTGTGAGGATGAATAAGGACAGTCACTGGTTGATAAGGGAGACCGGACCGAGCGTTCAGCCTCATCTGAGTGACTTCAGAAATACGAACCAGACTCTACACTATGCTTACAACCAAATCTGGATAAAATGGGTGTCGTTCGTGTGTAACCCCTAGCATAGAGGTGTCGGTGTGGGCCACATCAGCACTGTGAGTGCCCTTGAAGAGCCGGTTCTAACTATAAGACGGTATACACTCTTCGACGCACGACGCCGCCTCATAACACAAAAGACACTGGTTTTTCTCCTTAAAAAGCACAAACATGTGTTCGCTTTCCCATCTTTCTTTGTAAGTGCATGAATTTTTCACTTCCGGGACATTCTGTGATTTGCATCCATCGTGGGAGGTGTAGTTTATATGCTTTAAACCCTTATTTTAAAACAATCATACACCTTTTAAGCTCTTGCCAGCCACGGGCCCAGAGTTTGACACAAGTGCCCTAGATGGTGCAGAGCTGTGCAGATCATTAAGATTCTGCAGATTTATTTTCATATCATTACAGTACTTTGTACAGGACTTCCCATATTAGCTGCTCTAAGTCTAATTCCATGTGTCTTGTTTGTCTCTGATAATGAGTTGCCCCCTTATTTAGGGCTAAAAAGTAGTTAGAAATCTTATCGACCATTGTATCGTTGCCATTGTAAATGTCCGTGTACGGCATAGAAAGAGTTTCGCCATGCGTGCAGGGATTAGGCAGCAGGGAATCCGCAATCACTATACCCAACTTTCTACACCAGCGCCCTTCTCACACAATCCTGACACACACACACACACACACGACATCCTCATTCCAGCTGGGCAGAAAGGTGGGAAAGAGTAGTCCGGGTCCATTATCATCTGGGACAATGCAAGACTATCAGTCTGCAACTGGTTCCTCATCACCCCGGGAAATGTTATATACCATTACTTCAGCCAATCGAGGATACATGCATTAACGATGTGTGGGTGAAATTCTGGACATTCTTTTTCCTCTGTTTAGACAGATGTGAAGGAGATAGATGCTTCGGCCAGACCATAGCATATAATCTTGTCTTTCTGTTTAAGACCATTTTATTTTGGTTACAAATTCTGGAAATATAGCCATGTACATGTGTGTTTTATATATATATATATATATATATATATATATATATATATATAATATATATATATATATATATATATATATATATATATATATATATATATCA
>JACRUU010000026.1:2618609-2633609 GCA_030449085.1 Kryptopterus vitreolus | reverse complement strand
GTATATATAAGTTTTGCACAATTTTATTTTTATTAACATGCTTACAAGCTTCCAATTGCACTTTTTAAGTAGAATGGAAAGAAAGTAATGTAATGAAAGGATAAAGGTTATTGCAGATTTATTGGTCAAGTGTGTTTACACACACAAGAAAAGTATTTCACTATACATTTAACCTACAGACAGGACTACACAACACAGTACAGGAATATACAGCACAACACAGACTGTACAAGGCAACACAGACTGCATGAGACAACATGTTTCTTTTCATTTTGTTGAGAAATGGCATTTAAGTGTTCATGAGGTAGATGGCCTGGGGGGGAAGAAACTTGCCGTCTTGGTGCTTGGTGCTCTGTAGAGTCGGCCAGACAGCAAAGAGCGTGTAGCTTGGATGTGAGGGGGTCCAGAGTAATTTTCCGGGCCCTTTTACACACTCTGGATGTGTAGAGTTGTTGAAAAGAGGGCAAGGGAGCACCAATAATATTTTCAGCCATACCAACCGTCCTTTCCGATGTCTGATTTAGTAGCTGAGACAGTTTATGGAGGTATACAGGACAGACTCAATGAAGGCTGAATAGGTGGCTATTTGAGCAGCTCCTGTGGCAGGTTGACCTGTGTTAGTTACTTAGTTTATTTTTTAATATAGCTACTTTTTTTTTTTCATGTTATACGTACAAAGATATTGAGATACCTGACTTTTCCAGCCACGTGTGGTTCCTTCCCAAACTGTTACCACAAAACCTTTTCTAGTATGCTAACATGACCGTACACATTGCCAGCTCCATTAGGACATGCTTTACATGGGTTGGAGTGGAAGATCTTGAGTGGCCTGCTATTAAGCTCTGAACCTGTTGAACACCTTTTGGAATGAACAGGTATGCTGTCTACACCCCAGTCCTCCTCACTTCACCTACATCAGTATCTGACTTTACTAACACCTTTGTGACTGAATGGGAACAAGTCTCCACAACCACACTCAGAAAAAAAGCTAGAAGATCTTCCCCAGGAGATGTGGACTAAATGTGGACTAGAATTTTCAAAGAGCTTGCGTGTTTATATCTACACAAACATTTGTCTATGTATTGTATGTTCTTAACTGTATTTTAAAGCCCCTAACTCTTATTGGATTTAGAGTTTTACAATCACATTTGAAACAGTTGTATGGTTTCTGTTTTATTGCGTTTCATTATTATCACAATTTGTTCTTGTTTTGAAAAAATATCTAAACTGCATAAACTACATGCTTGATTGGTGCAGTAGGTCTCCTCAGTGACTCTGATTACAAGGATCCATGCATCTTTCATGCAATGATTGACAATTACTCATTTTTTATTGTATTTATTTGATTGCTCTGGTAGACATGAAATACATTGCACTGAAAGAGCCAATAGACATCGTCACGGTGGCTTAGTGGTTAGCACGTTCGCCTCACACCGCCACGGTCCAGGTTCGATTCCCGTCTCGGCCATGTGTGTGTGGAGTTTGCATGTTCTCCCCGTGCCTTAGGGGGTTTTTCTCCGGGTTTTCCGGGCCCCCCCCCCCTTTTCCTCCGGGTTTTCCGGGCCCCCCCCCCCCCCCCCCCCTTTCCCCCCCCCCCCTCCCCGGGCCCCCCCCCCCCCCCCCCCCCCCCCCCCCCCCCCCCCCCCCCCACCCCCCCCCCCCCCCCCCCCCCCCCCACCCCCCCCCCCCCCCCCACCCCCCCCCCCCCCCCCCCCCCCCCCCCCACCCCCCCCCCCCCCCCCCCCCCCCCCCCCCCCCCCCCCCCCCACCCCCCCCCCCCCCCCCCCCTCCCCCCCGTTCCAAAAACATGCACGGTAGGAGGTCAGTGGAAGGTGTGGCCCTGGACAGACAGAGACAGATTTCCACACATATGAACCCCAAAAGATTTAATGATTAAATTCTCAATGACCTGATTTAATTAGTGTTGTTTTTCTTATTTAATCACATTTTCTTTAAATCCCACCTTTTGGTATGTTTTTGAGTCGATCCGTCAATAGGACCTAAGCCTGGTTTATTTATTATCAGTTAGTTTAAAGCTGTATAATGTGCATAGGAAGAAACATGTTCCCAATACAGTTCAGATATTCACTAATTCAACAAAAATGAAAATATACATATACTTTTCTTTATTTGTAAATGAAATCCATGCACATTTCCTACTGGACAAAAACGTCCATCCATCCATCCATCTTCTTCTGCTTATCCGGGACCGGATCGCGGGGGCAGCAGTCTAAGCAGAGATGCCCAGACTTCCCTCTCTCCAGCCACTTCCTCTAGCTCCCCCGGGGGGACACCGAGGCGTTCCCAGGACAGTCGAGAGACATAGTCCCTCCAACGTGTTCTGGGTCTTCCTTGAGGCCTTGTCCCAGGAGGGACATGCCCGAAACACCTCCGCTGGAAGGCGCCCAGGAGGCATCCGAAATAGATGCCCAAGCCACGCCAGCTGGCCCCTCTCGATGTGGAGGAGCAGCGGATCTACTCTGAGCTCCTCCCGAGTGACTGAACTTCTCACCCTATCTCTAAGGGAGCGCCCAGACACCCTGCGAAGGAAGCTCATTTCGGCCGCCTGAATCCGGGATCTTGTCCTTTCGGTCATGACCCCAAGCTCATGGCCATAGGTGAGAGTCGGAACGTAGATCGACCAGTAAATTGAGAGCTTTGCCTTTTGGCTCAGCTCCATCTTCACTACGACGGACCGGTACATCGACCGCATTACTGCAGAGGCTGCACCGATCCGCCTGTCCATCTCCCGTTCCATCCTCCCCTCACTCGTGAACGAGACCCCAAGATACTTGAACTCCTCCACTTGGGGAAGGAGCTCTCCACCAACCTGGACAAAAACGTCTGCTACTTTATTGTAATGTATTTACATTTCAACATGGAAAGAATATTTATTTATTTAAAGGTAACTAAATAAAGCAACACAATTAATACAGGGATGCTGGTTGTGTTTGTTAACGGACAAATAATAAATAAAATATTATTATTATTATTATATTAAATGCAAACTAATGTTAGGAAAAAGCGCTTTCAAAACTTTGCCCGATTTAAATAAAAATGGCAGTTATTTGATTAGGAGCCGAAAGAGTCGGTTCTTGGAGTCGGAGTTGAATAAATGACTCACTGAAAAGAGTCGCACATCTGAACGCTTGTATCTCATTGCGCTGCTTAACATTATTAGTTGATATATTACTGTATAGTTAATAAAAAATACTCCTAATTTCTTATATTTTTCAAGAAATTCTTCTCTGAATATAAAAGTTCGTGAGGTAAAGTCTACATTTTGAGATATCTACATTTAAATATTCAGCTCGAGAGTTAGCTGTTAGTTGACTAGCCACATAAACGTTATTGTTATTTTTATTTTATGAGAAAACGTAAGTTATTTCATCCATTAACAGAACTTTAACTAATAATTATGTCCCTATAATTATTTCATATTTTTTCTTTAAAAAAAAAAAAAAAAAAAAAAAAAAAAAAAAAACGCACGTAAAAAGTAGAATTTGCTAACTTTTGATTTGAATAAGGTATATTGTGGTACATTTAACATATTATCTATGAATAAATACGAAAAAAACACTTATTAGAATTATATTTAATATTACAAAAGGTAATACTATATACTATACGATTCTGAGTATATCAGAATCCCATTTAGAAATAGGGCATTTTTTTTTTACTTGTAATAAAGATTTTTTTTTTTTGCTTTATTTCTTTACCCCATTTTGAAATAAAGTATTTACCAATTGATTTTGTTTGTTTATTTCCCAACATAAAGGACAATGGCTTCTAAAGGATCTTCGGTGGAACTCTGGGGGTCGGACCCTAAAGCAGAGGTGCTCATACTTTTACTTATGTCACAAAGGGCCACAAAGTTGTTTTAATTTCTAATTTAAAGTTTGTCACTGGTCTTATTTATCATTTCATTCATTCATTCATTCATTCATTCATCTTCTACCGCTTTATCCGATCTTCCCTCGGGTCACGGGGAGTCTGTGCCTATCTCAGGCGTCTATGGGCATTAAGGCAGGATACACCCTGGATGGAATGCAAACCTATCGCAGGGCACACACACACACACACACACACACACACACACACACACACACACACACACACACTAGGGACAATTTTCCAAGGTGCCAATGAACCTACCGTGCATGTTTTTGGACCGGGAGGAAAACGGAGAACCCGGAGAAAAAAAAACCCCTGAGACACGGGGAGAACATGCAAACTCCACAGACACATGGCCGAGACGGGAATCGAACCCGGACCCTGGCGGTGTGAGGTGAACGTGCTAACCACTAAGCCACCGTGCCCCATCATTTCAATCATTTACTTTTAAATAGAATAGAATAGAATACAACTTGTTAATCTGTTTAAAGAGTTTTAAGTTGGAATGTAGTCAAACTTATAGTACAATTAGAAGCAATCCAATTTATTGTACTAGAGTTTGACCTATAGTTGATTTTGTTTGGATTGTACTTGTCAATATCCTGTTAATCAGCCGATCACCCTAAATGTGAACATGTTAATTATATTAATAATTATTACCGAAAATAAAAGGCATACAATCTAACTGTAACAAAAAGTAACACACCAAAAAGCATATACATCCATAGTGAATAAAAAAGACCTGTGTTGTCAGTGATTCACCTCTAGAGGCCGCTCTTGTACTGTATAATTAAAGCAGACCTTCACTTGCAACCTGGAAAAATTCATTCATTCATTCATTCATCTTCTACCGCTATATCGGATCTTCCCTCGGGTCACGGGGAGTCTGTGCCTATCTCAGGCGTCTATGGGCATTAAGGCAGGATACACCCTGGATGGAATGCCAACCCATCGCAGGACACACACTCACACACATTCATTTATACACTAGGGACAATTTTCCAAGGTGCCAATCAACCTACCGTGCAGGTTTTTGGACCGGGAGGAAACCGGAGAACCCGGAGAAAAACCCCCTGAGGCACGGGGAGAACATGCAAACGTGCTAACCACTAAGCCACCGTGCCTCCTGGAAAAATTATTTAATTTAAATTAAATTAACAATTAATTTATAACATTTATACATTGTTCGGCCTATGTGTTATACTGTAGATTTCAATGTGTAATGCAGCCATTCAAAAACCTCTAATTAGAGGCATGCTGGTTATTATTTTTTTTAAGTTTTTCCAAATGGCTTGTGTTCTTTCCCCTATTTATTCCTCTTCTCATATGTTAAATGGCAGGCTGAATAAAACATCACCACTGGCCAGCTTTGGCCTGGATTGGGCATCTCTGCATTAAAGAAAGTTCCTTCATAGAACATTAGAGACCATGTGCAAACACTTTACACGTGTTTACATTACTTGTCTTGGTCTCATTGCTGCACTTTTTTGTTCTTTAACACTTTTAAATGGAGAGTGATTGTTGCTTTCTAATGATAGGGAAGAAGGAAAAAGAGGTAATAAAAATGACAACATTCAAAGAAAAAAAATCTTGTTTATTTATTTATTTTTTTTGGAAAAAAAATACTCCCAATGAGAAAGGTGGTGGCTTAGTGGTTAAGGTGTTGGCCTCTGGACCAGAAGATCGCAGGTTCAAACCCCACAACCACCAAACTACCACTAGTGGGCCCTTGAGCAAGGCCCTTAACCCTCAATTGCTCAGTTGTAAGTCGCTCTGGATAAGGGCGTCTGCCAAATGCCGCAAATGTAAATGTAAATGTAAAACAGAAAACATTTTAGAATATTTCATGGTCAGGTAGTGATAAATACTACAATTATACATGGAATTTATGGTGGAAAAGAAGCAGTAGTGCATGGTAAAACCCTACCAAGACCTTAAAATCGCAGAAATACTCAGGCCGGCCTGACAAAGGTGAAATAAAATTAGCTATCAATTAAAAAGCAAATTTTTACAATTGACTCAAGCTAAAAAAAATCACAGAAATGAAAAGATTTATGTCCCACCACTCCTCATGTACCATTTTTCCTGCTGAAGTTTTAATCAGGGTTTAATGATGTTTCATTTCTACTACATAGATACTTCAGCAGCTATAGACATAGTGAGATTGATGTTAGACAATAAAGTGAGGATTCATCGATAAACCCGCATTTCCACATTGCCATATCCAGAGATTGTTAGCCAACAGGATGCCACATGTTTGTAAATCGCAAAATGGAAGAATGACACTTTGAATGACTGATTGAAAATAAGTCTGACTCTAATTCAAACTATGTGCAAATCATGAAAAACTCATCACCCTGCCTTTCCCCGTGATTAATAAGCACTCATAATTTAATCAGCAAATATCAAGGTCTGCGGAGTACTTTCAGACATAAAAAAAACCTATTTAATTGTTTAATTATTTATCAATTATACAAATGTAAAAGCATACAATTAAAATGAATGAGTTAAATATATTGTTAAAGTTGGTATACTGTATAAAGGTCTAATATAAACATCTACATTCCACTATATGTATAACTGAATATTATTTAATTATTAAATTAAGATTGTTAATACCAAGCTTAGGGGCACGGTGGTTTAATGGTTAGCACGTTCGCCTCACATGCCAGGATCCGGGTTCGATTCCTGTCTCGGCCATGTGTGTGTGGAGTTTGCATGTTCTCCCCGTGCCTCAGGGGTTTTTTCTCCGGGTTCTCCGGTTTCCTCCCGGTCCAAAAACATGCACGGTAGGTTGATTGGCACCTTGGAAAATTGTCCCTAGTGTATAAATGTGAGTGTGTGTGTGTGTGTGTGTGTGTGCCCTGCGATGGGTTGGCATTCCATCCAGGGTGTATCCTGCCTGAGATAGGCACAGGCTCCCCGTGACCCGAGGGAAGATCGGATAAAAGCGGTAGAAGATGAATGAATGAATGAATACCAAGCTTGTGTATATAAAGATAAATAAATAAACAATAAATAACACTACAATATTTAACTACATTCTCCTATATAAGTACAACTATAATGGCAAAAAGTTTGTGGAAGGCCGACTGTCACACCCACATGTGCTGCTTGGCACAAACTCTTCCCAGAAATACAAAAGGCGCGTAATTGTTTTTAAAAGCTGGACCATATCGATTTCTCTTCACTCAAGCTATAAGCAAAGTGAAGTCAATTAAAACCCATTAAGAAAATGGGTTTCCAAGTTTGGAGTAGAGGTACTTCTATGCACTGGGCCCTGACCTCAACCTCACTGAGTTCTTTACGGATAAAATGCAGTTCATGCCCAGAGCTTCCTATTCTTAGTTCAGTACTTGACCTTATTAACGCTCTTGAGTTATTTTTTATAAGAGGAATCTGGAATAGGATGTTCACCATGTATATATAGTAGTTGTGATTTCCAGGAGACTGCATGAATAGAGTATATAGTGTAAAGTGTTTAATATGGGAACCTTGGTAATATGGGTTCCTGGTTCAGTCCAGGATATGCAAACATGCCTTTAGATGGACCCCAGAGATGGACTAGTAGATGTTTCTGTCTGATTCCCATTGAGCAAGGGATAGGTTTCAGATTTACCATGTTCAGGATAAAGCTGGTACTAAAATGAATGAATGAATGAAAAAAAATACATGCAGATGCAGGCATTAACATAGAAATGATTCTCATGTAGCTGCTCATACTCCTGCTGATGTAGTATTTGCTGATGATTCAACTAGCATTGAAATATGAATCATGTGCCAGATCAGTCTCAGGAAGATATTTTATCATAAGGGCGGTAAAGTTTGCAGTATTTCTTAAGTGATCAATAGCGATGTTCATTTTATTTATATGCAACAAACTAGTTGCGTGTTTAAGCGAACACATATATAAATATACAGATGATAAACGTCGTTTTAAAACATTGAAAAATCCTCCCTTAGCATTAATAAAAGTTTTACACACCCTTATAAACAGTTCCCTTTTCCTAAAAGTTCATCCGAAATACTTTTTCCAGAGATTTTCTTCACTAGTTGCGTATTTCTTCCTGACCTCATGATCCAGGTCATCCCAGAGCAGTTCAATAGGATTTAGGTGAAGTTACTAGGCAGGCATTCAATAAGCGAACAGTTTGCTCGATAATGAATGCTTTACAGCGCTTTGTCATTGTCTTGTATGATGAATTTAGGTCCAGTTAACTGCAGTCCAGGCAAAATCGCATGCTGTGGTGGCATGGACTAGTAGCAATGTTGGCTCAGCATTTCTTTCATGAGTGGAAAATACCTACATACATGTACTTCATCCAAAACATACTGTTATTGTCTAGTGGGACAGTTGTATGAAAACGAACACTGTTAAACAACCCAGTTTGTTGAACACAGACAAAAGGAACATGCGTATGTCTTTTAGAAACAATGAAAGATGTTTCCAAGCTGTTGACAGCTACTATGTAATGCGTTGTTTTTATACAGGTCGAACATACAGGTGAATTTTCTGATGCTTCTGCACAAATGATGATGAAGGAGTCTTGTGTTAACTTCTCCCCCGAAAATGAGGTTAGCACATTTGAAACAGCGTGCTCAGGTATGGTCAGTTTAATCTTTCCTTCTGTGAAATATGTGTTACGTTCTTCTGAAATATTTCGTCATGAGTAGATTTTAAAAAACAGCAGGAATAAATGACACTATGACAAATTATATGCTTAGTGTATGAATGTTTATTTTGATGTGCCTGGTCATTCAGATACTGTCAGAGACTTCGATCTCCTGTTCATCAAATACTCACGGCTGATGCAGTAGGTGCACAGACACAATCACTCATTAAATATATTAGAGGTTTGTCCTATAGTGGCTTTAGACCAAATTACATCGAGAGGCTTTCACACACATATATGTGTATAAGTATATATGTAATGAGTAATACATTTACATTTGCAGCATTTGGCAGACGCCCTTATCCAGAGCAACTTACAACTGAGCAATTGAGGGTTAAGGACCTTGCTCAAGGGCCTACTGATGGCAGCATGATAGTGGTGGGGTTTGAACCCGTGATATTCCGGTCCAGAGTCCAACACCTTAACCACTGGGCTACACCACCTCCCATACGCATATATATATATATATATATCGCCTCACACTGGCAGGATCTGGGTTCGATTCCCGTCTAGGCTATGTGTGTGTGGAGTTTGCATGTTCTCCCCGTGCCTCAGGGGGTTTTTCTCCGGGTTCTCCGGTTTCCTCCCGGTCCAAAAACATGCATGGTAGGTTGATTGGCACCTTGGAAAATTGTCCATAGTGTATGAATGTGAGTGTGTGTGTGTGTGTGTGTGTGCCCTGCGATGGGTTGGCATTCCATCCAGGGTGTATCCTGCCTTAATGCCCATAGACGCCTGAGATAGGCACAGGCTCCCCGTGACCCGAGAGATCGGATATAGCGGTAGAAAATGAATGAATGAATACCATGGATTTTACTGGTTTATACCTGGACTTGTTATGGCATTGTTACACCAGAAAAACAATGAGCTCTGAAAAACAAGCCTTTTCCATGAATATCAAATAAATGCCTTAATATTGGAAACAAGGTCACTTGTACACATGCACATTCTTGCAAAGATGCTATCCACTCAATTATCGTTTTATTTATATATTATATATATAAAATATACAATTCTGCTTGTGTGTGTGTGTATATATATATATATATATATATATATATATATGTATATATGTATATATATATATATATATGTAGTATATATATATCTATATGATATATATATATATATATATATCTATATATATCGATATATATATATATATATATATATATATGATCTTGATTTATGGTTTATGTTTGTTTTTAAACTTGTGTACAGAGCACGAGCAGAATTGGAGGCATTGCAGATTCAGGAGCTGACGAATATGCTGCACGACGCTATGAGCTTGGAAGCTGAACTTAAGGAGAAGAGGAAACACCTGAGACAGGATTTGGCTATGATTTCAGAAAAACTACAGGGATAGACAACAGACAGATATGTTAAATAAAGGTATTGAAGAAATATTGGATGTTCAGTTTGTTAAAGTTTTGCTGGTATGCTAAATTTGATGTAATTGATAGGTTATAACATTTGTGTTTGGTATTAAATACCACAGAAAAGTATTTACTGTGATTGTTAAAAGGATGCCTTTATATAGTATAGGCACATTTCATTTATCAAGAAGGTTACGATAGAAGCAGTTCAAGTTCGGAATTTTCTTTGCTCACTATTTGGAGTACTGTTTGTACACCTTTTGGATGTAATACACAATGTTGTGCAACAACCCAGGACTATACTTTTCTTTGTAAAACCCTTATCTCTGGCATGCTGCTGACTCGTTTTTGCTGCGCTTGACAAACTGAAGTATTTGTGGTTCAGAGGTTATGAGCACCAACAGTGTAGTATGGAGGCCCCCCCCCAAATTTATATATCAGACGGTGTTATAGGCAAGTATTGATAATGGTTCTTAAATGAGGAAATGCACAATAAGTGTTTATTGGCATTTTACCAACATGTTCTCCGTACCCTGTAGCAACTATTACACCTATTTTTTTTATTAGTGGTTGAAGACACTCGCTCCAATATTTAAGAGATTCGAGAATCAATATTATAATAAAGTGAAATATTCTTTGGATGTTGGGGTAGATCAACATAATTACATCACATCCTGATCCCATTTATTTTTATTCTAGAAATTCGTATAAGAAAACATATCTTGACAATCAGTATATGGACATGACACTCCATAGTGATACCCCGAAAAACCTTCACACAGCTTTGTTCATGTTAACAGTCAATGCATTCCTTCAGTCATTAAAACTGGCTTTATTTTAGTGAGGCAAAATGACAAATGCTTTTTGTCCACTGTTAACTTGTGCATTCAAATGATAGAGCTGATTAATAACACCAAGTGACAGACAGGCATCATTCGTGTTCACGTCATAGCTGTCACACACATTTACACCTGTACACAACAGCAGGTGGCGCTGATGATTTACAACATCCGGCCGACAATATTGCAGACAAATGACAAGATACCAAAATAACATCAATTGTGTTAAGGCCAAGTTAAACATGATACAGGAAGTGCTGAATCTGGAAACAAAATTAAGGCCGTGAAGGAAAAAACAAACAAACAAAAAACAACAACTAACATTTATGGTAGAGTCAATAGATTAAGCAGTCATTGCTGACAGTGACAGTCATAGTTCTCCAAAAAAAAAAAAAAAAAAAAGCTGACATCAAATTTTTTTATTTATCATTATATACTGATCATCAGCAAACAGCAATGATTTCCTCAAGAAAAAAAAGGAAGTGAAGCAGAACCAGGACTCGTGCGAGTCACCATTGTGAGAATGTGAGAAACCATTCTGGAAATGTATGTGGATTTTATTTTTTGATTAGGATGACTATTCAAAACAACTAAAGGATGTTTTCCCTCCCACTTTTGGATTCATATGAAATAATCTATGATGTAAGTTGTACAAGTGTGAGCACTGATACAAAAAAAAGAAAGTCAGCCCAACCCTCTTCCCCTATCCCATTTCTGCTTTAATATTTAAACCAAAAAAAAAAAAAAGTATTTAAATGTAGCCAACATCAATTATAAATACCCACGAATCAATGAGATATTCGGTCAAAATGAGATGTTTACTGAATTTATATTTATCCCACAAATACAAGTATACAATCAACCAGGGGCAAAAACTTCAGGAGCCGAATAATGTATCCATTTTGTGCCAGTCTATTTACTCCAGAGGAGAGCCACAGCTTTACAGATCCCGACATCATGGTAATTAAAGTAGCTTAAACCTGCAAACGTAACAGTGGACAGGATAAAGAGGCCGGCTCGGGCCAACTTGACTTTCGACTCTCCGTGAACGTAGTCAGTCACAACCTGGCCCAGTCCCCTGAAACAGACAAAAAACAGTCCATATTAATCATTCAAATTCATCTGGCTTCATTTGAATCGTACATTGTGTTGGACACCTGATTAGACTTTTAGTCTTTGTATGGTTGCAGTATTACAATTTGTAGTCATGTCATGTGAGGCCTAGCTAAACATCTTTATGATGAGCTGGAATGACAACCTATTTACTGATCACTATCATACCACTGCATATGTTATGTGTGTGTATGTATACACACACACACACACACACACACAGGCTTAGTGGTTAGCACGTTCACCTCACACCGCTAGGGTCCGGGTTCGATTCCCGTCTCGGCCATGTGTGTGTGGAGTTTGCATGTTCTCCCCGTGCCTCAGGGGGTTTTTCTCCGGGTTCTCCGGTTTCCTCCCCCGGTCCAAAAACATGCACGGTAGGTTGATTGGCACCTTGGAAAAATTGTCCCTTGTGTATGAATGTGTGTGTGTGTGTGTGTGTGTGTGTGTGTCCTGCGATGGGTTGGCATTCCATCCAGTGTGTATCCTGCCTTAATGCCCATAGACGCCTGAGAAAGGCACAGGCTCCCCGTGACCCGAGGGAAGATCGGATATAGCGGTAGAAGATGAATGAATATATACACATACACACACACATAAAGTTAGTAGACACCCAACCCATTTGCTTTTTTGAACATCCCATTCCACCATGCTCCATGCTACTGGAAAAAATGCTCCACTGGATTTTGGAGTTTGCTTGTGGAGATTTGTGCTCATTCAGCCACAATAGCATTAGACAGTAACTTTTACTAGGTTAACCTAACTTAATTTACTAGGGTTGAGAGCTCTATAGCAATCAATGTCCTCAGCTACCAACCCGTGCACACCATATCCTCAGATACAAGGTCCAACGCAAGGCCCATGGGCTGAATGTAAAAGATGTATTGACTGTCTGAAAATAAGGCTATGCTGCTTTTAAAGCATGCATTGACTTAACTACATCTCCCACAATGCATGTGTTGTGGTATGAGGTGACGGCATCCTGCCGCTAGTTTGCAGTGTACCCCACATCAGCGTTTTCCGAGAGCGATTTTTCCAACAAGCGAGTTGAGAAATTTCCACAAGCAATCCTAAAATGTCCAGGTAGCAAAAATTTGATGCACTTCCAAGAAAGAAGGGTAAGCGAATACATGTTTGTGCTTCAAGAAGGAAAACCCATATGTCTTTTTGTGTTATGAGGCAGTGTTGACCATCAAAGAGTATATAGTGTCTTATAGTTACAACTGGCCCTTCAAGGGCAACCATAATGCTGATGTGGCCCAAAGTGGCAATGAGTTTGACACCCGTGTCTTAGAGCTTGTTTAGTGCAGAAGAGTTGGTTCCAGTCTGGGGAGATAAAGTCAGCTGTCCCAATACGTTTGTCCATGTAGTGCAGCACAATGTTAACAATTATATACATTTCCTTATTATTATATGTGACTATGCTGAGGGAAATAAGAATGAAGTTTCTCTGAACAGCAAATGATGGGCACGGTGGCTTAGTGGTTAGCACATTCGCCTCACACCGCCAGGGGCCGGGTTCGATTCCCGTCTCGGCCATGTGTGTGTGGAGTTTGCATGTTCTCCCCGTGTCTCAGGGGGTTTTTCTCCGGGTTCTCCGGTTTCCTCCCCCGGTCCAAAAACATGCACGGTAGGTTGATTGGCACCTTGGAAAAATTGTCCCTTGTGTATGAATGTGTGTGTGTGTGTGTGTGTGTGTGTGTGTGTGTGGGTTGGCATTCCATCCAGGGGTGTATCCTGCCTTAATGCTCGTAGACGCCTGAGATAGGCACAGGCTCCCCGTGACCCGAGGGAAGATCGGATAAAGCGGTAAAAGATGAATGAATGAATGAATGAACAGCAAATGAGTTTAGTCCAGTAAAACTTTCCCAGACTGCGATTTAGTGTCATTAGTGTCTCAATTAGGGACAAAAAGGCCTTTTGAAGGTAACTTTTAAACAGTATTCTCCCTGCAGTATAGCTAGAGACCTGCATTTTGTTTTGTTCTCTGAAGTAGGAAAAAAAACAATTCCGTTAAAATATGTAATCCAGAGATTGGCATTCCTTACCAGTGCCCATGAAGTGTGACTGCTGCAGCGAGGGAATAATCCATGACAGGGCCAGGGTAGAAATAGGCGATAGGACCCATGCTGAGGAGAAGCACACTGAGGACACGCTCTGCTGTCCAGTGCAGCGAGGCCGCTTTAGACCCAGAGCCAGCTGTAGAGAATGAGGAGCAAATTAATGACATGCTAACATGTGCAGGAAGTGAACAGGTATAAATCATTAAACAGGCCCCTTGTAGATGCTCAAAGTAAATCACTGTTTGAATACAATGCAACTCCGAGTCAACCCATTCTCTTTACACATTTAGTTTATAGAACATTCATTTATTTATCAGTAAATAATAGGGAGAGTTCTGTATCACAGGGGTCAGTGAGTCAAATGGGATTAGTGCAATGTGAATTGTTGTTTATACTGTGTATGAATCACTGGTGTCACAAGTATTCACATTCACTACTCGGGGAGGAGTACATATACAAGGGCTTAAAAAGACTTCTGTAGAAGTTGAAGCATCAACTCAAGCGCAAGTGGAAAAGTACTGGTTTCAAAACTACTTAATGTATAAAAGTAATGTAAGCGGGAAAAAAATGGCATTAAGGACAAAAGCTTAGACGTCATAATTGTTAATTTATTCAAATGTCTCTCTATTGAAGTCCCTAATGTGGCTTCATTTGTGGAGGACAAAGATACAGCACCCGTTTGACCCACTGGTGGAGAAATAATAACGACCCCAACATTGGTTATAGCCTTGCTGGAGTGTGACGTGATTTGTGTTGTGTGCAGCCAATAGGGTGTCAGAATGGTATATATTTATTCTTCTCATCTAACCACAATCAAATTCACTTTATCCGGATGGCAAAATTGATCTGGATATGGTGTTTTGTTTGGGGGGGTGTGGGTGTGGGGGTATTTGACAACGAATTTAAAATGTAAGGAGTGGAAGTGAAAAGACAGCTGGAGAAAGAGGAAAAAAAAAGCATGCTAGAGCTACATGTAAAGTTTCTACAGGCTTCAGTTAACATGCTAAGTTCATGACAGTGCAAGTTTATGGAAGAGTTGACA